>JBAMBM010000057.1:13000000-13560541 GCA_037043425.1 Hirtodrosophila duncani | reverse complement strand
GGACAGTGCTGATGCAGGGGTGCAACCTGCTGGGTGGGTGTGAGTAGTCAAGTTGACAATGTGCGAACAAATAATTCCATCAGCAAGAACAAAAGCGTCGAGTGTTTGTTTGGGTGGCAAATGTCGGACGACGATGGTGTCTGTCTCTCGCCTGCTGCCTGCTGCCTGCTCCCTGTCTCGGTCTGTGCCTGAACAAAGGATCCGGATCCAATGCATATGCATATATGCATGTGCAGGCCGACTGGCAATATGTTACAGTTGTTGCTGCTGCTGCTGCTGCTGCTGCTGTTGCAATGGGGCCCTCAAACCATGCCTCACGATTATCATTGTTGAAATTTATGAATTGCAAAGACAACTCAATTTTCGAGTGCATACACTGGAAGAAATGAAGCCATGCCATACGATAGGCAGACTTTGTCTCTTGCCCACCACAATTACTACCCCAATGTAATTCTCAGCCAATTAAATTTCTGCTCCTTTTATCTAAGTGTAAACACGTTCGATGCAGTGTAATGTCATTGGCATATGTCACAGCAACCCTTCTCATACGAGTAATTAGTCGTCCACATAGAACATACTCGTATTTATCATTGAATCTTTAGCCGGAGTCCATTAACATTCATTCGCATTCATTCGCAGCTCCTCACAGTCTCAAATAAAGTATAAATCAAAGCCTTAAGCATGCTTTGTTATCGCCCACGCGGCGTATGTGTAATGTGTAATGTGGCAGCAGAGAGCAGGAGCAGGTGAAATTGTGTTGTTGTCTGGGCTGCTCCTGTTAATTGTCTTGGGTTGATAATTTATACAAGCATTAATTTCTCTTTTTTTTGCTAAGAATCATAAATCTGACGCCCATTTCGCATTTAAATTATCAACAATTTTTTCAATTAATTTTTGTTTCAAAGAGCAAAAGTTGAGCTACATACATATATGTGCGTGTTGAGCGTAGAAACTGAACAAATGAGTTGGTCCAAAGAGTTGGCTAAGTTGGCTTGCTTGGGAAATTGTCATGTTAAACCCTTAAGGTGTAATAATAAATACCTTGAGAATTCCATTGGTATTTCTTGGAAAGAGCAGAGATATGAATATTTATATGACAAGGGGTTAAGTATGAAGAGCCGCACAGCAAATGGTTTCTTCCAGTTGGTTTGAATTGGTGTGGGAAAGTAGTAATGTTTATGCTATTTGTAGCTGATTTAGATGGTAGATTATAGAATTAAACTACTGAGATTGTAAAGAATATCTAATGGTACTTTCAAATTATGTTTAATTGAAGTCTTTTGATTTTGAATGGCTTGTGTGGGAGCAAATTTAGGAAGGTTTAATACTTCTCAATAGCAATTTTAGGCCCAATCATATTCTATGTTAGAAAAATTAGGTATTTATTGTGCATTTCGATTTCAAAGATATCAAGAACTTATAAAATCTTAGTATGTTTATATCGTAGAATGAATAATTTTTAATTAATTTAAATAATATATTCCATAACAATAAAATGATGATTAAATTGTTGTGGAAAAACCATTTATAAATTATGTATTCCACAGCAAACTAAATTAGTTCCGTGAGAGCTATGTAAATTATACTAATTGGTTATTTGTTACGATTGTATTTGAGTTTAGAGAAACCATTGTTATAAAATAATGCCAATGCCAATTCTTAAAATGTAAACAAAAATGTAGCTTAGCTTAACATACTTTTTAAGCTACAAAGAAATAGCTATGTAAGCAATGCTTTACAGCAACTTACTAAACGCTCTAATACACTGCATATACTATCTCATCCTGCCTTCACCTAAACACTAATTGATAATGTCCAACACATTGGCTGAAAGAAACTGCAAGTATGAGAAATTCTTTTTGCTGTTAATTTTCTCCCATCATCATAAACATCATCAACGCCATCGCCTTCGGCATAGCCAGCGTTGGCAAACTACGCAGCTTATTTAAATGTTCCCCCCCAACCCCGTCCCAGTCGGTCACCTTTCATCGCTTGCAGTCTTGCGCCTAATTTCTTTATATATATTATATTATATATATATATATATTTATAATATATATATATAGTTAATTTTCCTAGGTTTTCTTACTAACAACGCGCCAACATGCAAATTGGCCATTTAGTTTTAATTTTTTAATCGTCGCAAAGGAAAACTCAAACACGTTTCATGGTCCACGTAGATTGTTTGTACTTGATATTGTTTTGAAAAACTAAAAAGTGGCAAAAGCAACAGACTTTGTATATATGTATATGCACAAATAATACACTTGCAAATGGGTATATTAGCTTTGGTTATAAAGTTGAAGATTTAGAGAAAATTAAATGAAAGAACAAGTATTTATAAGCACTGAACGGAGAGGGAGGTTAAAAACAAAGCAGGATATTTTCTAAGGATTGTTATTTATTGGTATTAAGCACATTTTATTGAAGATATATCCTGGACATAACCAAGTGAAACGAAATATAGCTCAGATTCCGTGAAGGGAACAAGCTCTCGGCATCAGGACAATATCTATGTGAATGTCTGTTGCTAATGCTATGCTATTGTTATGCTATGCCATGCTATGCTATGCTATGCTATGCTATGCTATGCTATGCTATGCTATGCTCTGCTATGCCATGCTATGCTATGCTATGCTATGCTATGCTATTGCTATTGCCATGATATGCTATGATATGCTATGCTATACTATGCTATGCTATGCTATGCTATTGCTATTGCCATGATATGATATGCTATGCTATGCTATGCAATGGATCAATCTAAACCAAATTGGGCGCTAACACAACGTCAGAAAAGCCCCAGAGACCCGCTGTTCCTCACCTTTTCTGTAGTTTCTATCCAAATCCTTAACAAATTCTGCTCAGGTAAGGACTGTTTCACCAAATGTGCTAAGAAAAGTCATAGCATTTTGATAATCTGAAACCCTTTAAGGGCATTCAAACTTCTTCTGTGTGATTTTCATACATTTTTCCATATAACCAGAAATAATTTTGCACAACAATAATTTTGTTGCAATTTTCCATCTTCTAGATAATTGCAAGTTGAAGTGTTGCACACACACACACACACACACACACACACACATGCTTACAATGTAGATAATACTATAAATGTAAAAAAAATGTTAATATTAAATAAATTTATGTATGATGTCTGAGCAAGGGAAACACTTTTGGCACCCTACAAATGCATATGGTAATTGTTGCTGATGTTTTTCTTGTTGTTGTTGTTGCTGCTGCCATGCATACATATACACTCGTAGATACTTCTGACGATCTCATGTCAAACAGACATTTCAATTCAATTAAATTTTGTTTCTGCGCTAAAAGTTTGCCTCGAACTCGAAGGAAAAACTTTGTTGCCGTTGAACAATTTCCATTTTAAAGGCGCATAAATTAATTAAACCGAATGGAAAGAGATAGAAAACTCTTTCGTTTGAACTTGGGTTGGCCACGCCCACTGTTCCACCGTCGTCCCACCGCCCACAAAACACACGAATCTCAGCGAGAAATCTGTAAATGAAGGAAACAAAAGCATAAATCGATTAAATTTGCTGTCATTTTAAATTTGACACATGAAACAAAATGCGCTGAGTTTCGCTCCCCTTCCCCGCACACTCCAAAAGAAGAAAAACTGGGAAAGGGTTCTAAAGTGGAGTGTCGTTTTGCTGCTGTCACATGTAGCTCGGTGTGAAAACAACAACAGAAACAGGAACAGAAACAGCAGCAACATCACACGAGGGGAACATATGTATGTTTCAAAAGCTTACTCCGGCTCCAGGTGGGTGGATGTAGATGTACTTACTCCTTTGATAGCACAGCACAACGCTGAGTGTTTCAGGGGGGGTTGGGGTATTGGGGGTTTATTTTTTTTGGGCATGGGGTAGCTACCGCGACGTTTATGCAAATTGTCAGCCGTTTGACTGTGAAAACATTGTGAAACCATTTGAACTTTTGGACTGACAAAGCCAAAGCCAAGCCAGGGGTTGAGAAAGATACAGAGAAGAGTGGAGTGCCAGGTTAATCCTTATAGAGTCTGGCTATAGACTGCAATGATCTTATATATCAGAATGAGGTTATAAGTGATGGCTTTATATTGTAATGGCAGTCAGCCGATGTGCTTGATTTTATGTATATAAGTCTGCTTACTGTGATAGTTAAACAGTCGATAGTGTCGATGATAGCATCGAACCTTTCACAAAAATTGGAAGTGCTGATTGAGAAAGTTGTAGAAAGCACATTTAACTTGGTTCTTTGAATATCTATATCCTTTATTTGATGCCCTTAAATGATATTGATAGTTTAGATATTCCGAAGGTCACCGAAGAATGGAAGTCTGGCGGGTTTCGAAAACTCCAAGCTTAACGTTTGAAAATTTCTTTTATATACTTATATTTCCAAGCTTGCCACCTTTTTGGCTATTCAAACTTATTGTTGAAGAACAGATCTTAAAGATGACGTGATCAGCTATAGCAATCCCTTAATAAGGTTGTCGAAAAACTCAACATGATCATGATCTGAAGCTCTCATACAAGAAATTCAAGTGACGGCAAGTTTCTGCAAATTTTTGGTAAAAAGAGATCCCTCTCAACTGTGACTTGCTGGCTTTTTATAGGATTTTCAACCAGCGATCTATTCCATAATTCCATAACCTCTCCAGTTAGCCTGAATTCCCTGGTCCGTTGAACTTCTCCTCCTTCTAAATCTTCTTCTCTTTCAGTCGATCTTTTTAGGTTTTCAAATGTCTTTCTCCTTGAGTCTTCTCCATCTTATCAGTCAGCTTTGTTTTGTTTTGATTACTGTTTTTATCAGTGTAAATCACATGAATGTTCTCTATCTGCACTTCTCACTACTTCTCAGATTTTAAGTATGTGCTTAACTTCCATTTGATTGACTACGGCTAACATCTGACTTTGGAAATCGTAAATATATTCTTGAAGACTTCATTATACAACTCCACAGATCATCATCCACAGTCTTTGCATGCTAAAGTTTTTCCACTTCAGCGATCAACGGCATTTCCAACGCCATTGCCAAAGTTCTTCCGCCATTCCAGTCACCGCCTCTTGACAAGTGGAACGCGTTTCCGATTTGTGTAGTTAGCTTGTAACAGTGGTCTAACCACCCTCTGCTCTTCCGCCTGCTCCACAGTTCCTCAGCTCAGGTAGTGCCCAAGACTTGCGACAACTTAATTCTAGCCAAGCATGCAAAAGTCTTAGACAGAGGCCCAAGTGTGAGTGGCTGACCTGGCCAACACCCAACGGCACACCAACTCCAAACAATCTGAACTGAAATGTGGTGGGGTTCAGCAAGTCAATTGCGTGCCGTTGGCTAATTTCAGGTGCGTTCTAATGAATTTTTAATTACCTTCTCAGGCCGAACTACAAACTACAGCGCTTAGATATTATCGAAAAAACATTGGAAATTGAAAAATACGCCTACAACAACTACAACAACTCAACAACGAGAGGCCAAAGGAAAAACGGCAACACAAACAAATAAATTGCTGGCAATTACAGCGTTAACAAGTTTTATTGACTGTCTAAATGAAATGTGGACTCCTCCACCAGCCAGCCAGACCGTGTGCACAGATTTTGCCAAGGACACTTTTCCAGGGGCTGGTACAAACGTTTAACTTGCTGTTTTTCCTCCTCGGCAGGGAAAATTTATTTGCCCATCGTCTCGTTGTCTGGACGAAAGTTCTTTTTTTTTGGGGTTTATGCTTTGTTTTGACCCGTTGGACACGGACACTGTGTGGCGGCGGGTGCTTGTTGGCAAAGCTGGAGGGGGTGACTGGGTGAGTCTGTGTGTGTGTGTGTGTGTGTGTGGAGTTCAACAACAAATGAATAATGTTAGCCAGTCAGTCAGCCAGACAGAATCGCTGGTCTCGTACCACTCACACCGCCAAACATTCATTCATTCCGCTAGATCAATCTTCGTTGCACTTCTGTTCATGTCCCTGTCTGCCCCTCTTCCTCAGTCTCCCCTCCTACACGCCCACAGCCATGTGACTGGCTGTCTATTGGAATCGACACTTTGTTGCATTTGAAATTTATTAGCCAAGTGGATAGGAAAAAACTTCCCACACATATACTCGTGCTTCGTACTCCTAATCCTCTAAAGCAAACACAATCTTTCATAGATTTCGCACATTATAACTGTCAAAATCGAAAATTTACCTTCTTAGTTCTTTTTGTTTTTTTTTTTTTGTGAAACTTCGACATTGATTTTGGTTTCTTTTGAGTCAATGGCAGCCAATAAAAAGATAAACTTATGGAGCGCAAGCTAGTGTATATACATATGTATGTATATATGTGTGAGAATAATGGGCCTGGCACATGTGTCACTGGTCTCCAGGGGGTTATGGGGTGCGGGTGCGGGTGCGGATGGTGGTGTTTGGGGTGGGGGTTACAGCTATCAGCATATGCGGTTTAAGTTGCGGTTGACATTTATTTCATGCTCGATTGCACAAATAAATGCGTCGTTGCGGCTTGCCATTTGGGCGGCGGTGGCGACAGAAGCGGAACAGGAGCAGGAGTTGCCAAAGGAGTATGCGAAGACGGGAAGGTGTGTTAGCTGTAAGCTTGGGGTGGAACGAATTATTAGGGCCAGGTATAAGTGCGTATAACACATATATACACAAGTACATATATAACTTTTATTTAAATGATTATATAATGTTATAGTTATATATATATAATTTGGTTATAGTTAAGGCCCGTTGTCTGCTTCATTTTCTACACTATTTCGTTTTCACAAGTTCACCTTAGGTTTTGTCAGCTCATCTAACCTTTTTACATTCCAAGTGCCACCATAAAACTTTTGTCCAACTGGCAATGCCTTTTTTCATTCAAACCTCATTTAAAGCCACCTGGCAATGTCATTTTCACTTCCATTGACGACTATATGCAACTGTAAGTAAATTATTTAACCAGTGTGACCAGATTTGCAAGCGAGCCAGCCAGCTTTTGTCAAACAGCGTTGGAAATGTCAGAATACTCATAAAAGTAACCTAATCCATGTGCCAGAGCAACCCCATTCTACTGCTTAATAAATGTGACTTTGCAGTGAAGATGTGAAAACGGCCCTTACAATCATATGCCTAAGCTAATATTCACTTTATCGTTTTTATTAATTCTCATGTTAAAACTTTCCGAGATTTATTCACTCCATAAATATTTAGCATGATGCATAAAACACGTTTCACACCTGGGAATGCCCCTCGATTTTTGTAAACATTTGAGAGTTGCGACCAAATTTGATACAAATAATTGTAACACAAACCATACAAAGAGTTTCACGCAAATATCATAGACGGATTGGAATTGAAAGAGCAAAGCAAGACCTTCAAATGTGTCCCAATTGTGTCCATACCTGCTCATTCTGCTCCTAGGCTATAGTGTCAGAATGGGCCTACAACTCCACTCTCAGTATAAATTCACTATAAATTTTCCTAATGGTACAGAATATATGTAGATGTGGCCTACCCCATGCTCATGCTGACTTTCCGAGATGTATTTAACACGACGCATAAAACACTGTTCACATCTGGGAATGCCTTTCGATATCTGTAAACAATTGACAGTTAATAGTAAATTTGATACAAATTATGATATCTCACAGATATCATAGACCCATTGGAACGGCAAAGCAAGACCTTCAAATGTGTTCCGCAGATCATTTTCGGCCACTTGTACCCACACCTGCTCCTTCACACCTGCTTCTTCAGCTTCCAGGTTACAGTGTCAGGATTCTAGTTCTTCTTCAGAAAGTATGAATACAGACAAATAACTAAATTTAACATCAGTTTATTTTCTAAATACTTTGCTTAAAATTTTAATCCAAAACAGAAGGGTAACAGCTGCCGCCATTGCTTGGTGTTAGTAGTCGTCGACGTCGTCGTCGTCCTCGTCCTCGTCGAAGTTATCCTCGTCATCTGTGGTCGGCGGCTCTGGCCCTAGCACCATAAAGTAACCATTTACCTCAGCAATCAAGCCTTTGGCCACAGCCGCTTCCAGCATCGGCTTCAAAGTGGACTTTACTAGCTTAGCAGCCTTCTTGTCTTCGGTGAAGCTCTGCACCAGCTCCTTCAGGTTCATGGGCTCTCCCACATTGCCCAAGATTTGTACAAGTTCTTTTTCCTTTAAGTCTAAAGCTGACATATTCGCCTGAAAAGGATTTGATAATTAATAATAGTATTTTGTTTGTTGAAAAATTTAGGGATATTTTATAACGAAAAAGGATATTCTAAGTTAGAATGCTTACAAATTTTGTATATGAATTTTCCCACGTGTTGTTGCTTCTTTGAAAAACTGAATTCAACTGCAATCTGAATAGGAATGTGATATATATACAGGAGACTGATTATACACAGGCCTACTTTGAGCCCTAAGAATATTTTGATATTTGAAATTTAATTTCATATAATTTCAGAACTCAAGACTAGCAGCCGATTTAATGAACATAATCTTTGGCATTCACCCAAGTACATTTCGACAGGTGGTCTTGGCGTTATCCTTACCCTACCTTTTCCATTTCCATATTTACAAATACCGGGCGCAATTCGAATGCAATTCGCAACTTAATGTTACATGATTTTCCATACTTTAACTACTTTAGTTATGTGAAAATGGGAATGAAATTGATGTCTAAAGATGACTGAAGCGAAAAACTGCTTATGAAGGGATTCAATGAAGTCATATAGTCGCCTGATTAGCCAAACGTATCGGAATGAATTCAGTTCTCAAATACTTACCTTAAAAATAAGATGTGAAAACGCAACGTAATCAATGACGTAAGGCAGACCAACCTTATGATACTGCGTAAAAAAAGCAACTTTACAGCGAAGATGGGAAAACGCGTCTTCTTTATCTTTTCTCAAATTCAAGGTAAGCTTTGCTTACGCCGACTTGCCGAGATTTTATTAATACGATGGATAAAGCCACCTTCACATCTGGGGATGCCTTTCGAAATTTGTAAACAATTGACAGTTAATAGTAAATTTGATACAAAAAATGATCTCACATATCATTCAAATATAGACGCATTGGAAGGGCAAAGCAAGACCTTCAAATGTGTCCCGCAGATAATTTTCGACCACTTGTACCCACACCTACACCTGCTTCCAGATTGCAGTCTCAAAGTTCTTATTCTTCAGAAAGTATGAGTACAGACAACTAACCAAGTAGTTTATTTTAACAAACATTTAATTTCTAAGCAAGTTGCTTAAACATTTTCATCCAAAATAGAAGCTGCGGCCATTGCTTGGTCTTAGTAGTCCTCGTCGTCGTCCCTTTAGTCATCTGTGGTCTGCGGCTCTGACTTCTGTTTGGAGGACGTCTTGCGCACCGCACGAAAATATCTACCTTCCTTCACAAGCAAACCTTTGTCCACAGCTGATTTCAGCATCGTCTTCAATTCACTCTTCACCTGAGGTCTTTCATCCTTGTCTTCAGCGAAGAGCTTCACCAGGATCCCCAGGCTCAAGGGCTCTCCCGCATAACGCAAGAATTTCACAAGTTTTTTTTCTTTTAAGTTTAAAACTGACATATTCGCCTGAAAAGGATTTGAAAATGCTATTAATATGCTAAACAAGTTAGGAAAGGATATTCTAAGTCAGAATGCTTACAAATTTTGTATATGAGTTTAGTTGTGTGGTTTTTTTATTTCCGTAGTGTTCCGTTTGGAAGACTGTATTGAACTGAAATCTCAATAGGAATGTGATATATATGGAGAAGACAGAGTAAACACAGGCCTACTTTG
Organism: Hirtodrosophila duncani; assembly: GCA_037043425.1. NCBI lineage: Eukaryota > Metazoa > Arthropoda > Insecta > Diptera > Drosophilidae > Hirtodrosophila > Hirtodrosophila duncani. The sequence continues at coordinate 13,550,776 of JBAMBM010000057.1, read as the reverse complement.
TGCTAAATATTCGAATGTTATGTTTTGTGTCTGAAAGTAGTAGTAGGGAAACAAGGAAGTGTGGTCGATAAGATACTCAAAATGAACTTATTACCTTCTGCAAGCACAGTAGCCGCATTGTACATTTTTCACCTCGCAGGAACTGAGGAAATAATCGCCCATGATCGCACAGATGTATGAGGAGAAGGAAGTTTACGTACAAATTTTAAAAACAAATTGATCTGATGCCTTAAAGGGTGACTTCAGCTCATATAGTCTATGAGATCTAGGTGTTTATACGGACGGACAGACGGACAAGGCTAAACAGGCTCGCCTGTTGATGCTGATCAAGAATATATATACATTATGGGGTCTTAGACGCCTCCTTCTACCTGCTACATGAATAAATTATTTATTCTACTAGGGAAAGAGTGGAAAAATCTCCTCGACTTATGAATCGATCTTCAGAAACCTAATCGGATAAGGTTGCGTTGACCAGTGTTGGGTCAAGAACTAAAAATAAAAGTAGTTTTGCATTTCATTTGAAGTTGTACCAATAATTCTTAAATCTCCCTTTTGTACTCTAAGTTTGCTTTTGTTACAGCTCTCAAGCTCTTTCTCTTATTCTCTTACTTGCTTTTTGCTTTGTAAATGCTTGAAGTTGAGCCCATCCATTAGAACAATAAATCAATCGTTAATCTCACCGAAGGGTAAACACTCGATCGGTTTCTTGATTCAGCACACACTCACAAATAGTTACATAGTTCGAGCAAGTCTGACCCAAAAACCAGGATAATTATCTAAAAACAATATCCAATATTTCCCAATATATATTTTCTTAAAAACATTGTAAACCTATAAACATTCTTAAAGAATTTTTTTCCAAACTAGTGACGACAGATGGCTATTTGAGCATCTCTTTACCTATAAACCCGATCAAAAATTGTCCAACCCTTCAACCCTCACCAAAACCAAAACCTTTACCCTCACGTGGCCAACAAATGCACATTCATTAAGCAAATTGCATACAAATTACAAAATCGTAAGCGCCGCATCGTTCATTCGAATCGACACAAATGCTATAGTTATATAACATAAAAAAAAGGTGAAAGAACAAGAACAAATGAGCATTTCAATATTCTGGACAAACAAATTTTTGAAAACAGTCGCAAATGCTGGGCCTGGACTACGGCTGCACATGCTGATGATGATGTATGATGATGGATTGTCAACTTAATTACACTGGCAAACAAAAGCAAAGCTGAAGCCGATTCCAAATCCAAATCCAATACAGTTGCCAGCCGCACTTAGGTGGCTTTGAGGCATTAGTTTTGGCCCATTGTTGCTTTCCCATTTTTCCTTTCGCCAACTGCTGCTTCAATGGTCCACAAACATACATTCATACATACATCCACACACAAACAGGATCTCAACGCATATGCAAAATCACCACAAAGGACCGACCGACCACCGCCTGGCTAAATGTGTGACGATACATGCGGATGAGGATTTTTTGCGGGGCGTGACGTGTGACGCTGATGGCTTAGCTGTCTAATCTTAGTTTCAATTGTTTCGCAGGCGGCGCCTGTTGGCACAGGGGATGGGGGGAAGGGAGGGTGTACCAACGGCAGCAAAGGAAAACCGCATAATAATTACACTATCGCATTCCAGCTCGCATATCCTGCGCACACACGTATCCTTTCGCTTACTTAATAAGCATAGCCTCGTAAATTAGAATGTTTTTGCTATTTCACACAATTAAAGTCAACATGTTGGGTGAGAGGGTCGGTGAGGAGCAAAGGGGGAAACGGAGGGAAAGTAAAATGAAGCCACAAACTAAGGGACGCAATTAAAATTTTCACTTGCTCGGCACGAAAAACTTTTGTTTGCCATTAAGTTTGGAGTACATACATATAACCTGGGCATATATACTTAGGCATACATGTATCAAGTGATAGCCAGGGGCTGGGACAGAAGGGGGTCTCTAAAGACGCTTAATAAAGAACCAATCCAAGCACCGAAAGGCTTTCCAAAATAACAGACACTCTCCTAAGATTCCTAGACAGCAAACGATTCTTGTCATCCCCTCTAAATCAGCAATCTAACTACGCCCCAAGAACTACAATTCAGCACATCCATGTTCCATGGCATTTACTTGTGTATTAGTGTAGCTTCCACATAAAGTTGTAAACGCTACCAGGCGAGCTCCATTAATTAATGTCAAGGACAACATAGAACATACAACCAACTCCAACTCCAACTCCATGGCTGATATCTCTATCTAGATCTCTAACGCTGTGCGTTGGGTCTAGTCGTATCTATATCTGTGACTTTCATAAGCCACTTCACTAAAATGCGCTCAATCATTCAACTAATTGACTGCGACTAAAGCTGAGCCAACCCCCCCTAATTCCCACAGTTTCCCCAGCTGCAGCTGTCTCTGTTGCTTTGTCAGGACACATCAATTTTGTGGCGATTTCTACCCTCAAATTCAATGCAGTTGGATTTTGGCAAAGTGCCACGCCCCTGTGGACTGTGGCCTGTGTCCCTTGCCCCTTTTTATCTCTGTTAGGTTTTATTTTATCTTTGCTAAAAAGTGAAAAATTTAAATTCATTTCTCAGGCGCCAAATGTTTCCTGTGTATATCTAAAAATATCTAGACATATATAGATGTATAAACTATACACTCAGAGAAAATGTTTGGAAGTGTAAAGATTTGCCAATTCAGAGTTTTGCTTTACTTTAGAGAAGTTTTCATATGTAAATAGTAACGTTTGTACTGGTTTACTTCAGAGAAGTTTTCGTTTCTATGTTGTCTTTTATATTTTAAGCTTTGACTAATTTCAGTGTGCCCAGATGTAATTTGCCACTTTCCATTTATTTTTAAGGAAAGTTTCTACAAATATCTAATATAAAAATAAAATATATTTCACTGTGTAAAAGTCTCCGACATTTTAAAGCGAAATTCTCAATGTCACATAGATTTTCTAATAATTTATGCATCTTCTTGTTGCATTTCAATCTTTAAGATATATTTTACAATTTAAAAAATTCCATTTTTCTCAGTGTATGAACTAACTAATACTCATGACTTTGACTCTTTTATGTTGTGGGCCCTCTTAATGGCATCAATTAAAATTTTGTGTACGTGACAAGAATTTCAAAGAAAGAAAGAAACAGAAAACTTTACGTTTGATGTTCGCAGTTGAGCAGCAACAACAACCAGAATAACAACAACAATAACCACAAAGAGTATAGAAATTATAAAATATCGAAGCGTAAAATTAAAAATCGTAAACGATATTGAAAGACCAAAAAAACAAGTGTAAAAGTTGAGGCCAGCAGCAGGCTAAGAAGGTATGGTTGAGAGAGTTGAGACTTGACCCTAAAAAGGAGGAGGGAGGCCAGAAAGTTTGGGGGCGTTGCCAAAAATTGCTACAACAACAACAGCAACAGCAGGAAAAGGTACAGGGTTAAAGGGTTCGACGTCAAAGAGGACGAAGCTGATGATGCTGCTGCTGATGATGATGAAGAAGTTGAGGTTGAGGTTGAGGTCGATACTGATATGGATGATGTGTGAGCGTTTGTTGTCTAGCTTTCAGAGTTAGTTGGGAATTCGAAAAGAAATAAATTGCAGATGTTGTAGATAAATATAAGAGATACGACTACAATGATAGCTGAGGTGTTTGAAGCTAATGAGATAGATATTCGTTCGCTCTGATTGTCAGTTCTAGAGTTCGTCTGAAGATATGGATAAAGGGAAGCCAAAACAAAAACAAATGATGATGGTAAAGGGAATTATGAAATTTTTAAATTACATAACTTAAAACGACTTCGGGAAACTTAGGAGATGAAAGAACATGCTCCATCCTACTTGGTAGCTATAGGTTTTAGATGCGTCGAGCCATTTGTAGTTCGCCCTGCTGTTCTGTTGCCACGACTATAGGAATTGAGAGGGCATAGCAAAAGCTAAGCTATCTTTGCATTGCTGTTACTGCCGGGACTCCCCGGTCTACTCAGTGAATGCAAAAACTGTTATATCTTCAACGATCCCAAGCTAAACGTAACCTATCCTTTGCATCCAGATACTGTCCCTGTGTCAATTGTAGCTAACCTCAATCCCTTTTAAACCAGCCATCTCACAAATAATATGAAAAAACGCTTACAAAAAACAGAAGCTAGCTAGACCTAGAGACCAGAGACTTCGGGAGGAAAGAGATGTTGCTCAGGGTGGAAACGGAAACGAGAGAAAAAATGTAACTCTGTTTAAACTCAATTAGCATAAAATGCAATCCATCATACAAAATGTCAAAAACTGCTGAGCAAAGTTGAAGTTCCTTTCCGCAAGTACGAGTGAGTGATAAAAAAATATGAAAAAGAAAATAAAAACGAGGCCAGGACTGGGAAACAGGCTGCAACAACAAAAAAAGAACCGAAGAAAAATCCTAATATATTAAACAAATATGATAATAAAGTTACACTGGCAGGAAACTATAAAAAAGGCGGTTCAAAAAAAAAAGATGGAGAATAAAAGAAACTTGGCATAACTTTGCGAAGGATTTGCATACTTCAGGTATTTACGAGCAAACCGAAAGCTATAAAATCTGAGCTTCAAATGGCCAAAAATAAAAAATGTTAGAAAATGGCGAAAACTAGCCTAGTCATGTGTGTGTCTGTGTGTGTGTGTGGGAGAGTGTAGTAGTGAGATGTGTGTGGTGGGGTGGGAGGTGTAGCTGGTCATAAATTTGCAGGTGCTGCTTTTGTCTGTTGGTTTTGAATTATTGTCAGCGTCCATAAAATTGGCAACAAAAGCGCCGAGCTGAGAAGCTCAGCAGCTGGAACAGAATCAGCGGCAGGACATGCATAAAGTAAAAGATTGGGTCTGCCCTAGTACCTACACTGAGAGAAAATTCTGTACTGTAAAAACTGACTAATGGTGTGTATAAAATGAGGAAATGAGTTCAAAGTGTTGAACCAAGACGCGTGAATCATTTCTAGAATTGGAGAATTTTCAAATTGTGTTTAATTGTTCTATGGATATCATTAACATGATGATATCCGAACGAAAACTTTCTTTGATTTCTTTGAAATTTCGGTACCTGATTGTAAGATAATTGTAAGAAAGCTTTCGTATTAGTTTAAAATTTCTTTGATATCATTATAGAAACATTATAGAAATCTCTCTGAGTTCACCCCAAGAAAATCTTGAAGTAATTTTAAGATCATTAAGAATATTTCGGGATCATTCAAAAGAGATATTGTGGATTAATATCATTTGAAAGTTTTGGCATAAATTAATTGATTGTAATACGATAATGATCGTGGGTTTGGTATTATAAACGATTTCGGATAATTTAACAACGGTTTTTAGATCATATTAAGAATATATTTTAAGAATATTTGAAAAGTTGTGCATCTATATTGGATGATTCCAAGAAAGTGCTGAAATGAATTTTAATATATTTTGGTATCATTTAATGACAGTTTTTGGCTGGGAACTTTTTCAACACGTGTGGTTGATTTTCACAAGACTTTCTTTTATTTCTGTACCAATTTCTTAAGTAATCACAGATATTTTTAAGTATCACAGCAAGGGATATTAAATTATCCTTATACTGCGTTCTACACTTTATATTTTTGTAAGTGTATGTCCTCTCTTGTTCAGCTCTCTGTCTTATCTAAAGCTAATAAAAAAAATACCGAAAAATATGTTTAGGATTTGGGATTTATCCATATCTAAATTACGCTCATCCGTAGACATATCCTGCCAAAAAGTTAGTCATAAAAATTGTCAGAGAGAGATAGACTTATAGATCCGCACACACACACTCACACACACATGAGAACATGAGTGCGTGCTAAGCAACACACAAAAAAGGTGCAGCATACTTCAAGGCGTCACTGGTAGACATAGACAAAACTTTTGCAAATTGAACAGAAAAAAAAGGACAAACCGCAGCAACTTCGTACTGAGGGCATGTTTTGCGCTTACCCTGCAATTAGGGCGTGGCCCCGTCTAACTGTTAACCACAATATTGAAGTTGCTTGTCCACATAAATCCTGCCAAGCAGCCAAAGGAATTGCAAAAACATGAATAGAAAATGCAACAAGAAAAGAACGCTGGCAAAGGCAACAAAAGGCAAATTTTCGCTAAAGAAAATTGCATTACGCAGATGTTGCCAATTGCTCAGAACTGGTAGGAGATGAGGTAGAAGTGTAAAAAGGGGCAGCCGTGGGCGGCAAAATGCGGGGCCTCAGATGGGTGTGGCAGTGGCAGAAGCAGAACCAGAAGAACTGCCAAGGAAAAGTCATAAAATGCAAGCAAGAAAAGAAAATTGCAAATGAAATGTTGAGAGTTAAGAGCGGGAGTTGTTGTAGGAGAGGAGGAGGGCTAAGACAGTAGCAGGAAAAAGCAATAAAATGGCGGATATAAAGAAAAGCAGCTGCAAGGAGCAAAAATAACACACAAAAAATAAAGAAGAAGAAAAGAATAAGTAAAGGAAGCAGAAGGCAGGCCAATGGGGAAGGCAGTAGGTGGATTTAAAAAGTTTAAGACATGGAATGTGAGGATGTCTGTATGTGTTTGTGTGAGGTAGATGTGTAAGTACATTATATATAAGAAATGTGAGAAAATGTTAGAATTGTTAACTTTTCAGGCGATTTTTGTCGGGTAACATATAGTTGAAATTTGATAGAAATGGACAAAGAAAGTCAACTTAGGTGGATAGAAGTGTCAGTGTGAATTGATACAAAAATTGAACTTCTGAAGAGTTTCTACATGAAGTCTTCAAAGATCTTCTAAATACATAATGTCACTCTAAGTGGGACTTCCAATTTGGGCTGATAAAAAAAACAATTTTAAGAAATTCGCATCTCAAAAGATTATTTTAGGTTTACAAAATGTAGTTCGTTCTGAAATAGTTTTCGGTATCTCTCACATCAATGTACATAATTAGCATTTGTAGAATCCATTCTATAAATATCCGATTTCGCCCAACTCTCTAAAACCCAACGTTAACCTAAAATCTTCTAATGCCAATTATGCATAAACTTGGAAAATCATAAATTTTAAATTAGCCAGGAACGAAACTAAACTATGTTCAAAGCAGCAAAGCACATTAGCCCGAAGTGCGAGAGAGATGGCAGGCCGCCCGACTAAAAACCAAAATATTATTTTTACCTTGCAAGTAAAATATTTATTCAATATAACAATATTTTTGCGGCGAGGTCGACGAAACGAAGAGTAAAATTACCGAAAAGAGAGACGGAGATGGGGATACCCGCAAGCCACCGCCATCATCAGCCATGCCCAGCCTGCAACAGTAAGAGGAAATGCCTTTAAATTGTAAAACGAGACGCATAAACAAATGCAAACACACACACACACACACAGGACATACATACACACAGTCAGTGCAAAGCCAAAAGCTCTTAAGTAAATAATAAAAAGTGCTCTTAAAAACTACCCGAAATAATCGTCTTTGGCAAAGACAAAAATTGCAAAAACACAAACACAATATGCAAAGTCAAAGCCAGTCACATCCAATGCAGTATATAAGCAATGATGAAAACGAAATGAAATGGAACGAACGGCAAGTGGAACACATGCGCAGCTCTTGGCCGCTGTAACGGGTTTGTGGGCGGAGCATGGAAATGAAATCGCAATGAAATTGGAATGGGAATGAGAATTGAAATGAAACAAGCGCGCAAGTGAGAAAGAGAGAGGCGGCACAAACACACACACACACACTTACATAGAGTCAGAGTACGAAATGACAAACAAATACAAATGCCAATGCATGACTGTGTGCTGCCGACGTCGAAGTCTGCGTCGCCGTTGCCGCTTGGCTCTGTGCGTGTATTGGTTGCCAAAAGTCTACTGCCGCCGCTTCTTCTTCTCTCTGATTATTATTACGCGCGTGTATTTGTGCCGCATAAGACGCAACGTGTTAACAAAATAAAAGAAAAACAAAAAAAATATGTACAAATAAAAACGAGCAGACAACTACACACATGCAAGCAATGTTTTTGCATTCCAAAATTGTAGAAAATTTCATTTTGTGTCGCAGCTACTGAAACTGGTCGGTGGGGTAGGTGGTGAGAGGAAGAGGGGAGGAGGGCAGCACCACCCGGTATTGTTACTGTGCTTGCTTTTTGTCATATCTCCTCCATAACATCTCCACCAACCCGTCACCCGACACCGACAGCCAGAGAGGTAACCGACAGAGGTTAGTCATGTTGTTGTTGTTGCATAAAATTATAGCTGCTAAAATTATAGCAAAATGTTACAAGTTTTCGTCCATGTCGCTGGGTTTACGAATCCAATTTACATGATATGAATGTGTGTGTATGTAGATCTTTGTAGTTTTGGATGTATGTATGTGTCCATGTGTATGTTCACTGTAGTTGGAGGTCAATTTTAGAAATCTCGGGAGCAGTTTAATTGTTTAATTACTTGATTGTTCAATTGATATGCGATATGATGATGTGGTTGTTGTTTTTGCTGTTGTTGTAGGAGCGTCTACGAGTATAATTAAAGAAACGCTTGACTACAATGTAAGTAGGAACATATTTCCGTTATCAAAGGTAGATTTGTGGACCACGAACCCTTCTCCATTAAAGTCGGGATGAGGAAATGCCAGTGAGAAGAGTGGCAAAGATTTTGTTTGGAAATATCGAATATGCGTATATCTTTTAAGGGTTGGCAATAGCAATAGCAATAACATGCAAAGTTTCAAGGAATTTTCTCAGATTAAGTTTAGATATGATCCTTTTCTCAGATGTATTGTCATATAACCTATTTGGAACTAAAAATGAATACAAAAATATCGCTGAATAAATTTCTAAATTAAACGATTTATTTTAATGTTTACAGTTTTACTTGGAAGCTTAACAAATTTAAAAGGTAAATCTTGAATCTGAAATCTTGTGAAACTCACAGATCGTCCACGATCGTTCCGAGAATTTCGTCAAACATTTCTGCGATAGATTGAGCTATCTTATAGTACTTATTAGAGAGTAAATATTATCTGGTTTCATACTAATCTCAAAATTTGGCTTATTTTTTGACTACAGAAGTTGAATGACCGTTCGATGCTTCCATTAGAAGTTGGATATTTGTCCTGATTTATAAATATTTTGGATTCTCATCTAGTGATATTTATGAAATCATATTGGCAATCTCTAGTTCATCTTTAGATTATTATATATATATTATATATGACTACAAACTGTCAATAGATTTAGGTCATACTGATTTGTTCTGCTATCTCATACATGGGAATGGCTTGGAGATTCCCGTAGAAGAATTTCTCTGACATTCAAAACTTCAACTGACGTCTTCAACTCAACAGTTCTGTCAGGCATATCATCTCCCAACTTACTTCACCTGTACTTCCCATATTTCGTGCTGGCCGGCAACCCCTTCATGGTCATAATTTTTGGCTCTAAGCACCATTACATTTATACATATACTATATGTCCGAATACACATACCTACATACCTTAAAGAACGAATGAGGCCAAAATTGAGTTAAAATTTCTTACAACTAAATCAAATATTTTGATAAATTGCCTTACACACGCAAACAAAATGGGAGCAAGTCGCGTTGAGTGGCCATCGATGGTTATCTGCCGATGTTTGCCATTAAAAAGAGGCCAAGACAAGTTCCTATAGAAGATATGTATATGCATATATATGTGTATGACAAACCCCTCTCCCCAGCCCATATGCGTGCTTTTTAATGTGTTTTGTGCGTTTCTCATAGTTTTTGCAGTTTGTTGTGTTGCATTTTGTATGCCTTTTTGGCACGCCTTTGGAGAAGGTCTGACTGTACGTTGGCTATATAAATATTTACAATGCGACTTGTCAACAACAATTGAGCAATTAGATGCGTTTCCAGAGTTAAGACGCTGCTAGTTTTCCATGATCTTCCCATGGCTTAGTCTCTGTCTGCCTCTTTCCCAGGTTGCCTTTTTCTGAATGCAATTTTCATTTCAATTTCATGTGCACAATTTATCTGTGATTTAAGCAGGCGTGGAGCTGACTGGCTGGCAGTGTTTTTCCTGTCAGCCATGAACATCTCGAATGTTTTAGGGTTGTCATCGTCATGTATTTATGATTATTGTTATTACCAATTGCAGCTATTGCAGCTGGCTGGATCGTGAGCTCTGTGAACTGCCAAGAAATTATTGAATTTGAGTGGAGATTGCTCACGCGGTAATTGCAGGTTGAAGATCAGCAACGAGAAGAAGGAAATACAGATAGAGTTGTAGATAGATGGGTTAAAGTCGACTGGCATTGGGTCGAAGATAGGCCTAAACTACTCCTACTCTTGTATACCTTGTTCTTTTGTTCTTCAGTTCTTTTTTGCTATTTATAAACAGATGTATTCATACTTATATGGCGCGTGTGTAGAATTAATGAAATGGAAGATAATTGCACAGAGCATTTGCATTATTATTAACATTAACATGAACAGCAACAACAGAATGAAAGCAACACGTGTGAAAATCAAATTCCATGGCATCACCTACGCAAATTACAAAACGAACGCACTCACACACACACACACACAAACACACGCATGCACACACTCACACTGACGGCTGAGGCTGGCAAGCGAAGGTATTCAAGAACAACAGTGGAAGGAGGATTCTATAAAGTGGGTGGTCAGACCAGAGGCCTAGGGCCACTGCCATTTCCAGGCCAAGCAGTGTTGTTCAACTGAGAAATATAGCTAGTTCCAGCCGTAGATTACATAATCAAGAGCTGGAAGAAGGCCACTGCAACAAAATGTATAAGAAATCAAGTTAAATATGCTCTCTATATCCGATACTCATAGAGTAAAGGGCATATTGTAATCGTGCAAATGCAAATCATATCCTGAGTCAATCTAGCTATGTCCGACAGTCTGCCAGTAACAACATCTTGATGTCTAAGATCATAACAAGGATAGTTACCAAAATGTATATCAACTTCTCCTGACTTTTGTGGTTTCTTATTAAGCAATAAGTCAGACCGAAAGAGTTCATCTAAAATCAAAGTTTACTTAGAATTGAATAAAATTGTCATTTCGTCATTTCTACTATTTCTCCATCATAAAATTTTCCAAAGCAAAACCAAAGCTTACATTGAATTCTCAAAACTCTCTATAATAATAACAAAATTTGGCTATAAACAAGCTAACAAGCGCTCAACACTAAGTGGCCAAATGGGTTAAATGCGTTAATCATGCCCTGCGCTTACCTTTAACCCCCCCAAAGCAGCTTGTCTCTTTCACCCTCTTTCGCTTTCGCTCATATTCATTCATCGATGATTATTGCGTTAATTATTATCCTGGCTGGTCCGCTCTCTGGCCAACGGCAAGCGGACAGGATGCGGGCATATTTGTGCGTAAACTTCAAAAGGAATGTTGGCTATTTCCGTGTGAGGAGGCGTACAGGCTGAGAATCGACTTCCATGCCCCTGTACGTACTTATATATAGGCACGGTGAATATCCATATACTGGTCCATGTCCTGTTAGCTTCATATTCATACTTCAGCTGCCACATCACGTTCGCGTCCGCCTTCTTGGTTTGCCCCATCTGTGGTAGCCAACGCCCCCACACCCGCCCTCAGCTTCAGCCACTGACCTAATAATCATTTTCAAAGCAGGACGCTAAACGGGGGAAAAAAAGTGTTGTTGCTGTTGCTGTTGTTGCTGTTGTTGTTGTTGTTGTTGTGTGCGTAGCTGCACGTTAACTTATTTTGTTCACACTTCAGGCAGAGGCGTTGGCAGAGGCAGCGCAGGAGGGGGCGGCCGGCTGGAATGGGCAGGTTAGGTCAGTTGCTGGCGATTGTTGTTGGTGTTAAACGCTTGGAAAATGCCTTTTATCCTTGGTGGTTTTTGTTGTTCTCGTTGCTGTTCTGTCAGCCTTGGGGCTGCTGTGTCCACTGGATGCGGATTTGTGTATTTGTATTGCCCCCATATGGATGCTTATTATGCTATATGGCTTTAAGGATTGTGCGTGAAACTCCTTGGGTGGAATGAAAAACCCAAAAAACCACACAGCGAAAATGGTTTTAGGCCGAAAATTCCCACGTAAAAATCAATGTAGGACATTATTTGAATTTCATGGGAGAAAGTAGATATAGAACCAGGACTGCTTGAGGCTTTAAGTGAAATGTGATGAGGCAAGTAGGAGATGGACGGATTGAGATCACAAGACGTTTTATGATATAACAACAACTCTATTCTCGTCTTCCATCCGTGATCGAATAGTTAGAATGTGGTTTGATAAGGATATGTTGCATTACAAAACCTGGAGTATGAGTGACAATCTCAGATCACCTGACTTCAAAAACTCTCAACGAAATGATGGCAGAAATTTGAATAGAAATTCGTAAGGCCTTCATTAAAATATGGAGAGGTTATCATAAAATTTTCAAGATATAAAATATCTTATAAATTATTTATCATCTCCAAACTGTTCTACTTAACTATGTACCCATTTAAACCTTTAAGACGTTCCATTTTAATTTCCAAAAAAAAAAATAAGAAACTTAAAAATGGAACCCTAACAAATCAGGCATAAAATTGATCAATTTACACACCAGTTCAACTTGGCGCTGGGGCAACAATAAACTAAACAAATTTTAATCAAATACACGTGGCTTCACTAGCAAAAAAATAAAGCAACACAATGAGAAACAGCAACAAATTCAATGAACCATAATTCTCTAAGCGCTAAATTTTTCACAGTTGAAAGAAACCAAAAATATCTCGAGGCTACCCGTAGAAGAAGAGGAAGCCATTGCTTATATTGTTTAAACATTAATTAAATGTTCAACAACGCAACAACAACAACAACAAGGCAAAGGTGGCTACAAGTAGGGGAACACACACGTTGAATTGAAATTGTTATTGCCTCAATATTTTGAGATATGTATGTGTATATATGTATATATCGTATCTGAGCAGGCGTGAAAAGTCTGTACATAATTTATGAAAGCCTGCCATACGGCAGTTGCTAAGCTCAATAATCATAGTCGTAATCGGAATCGTAGTCGTAATAAATGACAATCGTCATAATTTATGAGGTCTAGCTGGCCGAAATACCTCTGCCGTTTGCCGTTTGCCTCTGACTCTGCCCCTGTTTCTACCACTGACTCCCGCTTGTACCTTCCGTTTGGGCCTGCTCAAATAACCAACAACATAATAACGAAAATTGATAAAAAACCACAAAAATGACAGCAGACGACAATCATCAAAAAGGGGGACACAAAAATGACAGTTGATCGCAGCAAGCCGAAGTTTCAATGCACTTTCAGTGCACATACAGAGGTTGAACCATGTCGAAAAGGTAATTATATTCTTCTGTCTGTAAGATCATTAACTAATGTAGTTAATATTGATATAAGTTTTCTCTGGTGAGTGAAGAACGTTCATTGTTCCTCGGTAACAGACCGTCATCTTTGTATTTAGAGTTAAGTCATTCATTTTCCAATTCTTCTCATAACTATATTCTCATAACTCCTTCATAACTATATCATGGGTGTATCTCTTATCTGATATATCCGTCATTATATCCCTAATCATTTCGATTCAGCTTACAAACCCAGTCACCTCCCAGTTAGTAACTCCCTCTGTTAGAGTATAAAAAGTCAATTGAAACGAAACCGAATGCCAGTGGCAATTGTGGAACTGCGAACTGGTAGCTGACAGCAGCCGAACTTGAAACAGCTGCCAACATTCACACGTCATTTAATTTCGATTAGTCCTTCAGACACGGGCACACACGCCATTGGGATTGGGACCTGAGCTGTGGCACTGAGCCAGTGGAACTGGCCCAAATAAGCAAAAAGTCAACAAAAAACCACCGATAAAGCAACAAATGTGAAGTTTGAATTGCAAAAGTGCGGCAAATGTTTGAATAGTTTGAGGTAAAAGTCAAGGCAATCGGGATATCCATTGGATCGGGATCGCATCACGATCTCTGCTCTGGCTCTGGCTCTGGTAATTGTCGCCTTCGATGACAAACATACAAAAAATGCACAAAATGCCTAATTGGCACTTGGCAAGTGGTAAAACTACAGAATGTGGAATGTATGCTGGTGGGTTACGGGGTGAGAAAAGGGGCGAGGTAGGGGGTAGCTCCTGAAGTAAGTGCAGCTTAATTAGAGAGCAGCTGAAAAATATCGATTGGGCAGTCACATTTTGAAAATGAGAGAAAGAATTCATATATATTTTTGATTGATGATTGACATGAGGTGAGTGAGTGGCAGGGGGGCAGGAGGGGTACGCGGCTGAGATGAGGATGAAGGTGGGGAAACTGTAGAAATTCAAGATCAAAATGAATTAAGATCAAAGCTAAGTGGCGCTATGGAAAATCTTAATGAAGTTCAAACCATGGGATGTTTGTTTGATTGAGACTCTTGAGAAATGACTTGGGGCCATACAATATCATATCTATTAGTGACAAGCTTAGCTGAGATGATTAAGAAAGTATTGGAATTTGTAGTCTGGGAATATGTGGAGATGTTGGACGAGCTGAGAAAGTGACAATCAACAAGAAAGTGGTAAGAGCTGTATGAACCATGGTAGAAGCTTCGATTGAGTACAAATGTTTGCTAAATCTTAGACGTATAATGAAGCAATTCTGGCACCATTTAGCTGCTTGTAATTTGGATAGTTGTCTAAAAATAATCTTCATTTGATGATATTTTATCATTCTTATACAATGAAGAGTTAGTAAAGTCTGTCTGGACTCTGCTTGCACTGGAATAATGATCGAAGAAGCTAGCCTGACTGGTTTTGGTTTAATTTTCTCAACTTTTATCTAAATAATTGATCAAAATATCTATGATATGATCAGAATATAATATGAGTAATGCTGAATTACTATAATGATTTTGGTATCAATTAAAGCTAAATTGGTTTAATTTGTCTTGTCATAAAGTAAAGTACAGTTTCGCCTTGATTTCAACCAAAGCTAATGCTCAATTATGGGCTGCCAGCGTCAGCCTTAAGTATTACAGCTGTCGCCATTGCCATATATCACATTCTATATGCGTTGCTATATAGCAGCCGACTGCAGCTGTCATCAAAATGCACTCAACGTATCATTATTTACAGCTTTGTGCTAATAGTTTAACTTCCCATTGTTGTTGTTGTTGCTGTTTTAGTTGATGTTGTTGTTTTTGTTGTTGGCTGACTAGCCACAAAAATCTAAGACGAAAGCTGAAATCAGGCAGCTAATTTACATATAAATTAAAACCAAAAAAATTGAGTGGCTCAAAAAGGCCAAGACACACTCACACACACACACATGAGGATGGCCATGTGGAGGAGATGAATGGATGATGGAGCAATAGCTACTGGATGCTGTAGTTTGTTAACCTCTTTGCGTCTCGTCTTGTCTTGAACCATGGCGAACCTTTTAAGTTGAGAGAGAGAGAGAAGGAGATGGGAGATGGAGATGGAGGAACGTTCGCCCCAAAAAGCATTCCGCACAAAATTTCATAAATGCCAAGCAATGAGCTCTGAGTATGAGGATGAGCTGGAGCTGGAGCTGGAGTGTGAGCCAGATTCAGGCATAAGTTGTTGAATATCTCAGAACGAAAAAACGGCAGCCACATATGCGACACTTTGCTGCACATGTCCTGCCAAGGGACAAAGCCAGAGCCAAAGCGATTGCCAAGCCTGCACAAAAAACCGCAAAATGTTTAAATGTCTTTGATGGGCCTGGTCCAGGTCTAGCAACCCCCCTCAAACAAAATATCTTCATCCACATCCAACACAAATATCAATTTTAGTTTTCGGTACCGACATTCTGTGTGAGCTTCAAAGAATTTTAACGTTTCGAATTTCAAATATTTGTCTGAAACTAAAATTTACAACACACCAAATATGTTTGAGGGGGGGAACCAGTTTTTGCCAAACCCCAAAATAATAACAGAAATTCTCAACTGGAACAACTGAGATGTGGCTGCTGTTGTTGTAGCTGCTGCTGCTGCTGTTTGATGTGTCTGTCGATTGATATATCAGATCATTAATTATAATTTTTGTAGATTGTTAATCGAGAAAACATTTCGGATACAAGAATCTACTTAGTTGTTCAGGGCGCCTACTCTCTTTGACCGTTTTATTCGTATTTGTACAATTTCACGGCATAGATTTTGTTGTTGTTGTATTTGTTGTTGTTTTTTCTTTTTTGGCTTAGAAATTCGTTTTGCCTGATCTCAGCCGAATGATTTGAATTATCATTTTGATGGCATTGCCTAATGATCATTGTTTTGAGGCTTAATTAGTTTTTCTCCAATTTTGTTGTTGTTTCCAATGACTAGACAAAGAAATTTTTTGATTTTGGAAATAAATGATGTATGTTGATGTATCAAATATTTTTTGAAAATTAGATTTTGTAACTCAAAAACAAGATATATCCGCCATAGTTCAAATAGGCCAAAAGGCTGACTTTCTACATGAACTGCTAGACTGGAAAGTTGAGCTACGCGAGGTACGATTAATGTGGGAGTTTTCGGAGAGGAGGATTTGATCGAGTTCAATAATTCTTGACCCTCTGAAATCAAGAATTGTTAGAACCATTGAAGAAATTGTAGTGTGAAAGTCAATCGATAAACGCTTTCGACGTTTTCTGATCGTAAGGCTACAAACAAGGTGTACGCGGTGACGAAGCTGAAGCTAAAAGCTCTTCAGAAGACGAAGGCGAAGTTGAACCCAAGTTCAAACTGATGAGTGTGTATAGTGTTAGACGAATATGAGCGACGATTTAAGCGTTATTGTCATCGTAATCTCATTGAAAGTATTGCCGTAGCGTTTGAAGCTTACAGCTGGCGTTTCTGTTTTGACATCTTCTTCGTGTTCGCATGCAGAGTTTATCGGCATCAGCTTTGCCATCGTCTGGAGCTATATCCCAGTGTGCACTTTGTTTTTAGCCTGTGCCTCTGAATGATATATTCATACTTAGCTCTACCTTGACTCATATATATGACGGAGATTGCAAAATTGATTTGACTCTTGCGTTAATTTAACATTCTGCAGAAGTAACTGAACTATGTTGAATGAAAGAAGTATGCAGACTAAAGGTACTGAGGAAAGGAATAAGCAGACAATCAAGGGCACTGCTATCGAGTGAGGAAGATGGTTAGATGAACAGAGGCAAGAACAAACTCAAAGGCCGCTTAGTCAGAAATGAAAACGCGTCTACCATCAATCCCCGACAAATACTTATCCAAATAGTCATAAAGAATGCATATATTTTGGTTATTCTAACATAATTCTAAGCCATCATCTATATCAATCTTCGCATCAATATATATCCACAATTCCATTCACTATCCTTTATTACCCCATGATTAGCATCTCTAATGCATTCTGGCAACTTTCCAAGAACTTGCCTCGTGGCAAATGTTGTACACCAACAATCTCCCCAAAGAACAACGCCCTATAACCTAGACTAAGCAACAGCAACACACTCTAATTGCCATAATCCATTTATATGCGACTTCGCTGAGGTAGCCCATGATGGCCCATAGCCAGGCGGTACAATGGGCCACGACCCCCGACGACGACAACAGAGAAAAAATGGCACAAAAAAGAAAAAAACGTAGAAAACAAACAAAATAAGCCAGACAATAGGTAGTTGCTTTTGTTGTTGTTTCTGTTATTGTTGCTGCTGCAATATGACAAGGCTAGTAAATAAATAAGGCTGTCCAAGTCAAATCACCAAGCTGTACCCCGTCTCTGCATCACTCCCCTCCCCTCCCCCTCGGAGTCGACCACCCGCCGTAAAATGATACAAAGAAATGCGAGACGCCTTTGGCGCGACGCTTCGTTGACGAAAATCCTTTTTATTAGTGCGATAAAAGCGGTGGAAAAGCATGGAAAACATGGGCCACTGAAAAGCCAGACGATTTGCATTGCCTACTTTGCGGCGTCTTTTATTTTCTGTGCTTTTCAACGGAATTGTACAAGGAAAAGCTGCACTTATTATAATATTTCTTTTTTGCCCTGTGCATTAAAGCGAGCTGGTTGGGGTGGCAAAGCGGGCGACGGCAACCCACTGTGCACTGTGGGTCTCAAATGGCTTTTCGCTGTAAATGCTGTTTGTTGTTTTTTTATGATTTGTAAAGTCCCCCTTGTTGTTGTTCTTGTTGTTGTTGTTGTTGTGGAACAAATGCTGTCCAAAGCCTTAACCAAATAATTCGTTTAATTTTTTTTCATAATAAGATTTCGCGGTATTTATTTTTTGTTCAGCTCTGAAAACTCCCAAACTCCCCGCGCACGTGTTGCTGAAGTCAAAGTCACCCCTCCGCTTGAACAAATTTTACTGCCGAAATTACCCCAAAAATCTATGGAATTTTTGTAAATTTTATTTTGAATTTCTCTTTTCAGCTATTTCTTCTCCGTTTCAGTTTCAGTTTCTTGGGTTAATTTTGATTTGTGTGTTTATCTTTTGAATTTTTATTAGCAAATACTTTTCCCTTATCAAATCCCTGAAATTAAAATGAGCGGAAATTATTGTTGTCTCAATATCCGCTTACAATTTGAAATGGTTTGGAATTTTAGGGTATATAAATTTTTTTTTTTTTTTTTCGCTGGATTTTTATCAACATCTGTTTCTGTGTCTGAGGGGAAATTGCACTTTAATCACGTGCATTCATTCTACAGCTGTCAAATTGAAGCATTTGGTAAATATACGACTATGTACTATGAGTATTGGCAGGGCAGACCACGAACACGTACTGATAATGTGATATGAGTCGAGTAGTAATAATAGCACATCATGACACTCGTTCCAAATGTTTACAATGTTGTTTCAAACTTGTGTCTGGCCTGGAATGGAGCTGGACTGGACTGGGGCTAGTCTAGTCGCATGTTTACCTTTGGGTTAAATGAAAACATGTGCGCAGGCAGGCAGACAGTCGGCAAATTCCAGTCCCATAGGCTTATCAGCTTGTCATTGTATTCGCTGTCGTCATTGCAACAATTGTAGATATACATAATCATAGATACTTGTACTACACTCATCATACAGTAAACGCTCATAAATTTGTACTATATCTATCTATAAATAACATACTCGTACAACAAAAGTTTGGAATTTATTCAGCAAATTCAAAGAAAACAGATGTTTTAGCTATGAATATTTGCGCGCTTGCATATTGTTATGGGAAGAGTAGTTTGAGTATAGAAATATCTTTAAATCTAAGCAAGAAATACTGTTGATGAACAGCTTTCGAATTGTACTTCTTCTTTTTACAGTTACCACATGAAGTGATAGTACAACTCTGTAGGGTTTCTGGGCACTACCAAATCATCGGAAATGTCAGTCCTAAGTCCACAGACTTTAAACGGTCACCAATTCTTCTGAGGGCTCAGTTGGGACTTTGTTAAATCTTTCATAGAAAACTCTAGAAATTTTGGCATTCCTCACATTTATACCTTTATTTATTTAGCATTTTACGAGAATACATCTAAATTTCAAAGATTACAAGTGCAGTAAATGTGGAAACATTGATAGTTTCAAATGTCGCAACCATCAGCAGGCGCTTTTGTTGAACCCACAATAGAGGCTCAACAAAACAAATGAATCTAGTAGCCATTGAATGTGTTCTCTATTCTCTTATAATGGCACTGAAATGCAAAGTTGATGTGTTTATGCATTCATTCCTACAAATCGCTAATCATTTCCATGACAACTAAGCCTTTTGCTCGTGGGGTAGGCTTTTATATATAAGATCAGGACTGCGGCAAATCAACAACGCTTAAACTTTTAAGAGAGGCTAAAAGAGTTATGGTGATCTGGCTTATCTATCTATCAGTTATCTATCACCTTCACAACTTGACTGTGGTGCAGTGTGAGCTAGAGAGCTAGCCACTCTCTCGCCTATTGGGTTATGTTCAACAAGTGATCAGCACTTCTTTAGAAGAGAGGTGGGACTTCTGTTGTATCCATGGAGGAAATTGTGCACAAGAGACCACCCTTGATCCCAGTTGCACAACCTCTGCCTTTACGAGATTGCCACTGAAATGATGATATTGGTTTTATTTTAATTCTCTTTTACAGCTTTTGTAAACGCATTTATAGTCCATTTATATAGACCTGCTTTTTCCATGAAGTCTTCATTCTAAAATCAGCATAGATTTCAACTCTAGTTTAATTCATTTGACTCGTTTATTGTTGTCCGGAGAACTAAAAACAATTCAATTGCTTACGCGTTTATTAGTTCATTTTAATCATTTCTCAATTCATTTTATCTTTTAGGAATTCACATTTAGTTGTTCTTCCTTCAATTGATCACATTCAGTCGCTCTTATGGACTTGTTTTTGTTGAGTTATTATCATTGTCTCGTTTTCACTTGTAATTGTTCAGTTGTTGGTATTCAGTTCATGACTAATAAAGATAAATTTTCTCACTGAACTATGGGATGTGGTTTAATTTTATGTTTCCAAATGCAAATAAATAAAAATCAGCTATAGTTAATAATTGGCTTCTAAGCATTAATTCATCCGCATGACGATGGATCATCATGCATCATGGATTGTCTGATTCGCAGCAGCATCTTATTTTGCACAAGTGAAATAATTTTGAAAACTCCAACTTTTGGCAACTTGGCAACAGAAAAAAGGACCACAAATTCTCACTGAAACGCAGACAAAATGAAACTGATTCAAACGGCAAAAAAAGCCGGCTAAAAAATGTATTTTGATAAACTCTAACAACTTGTTGCACATCAATTTGCATATGAAATGATGGCCAGGAGATGAACTCAACAAAAAAAAAGTACATAAAAACACAAATCGGCAGCTAAAATCGCCAACTAATCCTGCAAATCTGCAATGTTGTTGGGCAAAAAATACAGAAAGAAAACATGAAAATCAAAAGTTCTGTCTGGCCCTGGGGCAACAATTTAAGATTTACGCCACTTAGAGCACATTTTAAGCGTGCAATAATAAAATGCAGCAACAACCAAAATAACAATAATAAAAAATCGAAGAGGAGGAAGAGGAAGCCACAGAAGGTGGCCAAGGCTTAAAAAAGTCAAAAAGCCGCCTCGTATTCTTGTTGTTGCTGTTGCTGTTACTGTTGCTGTTGGTGAACTTCTGCGCTTGGCTTGTGCGTGTTGCCGCTGCATCTTGATTCCCAGGCTCAGACCCAGACCAAGACCTAGGTTCAAGCTCAGAGCCAGAGCCAGAGCCAGACCCAATGTTTACCTGTCTGCCTGCCAAAACCAAAAATAATCTGAGAGAAGAGGCATCTCTTTCCGCACAGTCGACAGTTTACAAGCTTTTCTCGTGTTTCAACAACATTAATTTGTAGCTGAAACGCTGACTCTGAGTCCAAACTGAAAATGTTGAGAGCCTCCGCAGTGTTGCTGGCAACATGTTGATAGCCGCAAAACCCAACAGTAGCTGGCCAGCAACAATAACAAAATTATTTAATTTGACTTGCAAATTGTTGGCGGAGTTGGGCAAAGAAACCGAAACCCACAAGCCGGCAACCGCAAGCGTTTATGGATCTGCTGTTCACCCCTTCCCAGCTCCATCCTCTCTAACCACTCACGCCTAACAATGTCTCATTGTCAGGTCTAAATCATTTTTAACGATCAATAAAAGCAAACCAAAGACTGCGAAAGACCTGTGCCGCTGCCGATTTCAGCTTCTTTGGAACTCAGCGCTTGTGTGGGCTGCTGGTTGTTGCTTCCAGGTTTCCAAGCTCCAAAGGTGTGAAGCTAATTGAATGTCCCTGAGGGCGGTGAACTTCAAAGCACAACTTTGTTGCTAGAAATATTACTACGACTATTTCAACTAAGCGCGACGATGCCAAGATACAAAGGCAAAGAGACACAGGAGAGTACAAATGTATGTTCAAAAGTCCAGTCGATGTTCATAAATTAGAACTATTGCAAATGTGGAAAGTTGGTAAGGATTTCTGAAAAGAATAGTAAGGAAATCTCAAGCTCAAATCGCACTTGATATTTTGGAAAACTAAAGATATTTCTGTCATTTCCTTTGCAAGATTCTCCTTTTCGATCATTTAATGGGATATTGAAATATATTTCCGGACTAACAATTGCTTTGAACTCAGGGCACTGACAGCTATCTAACTTCCCAACTTTAGTCTCTGTCATAATGTCTTTCTCAAAACACAAACCGCAATAACTTCAATATATTAAACCCACAAGATGATTGATTGTTGTCAATAGAATAGCGCCAAATAGCTACTGAAGAAAGAAATTAGCAGTTCAAGTGTTGCATGACTCTCCCACCCTATGACCCCTCTCCCTTGATACTCTATACAATCAGCTCTATCGACATAGACGCAGCTGTCAAAGGCGACGACGCATCAAACAAATGACATAAAAACAGTCAACCAAAATTTTTGTCACGCAGACTTAGGAGATGGAGAAGAAGGGCAGGGCAAAAGCGGCAGCAGACGTCGCGTAATCAGTTCCGCTTAAGCAAGTCACACAAGTCAGAAGTCGCAAGTCTCAAGTCTCCAGTGAAAGTGGCAAGCACAAGCGAACCATCATCAAAAAGTTGCAACTACTTAGATGCCATAGAGGCCTCTATTCAAGCTAGGGGGTGAGGTGTGGAGTCAGTCATATGGCATCGTTTTGCTGATGCCGCTGAGGCTGCTGCTGTTGCTGTTGCTGCTGATGATGATGACAGCCGCCTGTGATTGACAAGGATTTATGATTGTTGTTGGAAATGTTTGCTTCAAAATTTTAATATCGACAGGCCACGACAATCTCATTCCTATTCCCATTCCCATTCCCATTTCCATACAGCATTTGCCATTTCCTTCTCCACTTGAAGACCCCGCCTGCGGCCAAATGTGAATGACCTGCTTCTATAACTAAGCAGCAGAAAGCAGTCCAAGCATTGGGCAAACACACATTCATTCAGAAAATGCTGTGAAAATTGCATATTTATGTGCAATCAAAGAAAAAAGTGTTAATTATGAAGGCAAAAGCTTAGTGTGGATAGGTAGGTTTTGGCTTGACAAATATGTGATATCAATGTTGTGGTGAGAAATTGTCATTTGCAAAAGGAAATTATGTCTATTAGAGGAGAATGAGCAGTACAAACTAGAGCCACGGTCACACATAAAGAGATATAACAACCAGTGATTTTGGGATCTTGCTCCGCATATTTCTGTTCAAGATTGATCTGCAGTTAGCCATTAGCTTGATTAGAGAACAGACTGAAATATAACTCTAGAACTCTTGAAACCGCTATCATTAGTTCTGTTGCTTGCTGAGATTATAACGTTGATCTAGAGAATTTGAATTGGGCTGACTGCTGAATTGACCCAGCCCACGTGTCATCCACAAACTCAACTAGCCTAAGAACACTTATAAGATTAGCTTCAACTGGCATCTTTCCGTTCAACTAGCTGACTGCATACACCTGCTGCCTTTACTAGACCTCTCCATAGTCCTCCCAACATACTCATATTCTCCAACCCAGTTCACTCACCTCAATTTTTTTTTTTCTGCTGTGCAAACACATTCGTGGGCAAATTTTTCAATGCGCATTGCATTTCATCTCTAAACGAGATACCGTGCATATCAGCGGCCTGGGAAGCAGGACGAAAACGAGGTCCTTTTCAAGATGTGGATGTGTGCGGTTGCGGCAGTGCAAGTGGTTGGTGGTGTCTGCTCTCTGTGCATGAATATTCATGCCTTGTTTATGCATATTTGCGTGTCAAGTGTCTTTCTCTCTCTCTCTCTGTGTTTCTCTCTCTCTCTCTCCTGTCTCCATTTCTATTCCATCTTGCCTGCCATTCATTTCTTGGCTTTGGCACACGCGGCGTATGAGCAATGCGACTGCCTCTTTTGCTTTCGGACGACGCTTTCAAGTTTGTTTACATTTTCAAGCCAGAGAATGCTGTGTGAAAAATTTCTGTTTATGCTCACATTTCATTTGAACGTGAGTTTGTTTGTTTGCCAATTTCAAGTGCTAAGAATGTTGCTCGCAATGATGGTTAGGTAAAGTGTTAGGGGTTGAGCGCTGCAGACTTTGATTGCAATTTGTGCTGTGTAAGCGAAACACCACAAGGAATATGAAATGGGCAAGTGGCACTTACAGAAGTAGCAGTGGTAGGGTGTAGGGGTGTCGATGGGGTAAAGCGAATGCGGTGCAGCAAATGCATAGAAATAAAATGTTGTACTCAATGAACGATGGAATACAA
This sequence comes from Hirtodrosophila duncani, assembly GCA_037043425.1. NCBI lineage: Eukaryota > Metazoa > Arthropoda > Insecta > Diptera > Drosophilidae > Hirtodrosophila > Hirtodrosophila duncani. The sequence continues at coordinate 13,526,594 of JBAMBM010000057.1, read as the reverse complement.
ATTTATGTTTCCTATGTTGAGGATATTGGCACAAGTACAGGCAGATAAATCAGCTAATCATATTTTTCAACGCTTTGTCGAAATCAAAACGAGGAAGCACTAAATTCTTAGATTGCTTTTACTTATTCCAACACTTTTGGAATTTACAAGTTTCAGCTTTCAAGTCGGTAGGATAGTGAGGATCAAAGCAGTGGGCTGCTTTGCTGCTGTCTTAATCACATTGTCCAACAGAGTCAAAATACATTGATGGTTAGCCGAAAATCAATCAAAATATTACACTCAAATGGAAATATCTTAGATTTTACCCTATAAAATGCTTGATGGTTTTGAAGGCGAAAGATTTTTTTGCTAATGTAGTTTTAAACTTGGCGAAAAACACCTGAAGCACACCTTCCAGCAGACATCTCATTCCCAATTAAAGCGATAGCTAACTGCTAGTCAATTTCATTGTCATTTGACTTTTATGGCCTTAATTTCAAACTGCGTCTTAATGAGCTGCAAATATAGTGTCAAAACAAACACAGTCACAGCGCAGTCATAAACTTAAGCCAACGGTCAAATGGAGAATGGCAAAATCGGGCACATTGTGCGTGGATAATTGAACTTACTAAGCCGAAAAGAAATGGCCAACAAACAACACTGAAACAACTTTCCCAGCAACAGGAACAATTACAACAAAACAGCAACTAATTAAATGCCACAATCAACCCCCTCCATCCCTCTCCCACTCTCTCTCTCCCCTTTCCTCACAACCCACATAGATCTAAAGTCAAAGTTTGCTCGACTCGTTTTCATTACGAGTTAATTTGAATGTAAATGAACTCAGTTTTGGAATGGGATCTGACTGATACTAGAGCCAGAACCAGAACCAGAACCAGGACTGACACTGGCACTGGCACTGGCACTGTTTGGAGTAAAAATGTTTTCCCGGCTAATGTTTCAATTAAGCAGACAGTGAAAAATTTAATTTTCTTTCATTTGGCTGGCAATGTGAAAATGAAAATGGCGAGAGGCGTGAGGCGAGAGGCAAACGCAAAGGCAAGTAGCACAGTGCCACCCAGGCATGAATCTCTGTGGCTGTTTTGTGGAATCGCCCCTCGAGACGAGTTACTTATACAAAGTTGCCAATAATATAGTTGAAGTTGAAGTTGAGTTCAGCCTTTTGCTTTTGATTTTGCTTTGAGTTGCTTCGGTTGTCCTGGGTGATGTACACAAGGAATTTCAATGTTCCACTCATAATTTCATGTAATTTTCATTAATTGTATGAAATTAATGCCGTTGGGGTCCAGCTTCTGCTCCACTCAGTAGCCATTTTCATGATTTTCTACGCACTTTGGCAATGGCTGCTGAACTAGAGCCACCAACCAGAAAAAGCAGCCACCAGCCACCAACTAGAGCCACGAACGAGCCATCAGCTACCACAATCGGTATCGGCAGTTCAAGCGAACGGCAGCCAAGGAGTCGCAGTCAGTCATAGTCATCCACAGTCGGTCCATGCTAATTTTGGACTACTGATGATGACTAGCCGGCTACTGGCTATGGCTATGGCTATGACTATGACTATGACTATGGCTACCTTTCATTTTAAACACAACGTAACCACCTTTCGGCCACGATCTGCTCCTGCTGCAGCCGCTGCTGCTGTTCATGGTTGAAAACTTGTCGATACTTTGCATAGATCGATCACTCAAGGGCATGAGTCTCAGTTCAAGTTGGTTAAAACAACCTTTTCTTCAGCTCAGGTTTTGACTTTGGTTCTGCTCGTGCTGCTGTTCAGCCGCTCTTCTTGGACCTGTGCCTCTGCGGTCCCGGGTCCCGCCTCTTTGCTTCATTTTGTAAATGTCCTGAACACGAAGATATAGTAAAGTCAATGCCAGCGCGTCGTACAGTTTCTGATGTGAAAATTCATGTCTACGAAATAGGCGAAACGAATTTCATTTGCTTTGATGGGATGCGGCATTTTGGGAATATACTCACTATGGCTATATCTGGGTTACCAAGTTGTTTCGCATGAAAGTAGTGAAAATGCTGAGAGAGAGAGAGTATGTGCCAATGAAGATGAGTGTGGTATGGGGAGTGGTGAGGTAACCACGACTAAGTTTTGAAATGAAGAAATAATTTATCAGAGCAAATCGATTTGGGATTATTGATAGGAGAAAACTTCGTCAAAGGCTGATAACTGTCATCTTGTGTGGATCATTGCGTTTGCAAGACTATATTGAAGGAGCTTAATATGGTCGCAGAATTATCGGGATTATAGAGCAACGTTAGGGTCACTTCCCTACTGGATAAGCCCTTGCACATAACAGAGAAATTATTCAATCAAGTCAGCATGGACTCCCAGTTCCTTCGTTAAGTGATAATAAGGATGTTTAGTCGCATCCATTACATGTCCGATATGCTGGCAATACTATTGCTTCGCACAACCTGCTGAAGGCTAATAAAAAGCAGCATAAACGTGGCTCTATACGTAGTAAGATATGCGTGGTAAATGGTAACTGATAATTGATCTAAATATAAATGTGATCAATAGAAAGTTTGAGTCATCAAAGGGGCTGCTAATCGTGTTGTGCTTAGCTGAAGATATCTACAAGGCATGACAGCTTGGGCCACCGACTACTCTAGTCTTTCTGGACTGGACAACTATAAATAAGCTGTTCCAGTGAATTCCATAGATTTCCGGCAGTTGTCTTCCATTGGAAAGATCCCTTTGCACCTCCCCACCATTAGTCTGTAATCCATATGTTAGAAATGCATGGAGAAGAAACCTAGTGTGCTATTACAATCCTTGCACAAGGCTTTGGAGATTCTACAACATCTCCTACTTGCTGTTTCTCCTCAGAGAGATTGATCCGGGATGAACATCATAATTTGTTAGCTTGACGCCTTCTTTTTCTCTAAGTCCAATCTACTCTAAATACTTTCCCATCTTTTGCTTAAACTTTCACAATTATCCACAATTATCACAATCGTACCTGCACTTATTTCCGCATTTCTTATAGTTTGTAACTCTTAGCCAGCCCTTCTATATATTCAACTTTTCAATTTATAATACACAACCAGCCGAGGGTTGCCATTGACACAGCTCTCAATTACACTTGCCGCAGTTAGTTCCCATCTAAACCTTCGTTTCCTCTCCCCATTCCTGCCTCACCACACCTCAGGCAGCAGATCTGAGTTGCCTGGCAAAGGCCGTATGAAAATAAGAAAACAGCAACACGTGTCCCTTTTAATTAAAATAAATAAATAGGCGCAAACACACAAATAAAACCAAATAGAAACATACAATACTCACGCACACTCTTGCCAGACAATGGCCAAAAAAAATTGGAAATTATTGAAAACTCCTTGGCTCATTTTCTTGATGCACTCCACAATTTTCCATTACCATTAGACATTTCCATTTGCTGCTTCAGACGTCAAAAATTGTGCGTGGTATTAAATTTCACTACGTTGCGAGTGGAGGGGGTCGGGAGTGGGTTATGTTATGCCCAGGGCTAAAGGGTTGGGTGCGGAATCGGAATCGAATGGGTCCGGGTGCGGGTGCGGTGGTTGTGCTTCCTTGGCTGGAACGCCTCCAGCTATGCTATAATATTTTTTGTGCCTTTCTGTTTTGTTGTATTTTTGTTACGAAACGTGCGCATTCGAATTTTAAGCGAATTATTGTTTGGACTAACAAGTTGAGGAAGAACTGACAGCAGGAACAGGAGTATAGGCAATGGTAATGGCAATGGCAATGGCAAGGCGTAGCCCCTTTAAGGCAATTTCAGTCAAAACGTTTCTTGGAAATACATTTGGAACAACTTAATTTTTCGATTCCTGCTATATATTTATGATATATATAGCGGCAATTTGCATGTGGCTTACTTGTGTAAGGATAATTCCCAGTCACAAATAAATCAAATGCAAAAACGCATCAAAAGAAAGGCAACGGCCACACGCCCAGCCATCAGGAATTGTGTGGACTGCCGGCCTGGGACTTGGACTCAGTCTTTATCTTGGTTTTCGACTTGGACTTCTTTTGTGAGTTATGAGCCGAGGCCATGTCCTTTTGTGATAGCTAAGGGGTTACTCTGTGCTCTAAAAGAAAGCGAAGTGTATGAGACTTGAGTAAAGGCGAATACTTTTCCAACGAATTTCAGCGTCCTTTGAAAGACTTTAGGAGTCAGTCGGATTCGATGATTTCAGCCGAAACACAGTATAGATATAAAGAATCAAGATATAAAGAATATAAAGAATTGAGCCTTTGGGCCGACTCTACAGACTGTTTCAAGACCAGACACGGTCTATCATCTGGAGAGTTCTTGCTAAAAAAGTTCATCTTATGTCAGTCTCTCTGATCACTTAAAAACCAGAAGCAACCGAGAATTCAAAGCTTTGAAGAAACTAAACAAGAACTTTGTTGTCTATAAATCTATATAGAACTTATATTTCTTACAGTTCCCCACAGTAACTCATTGTCTATCAAGCTAAACATTCATATTATTACTGCTTCCTGGTGCTTGGCCTGTGTCTGGGCAGGATTATGACCATTTATTTGGTTGTCCGTGTTTGGGGCTGACTCCAACACAAAAGTACTTAACATATACTCCCACTCTTAACTCGTACACTCGTTCACTTTACATTTAGCCGCTGGAGCTTGATGTCTCGGCCAAAGTTTTAGCCTAAGGCGATTTAATATGTTCGCTCCGCAGTGCAAGAAATGAAAATCAATGAAGATTTGCGCCACCACAATTGAGCCAAAGGGGTGGAGGTGGTGTTGCAGCAGCCGGCAGTTGGCATAGTTCAGGCTTCCAGTTTTGAGAGAGTTTTGGCTTTGACTTTGGCCCTTTGCCTTTTGGACTCAGCAAGTCGCTTGGCAGGTTTCCTTAGTCGTTTTCTCCTCTATCTCCCCGCTGCGTGCTTCTATGGGATTAGGCATTGCTAAAAGTTTTAACAAACTCAAATTATTTATTATTAATTGAAGCTTTCTGAGAATGGAACTGGGCAACTAATTTCTAAATTTTGGGGCTTTATATTGATTTAGAATTGAAAAGTTTTGTCTGAAGTTGTTTAATTGTTGTTGGTTTTTATATTAAATTATGATCTTTTGGTCAATTTTTATTTTCGTTAAGTGGAAATATGGAATGAGGAAGTAAGGATAGACTATGTATCTAAATACAGAGCCACACTTGGGAGGCAAACTACTTAATTTGGGCAGGAAAATTAATAAAATCAGCGACATTTTTATCAACTTTAATGAGGGTGAATCTTTGGCAAGAAAGGTTGTATGCTGATGTTCAAGAAGATATGATGTTCATATGATGTTATGATGATATAAGATATGATGTTGACATTATGCTATCCTATCCGAAGTAGCCACAACTAAATAAGCAATAGGATTCGATCCTTAACTTACCCATTCGTGTTTAAAATATAAATTTCTATCCAAAAGCTGAAAGCAAGATGTGATACAAACATGATTAGCATATTAAGAAGAGACAGAGCACAACCAGTAGCTAAGCTGAAATGAAAATTATAAAGCCCTGATCTGAAAATAAGATCCCAGGCCCCATTAAAAATAATGCGAATATTTCTCCAAGAATTTTATTTATTATTTCAATTAAATAATTAAATACAAACCACACCCATTTCCTTTAAGACTTGGCAAATCGTGTATAATTATGGTCTTTTAATTTTATTTCACAAATTGTAACAAAAGTTAATTAAATGTAAAAACCAGAATTGTGAATAATTACAAAATACAACCGATTTTCATTGCTTATTTCCTGCCTCTAAGAAATGAAAACCAATCAAAATTTAATGCTACCTCAGCCATTGGCAAGCCATAATAATAATTTATGTTATGGCTGCGCCAGAAGATCTGCAAACGATATATGTGCATAAATATATACGTATGTATGTATATATATATGATCAAGCACAAGCTCCTGCACACCTCTCTAGCCCCTCCTGTCGCTCTGTCTTCATTTTTTATACATATATAAATGCAGAATATTTTGATTGATTCAATCAAAACGCAGCAAACGGCGATCACTTGGACTCTACAGTTTGAGTCGGAGTCGGAGTTGGAGTTGGAGTCTGAGTTGAGTTCCAGTCGTAGGCATCAGGTTTTCTGCATGCCTGTCACGTAATTTATTGATTTAGCTCTTGGGAATACGAGAAGTCGACGTCGGAGATGGAGATGAAGTTGGAGTTTGAGTTGAAGTTGAAGATTGAGAGCCGGCAAAAGCAAATCGTGAAAAATGAAATGTTTGCCACCGCCAGCAGCCAGACAAGAAACTTTGCAACTCTTAGCTCAGCCCCAGCTCAGCTTCAGCTTGGATCGGCTGATTGGTGGATGGATCGTTGAGATCGCTTTTGGCTGGCGGCTGGCCGCAAATTCAAATGTCTGTGAATGCAACTGCGTACAAAGTAGGAGTAGGAGGGGGCCGGACCGGACTGAGCCAGTCAAGGCATTTACGCATGTACGCCTCAAGACCCAGACTTGGACTCCACGAAGTTGATCATCGATCAACAGACAGACAGACATACAGACACACAGCGGCAAGTCGAGATAATGGCCGGCTTGCCATTTTGCATTTTTGCATTTGTAATGAAACTGAAAACCAGAATGAAATGTAATTTGTATCGAAATCAAGCGACCGATCAAGTAGGAACAGCAGGAGCAGCAGCAGCCATAGCCATCCCCATCCACATCTGCATCTGCACATCTCAGACACAGCCCCAGTTGAGGATAGGACTACCAATGTGCGAAGAGGAACATTGAACTCTCAGGCACAGTGGGTTGTGGATGTCGAATTCAACACAAAATCTAGCTATGAGCCTTAGAAACTCTCCCTTATGGTTTGTAACATATAATTATATAATTGAGTATCAGAATAAAGAGAGAAGAAACCTAGACTGCCAATATCTAGATCTGAAAATTCATTTAAGATTACAAATTTCTCATAAAATAATTAAAATTTATAGTTTGGTTTCATTTTGACAAAGTTTTCTAAGTGTCTAAGTATTCTTTCCAAAACTGTCCCATATTAACTATATGATATAGCTGTCCGATATTGATGATTTTGAAGAAGCTAAAGAGAGATTTGGAGATCATATAGTCTCCCATTGAAACGCAATAATTTAGTTGCTTATGTTTATCCACTTACTTAATAACGAGGGAGAATAACGGAGATGAACGATATCGATTAGCTACTTGGCAAATTACATCGATAGTTGCGATCTTATGATATTTCTAACATATCAATATAGTTGCGATATTTGTTGTCGATGAAAGGCATCTAGAGAGCCCTTGTGGTCGCCACATGCAGGCAACCATTAGCGCCATCTACAGTGAGTTATGTGGTCCTTTCATACTAAGTAATCATTTATTAGTGCCATCTATCATAAGTTCTGGGAACTTTGCGTTCTTCCTAAATCCTAAATCGGGAGCTATGTCCGATTTTGACGACTTTTATATATGAGCGACTTAAAACAGAAATAAGCCTATGGTCTGACAGACAGACTTGGCTTGTCATGCTGATCAAGTATAAATATACTATATGGAGTCTCAGATGATTTTTTCTATGCATTACCAATATCGGGACAAAAATGTAATAGAAGAAGAAGAAAACATCTTATATTAGATGAAATTAATAAGTGAAATTGGCAATAGAGTTTCTTGAAAAATGCTAAAAAATCTCCTTTTCAACATTCCTAATCTATATTAGAATTTAACAGAAAATCATTCTTCATAGCTACAAATATATTTTCATACATTTTTCAACACCTTATATCCCACTGTGCTTCACAGCCTAAGGTCGTCATCGTTCGTCTGTCTTTCCTTCTTCTTCTTCTTAATGCTCGCTATATGCTCATGATCATGCTCTGAGCGCAGATTTGTACGCAAAAAGCGCGTATTCCCCAACTGTTATCAGCAAGGCGGCTTTAGTAGCGGCTGTTGCTTTTGGCTGATCTCACATTGATACCCCTCTTCCCGCTGCCCATTCTGCTAAGTCCCAAATGGCAATTTAAGTCATTTTGTTTGTTGGCAGAGCGAGATGAGCGAATTCAAAATGGTTTAATATTATGCACAAATCGAGCGAGTTGCGTAGTAAATTACAGGCCATTAAATGCATCGTGGAACGGCATCACCATCATGATAGAGGTGGGCCAGGCAGACGGACATGCCCCTTACCTGCGAATGGCTTACCTGGATGAAAATAGTGGAAAATGGCAGCCGCCTTTGGGTGTGAATGTGGGGCGGTAACAGTAAAGCCGTTGCCCAGAGTTCATAATCTAATGGTTCCAGAGAAATGCGTGCCACCTGCGGGATAGATTTTCCAGCTCTAGGCAGCTGATAGAGATTTGTCGATCCTTCGGCAGTAACAGTAACACATGTTTCCCTACTTTCATTTCAGTTTTGAAGATGCTGTGGTCAATATCACTGTTGCTGCTCAGCATTATATCAGCTTCGCTGCAAGAGAACACGATTGCCAATGGAACTACTCCCGTGGCTGCCAAATACGTAACCAAAGCTGGTTGTCTGTCCCTGATAAAGGACCCCAATGCGTGCGAGTGTCGTGACCATGAAATCAAGTGTGATTCCATTAAGCTGAATAGCGATGACAAGTTGCTAAGGGTCATCACATGCAACATCTTTGATCCGCATGGATTTGGCCATGTTCCCCCACTGCAGGTCGGCCAGATTGAGGAGCTGAGCATCAGGAACTGTGCCATAACTAATCCACAGAGCATTCATCAGCTGATCAGCGAGTTGGGCATTACCAACTATACGAGACTGGAGATAAGTAACTACTTCGATCCCAAGCTCAATCGTTCGGAGGTGCTGCATCAGCATTATACCAACCAGCCCAACCTCAAGAAGGTGTCCATTTCTGGTTTCAAGCAGGCATTGCCTGCCACCTTTCTGCAGAATCTCACAGAGCTCACCAGCTTGGAGCTGTTGGGGAGCGCCGATCTGCCCGCAACCATACTGCATCCACTAACTGAGCTCACCGCACTCAACATTATGGTACGTAATATGCCCAAGGTGTCCCAGCAGATCTTTGCCAAGCAGTCGAAGCTGCGCAAACTCAGCATCCAGTGTCAAATGAACAACAGCATAGAGGCCACGGCATTCACTGCCCAAGAGCTGTGGCATATGACCGAGCTGGAGTCCTTCCAGCTGATCAATTGCGGTGACAATGTGCCTGTGGAGCTCTTCTGGAAATCACCAAATCTGGCCTACATAGGCATACGCAGTAACATTAGCTATCTGAGCAGAGACTTTCTGAAATCCCAATCGAGACTGCTGACGCTACGTTTAGAGCGGAATAACATAGCCAGACTGCCGGACCAGCTTTTCCATCACTCACCCATGCTGCTTGAGATACATTTGGCCTTCAACAACCTAGATCGCATTCAGAGGTGGGTCAAAGTCATTCTTATACGAGTATGTACATCAATCACTTCTCTGTTTTCCAATTCCCACAGCGGCCTCTTCGAGAAGCTCACAAATCTGCAGGTGCTGAATCTGGAGCACAATCCTATCACCACCATTGCACCGAATGCCTTTGTTGGCATGGCCACCGCTCACATTTACGTGGGCCACCTCTATAAGGATGCTGAAACTGCCGATTGGTCATTCACCACCAATGCCACCATCTGCGATGAGGAATACGACTATGGTGTCTGCATCTACTGCAAGCGTAATGAATACTTCGATCACTTCTCGGATCAGGAGACTTGCAATAAGCCCAAGGCCAAGCTAAAGGATATACTCAGGAAGAAACTTTATGATAATTATATCAAGACCATGCCCACCCATGCATGGGCCAGAAAGAGGGAGGGTAAGTACAATAGCTGAACGAATGTGTATGATAATTCTTGAATGTAGAAGAATTGGACAAAGAAGAAAGTTTTGGGAGTGTCTGATTTCATGTGGAATAACTTTTGTTCAGGAATAATTTCATGCAGGAATCAAAATAGCTCTAAAGTTGGCTATAAAAGTATTTTACTAAATTTATTGTGCTATCATTATGAAGGTAGATCGATTTTCATCAATTTCATTCGAAAATTCTTGAACTACACCAAGAACAAGAGCTAATAACACCTAGCTATTCGTGCTAGAGGATTAGTCTCTCATATGAAGCTTCAAAGATAATGAATGGTAATACGATAAATGCGATCGGTATAGCCTATCTGTCTGCTTATTCTTCAGCCGATAGTATCGCTTGTATTTCTAAAATCGCCATAGAAATTATTAGCGAAAATATGGATTGCAATGACAAAACGTTCGTTGAACAAATTTGACCAGAATTCACTTACTATATTATTGTTATTTGTTATATCTCTTGAATATTTTTGCGAATTCTATAACTTTCATCAAAATTGTGAAAGTTTTTCTCAGTGCAGCTAAGGGGTATCTTCAACCTGATCAAAAGTTGCTGCTTAATGTATTTAAATTTCAAATGTTTGCAAACTTCACCTTCACCTTCACCTGCTATTCTCCCCCTGCAAATGTCACTTGCCAACTCCCCAGGATTCCAGCAATTTCAAAATTGAATTACCTGATGTTGAGCCTAAGTGATGAGCTTTTAGAATCACTTAACCAACCCACTTGTGACATATATCTCATAACGTTTATGCTGTTTTCAATAATTTACATTTTATTACTATTCAATTTACTCAGTGCCAGCTCCGAGGACTCTCAGGCCTTCCTCCGTCTTTCCAATCTCCAACTGTGCCTGAGCATGTGAGTTCCCTGACATTTATGAGTTGTCAGTGGCTTACCCCATGCCATCCACTTTACTCCGCATGTGACATGACAGTAACAATAACAATAACAATAACAAATGTCAAATGTGATTTACATAACGTGAATGTTTAGGGGGGTCTGAGAACGCATTCAGGTTTAAGGGCTGTTGCATTTCATCACAAATGATAGCAATCTTGGAAATACAACTCAAGCCCGCTCTTTAACCCGCATAATTCACTTGATATTTCAGATTTTTCATTCGTGCAAAACTACATGGATAAAACAGAGCATTAGGCCTTATTACATTTGACATGTTGCCGCCGCCGTCGATATGTTTTTCCTACACCGAAAGTTTTCTTTTCATTTCTTTCATTTCCCTGGCTTCTTTCTGGTGAGAGTAAAACATCCCTTGCTACAAATCAAAAGATAAATTGTTTTTGTTCATGATTTATATATAAAAATGTTTTGTTGACTTCGCACCCCACCCCTCTCCCACTGTTGGCTCCTTATCGCCAGCACAGAGCAGCCCAGGAAAAGCGAAAGCAACAAATATTAATATTGTTTGTATTTCATGCGCATTTCGCTTTTTATTTCATTTTCCATTTGGGAAGCGCTAGAGAGGGCTGCAAGGGGAAAAATCGCATGTCAAATTTAATATAAATTATTGGCAAGAAATTGTTAAAGTCTTATATAGATTTGTACTGGTTTTTGTTGTGAGAAAAAATGTCATGAAACAACTTAAATATTTCAGTGTGAAATTTGAAATTTGATTTTCATTTCAATTTATTTTAAGCAAAAATTTGAATTCAGGAATATTTCAGCAAAGTTTCCAATCCAATCGAACCACAGTCACCCACACACACCACAATATCGTGCCACACTTTGATGCGCTTTAATGCAGCCCATTATTCATGGGGCTCATCTTCGCACTCTCTCTCTCTCTCCCTTTCTATCTTTCTCTTCTGACTTGCTCTCAACCTATATCCACTCCAAATTGATGCCTGCCGCCGGCGGCATTCTAATCTCAATTCGCTTGTTTGAGTTGCCACTAATAAAAAACCCACGACAAGTTGACACCATTGGAAGCACCATAAAGACGACCATTCCAGCTGCTACAGATACACTCTACTGTAAGCCATGTGGCGTCGTGAGGGGTTTCTACATTTCCGATAGACATAATTTGTCGTGCCAAGCGATGACACTGACAGCGGCTCAAACAGCGGCGATCATGTGTGAGCGAGCGAGTTAGGGATGGGAGATCTTTTTTTGGGCAGGTAACGAGTATTCAAATCTGTGAATAAGCTCGAAAGGGATTAATCCCAGCAATAGTTTCATTCAAAACCGATATTTAAGTATAGTTACCTATGACAAGCAACAGACAGGGGATCGACGTATTCCCGGAACTATCATGCTGGATCCTACCAGGTCTGAAAGTACCTCCATATCTTTTTCACAAAATTCTCGTGCATCGGAAAGCTTTGATAGCTTTGTGAGCTGGAGAAACATTTAGGGAAAGTATATCTCATTCCGAACTTTTTCAAAATCTATTCCAAAGCTTTTATTAACACAAGCACGCAGCTTGTTGTCTGGTTCGATTCAGCTAAGGTCAGATTCTTAATCATGGATTCAGCGATTTTCACATCGGTATTCCAGCGATAGAAACTGCGCTTTTCCACTATTTTTGTTTTTGGTTCAGACTCCACTCTAGGCCACACGACCAAAACGTCGACTCGGAGCACTCCACAAATGCAGCATTTGTGCGAGTATCTGGCGGATACATTTCAAAGCAATGCCAACTGGCTGAAACTGGCCGTTTATCGCTTAGTAGCCCAACAGACAGAGACAGACAAACGGACAGCCACAACTACAACAAGAACAGCAACAGGCAAGCAGCTGGAGCAGAAGTAGGATGAGGCGGAGGTGGAGGTGGAGCATTGTGGCGGACCGTGCTGGCGGAGGCCACGAAACAAACAAATGCAAAAAAGTTGAAACGCCGTATGTGAAATTTATGGGCATCAACGTTGAATTTGAAGCGGGCCAGGCGAGGAGTCTCGAATCCCCAAGCTGAAGCTCTGACGCTGATGTTGAAGTTGAAGCTGAAGCTGAATCTGAATCTGTGGACTAGCCCAGTGGCCAGTGGCTGGCTTGGCATTTGTAATGCCTAAATGCTTTGGCGAATTGATTTTTGGTGTAAACGATGTGCAATTTTAATGGATTGTGCTGCCAGATAAGCCAAGCAGGCTCTCTGCTCACTCTGGACAGTGGATGTGGACGACACTGGTTGGTTGGTTGGTGGACGTTGGACATTGGACACACGGCACAGACTGGACAGGCGGTCAGTCGTAGTCGCCTGGTTGTCGTGTCGCTTTCGTTTAATTGAATTCGTTTTGATTAGCTGAGAGATGTGCAGCTCAGCCAGCATTCGGCAAATGCAACTCAAATTCAACTTAAAGTTTTTGTGTGTCGTCGAAAAAGGATGCGTTGGAATTTTAAAGTCTGATGTGCAAATGAAATTTGTACTACAAATTTGGGGACAGGGCAAGCTGACTGACTATAATGGCATTTGCTGAGTAAATGCTTTATGATGATTCAGACAATTCGATGAGCACAGACCTCTCACTTAGGGCTGTTATAGAGAAATTTAACCTTCAAGACCATCCCCAGACTTTTTCGAATAGTCTTACTATTTTCACAATTTTAGCACTGGAAACCCAATATCATTTAACAACACATACATTATTCCCTCGTACCACTGTTTCACTGCACTTGAACATTGTCAACCTTTTTTTGGCTGCCTTGAGGCATCCACTTGCCGCCAAATTGACATTGTTCATATTCATAACATTGTGGACCTGGCCTCTGTGGCAGCCACGCTAAAAAGTTTCGTCTAAAAAATGTCAATTTAAATATTTGCAAATATTTTAACAAGGCATGCGCTAATTTGCACAGCTACCCAAAGCGTGTGCGAAATAAAAATTGTATACATTTTTTTCCAAGCAAAAACCGGAAGAAAAATATGCAGCTACAACAAAAAAAAGGTGCAAAAACTTTTTTAATTAATTACAAGCAAGGCTTGAGGCCTACATAAAAAAGGGACAAGCAAAACCTCCACGTGGAGCAGAATATTTTTACACACAGAAATATTTAAAATATACAACATGTAGGGAGAGAGCAGAAATGGCTGAATTGAAAATCGTTTTAAATATAATAAATCTAAGAGTTTTCTGTTATAGATTTTATTGTAAGCTTAGGGGCGAATGAATGTAGGCAAAAATAATGTTGTTAAGCAATGAAGTTGCAGTTTTAAGTAATAATGTGTTTGAAAGCTGAGATTAAGAAGAAGCGATGGCTCATATGCGAGCTTCAATCAATAAGTTCCCACGATATCTCAACAGTTTTCAATCTTCCAAAAAAGCCAATCAATATCCATAAATATTTGTTAGAGAGCTAAATTTGAGCTACTAAATTTTTATTTAAGAAACTTCTGCTTTTATACAATTTTTGTTCTTAGAAAATAGGGAGTGGATTATAGCTAATGTGTAGAAGTATAAATCTTATATTTACAGCCTAGGTCTAATTAGAGCTTAATTAGAGTTCAATGTAATCTAAATATCTAAGTCACCAGATGCACTCCAGAGACACAGAAAAAGTCTATACGATGACAGCTTGGGCATACTTCTCCTGCATGCCAGCAGAATCACCGATATTGAGTACTTTGAAAAAACAGGAGTAATAAATGGAGAGTACTTTAGATGCATTTCCATTTTAATAAATTAAGAAATCATGTCAAAATGCTCATATTTGGCCAAGAGGAAACTGATCTCTTAAGATACTGTGCGAGTGCAAATGCATGATCTTCATTTAAAAGCAAGAAACGAAGGCTAGTTTCGGCTTGCCGAGGTTTACATACCATTCTCATTATAAATGTATAACTGATTTATATAAAATCTTGCCTCATCAAATGTATCCAACAAGAATTTCGTTTGATTTAGATGAAAAACGGAAAAGTTATGCTAATAAGTGTTCAATCCTGAAAAATCTTTTATATGGGAGCTATATGATACAGGTGACGGATCTGCATGAATCTCGAACTTAACCAGCGTGCAGACAAAAGAACCATCTGGTACAAATTTCAGCACTGCAGCTCTTACAATTTCTGCGATCTTGAGGTTGAAACAGGAGCACGGACGGACGGACGGATATGACCATATCGACTCCTCTTGTCGTGCTAATCAAGAATATATTTATTTTATATAGTCGAAAACGCTTAAATCTATGCGTAGCAACCTTCCAGACAAAAATTAATATATCATTTTCTGAATGGTATAACAAGAGAGGAAGGCTAACTTCGGGAAACAAGCAAAACCAGAGCAATAGGCAGCGAAGCATCTTCTTTCTAATATCTTTCAAATATATGCTTTGTGCATACATAAATACATTGTGATTGGCCTTAAAATCTGTTTGTGAGTGAGAGAGACACAGAGCAGTCTGCGCGTTTGACCAAAAATACAGGCTGGTGCCTCTCTAACTCTCTTTCTCTCTCTCTTTCTGTTACCTCCATGTATGCTTTCTATCTCCTCTGCATCTATCTCCTATAAAAATATAACCACATTCATCTTATTTACCAATTTGGAGCCCATGGTTACATAGATGAATATCAACACAAACATGAAGATTCACCTCGAACAATATATCGAACTTATTATTGAAATAGATTCTTATTGAAATAAATCCGCTCTCTGTTTTTTGCATGGTCTTAAACTCGTCATGATGTCTAAGCATTTACTATGCCCAACACTTGCGAACAAACAAAAGTCAAATGAATAAAGAGAGGTCAGCTCCAGTCAATTATAAAAGCAACACACACAAATGTCATGACCTGGAGGCAAAACATAAATGAATGACAGGTTCGAGTTGGAGGCAGAGTTGAAGTCAGACTTGAAGTGCCAGCAATGCAGTTAACTTGTTGATTTTGATACGGATATACATTATGTTGGTTGGGGGGAATATGGAGCTTAACTTTCCGGTCCTGTGCAATTTCAATTGTTTATGCGTAAAACTCAATTTGTGAAGCCCAAGCCCAGGATTTCAGTTGAGGCAAGTGCAACTGCAAAATGGAGATTGTGGGGCTCCACTCCCTATGTATGTGTGTGTGTGTGTGTGTGTGTGCATTTCAATTAGAATAAGATTGACAGTCAAGCTGGACACTACGTCTCCTCCCACCTCAATGTGTAGGCATAACAATAGGCAGACTCCATAGACCGTCTGCACTGGCCGATAAGGTTAAGCGACCCTCTCTTAAGGCCCAGAGCCTAACCCCTCCCAAAATGCACTTGCCACTTGTGGTTTTTCGTATATAATTGAATTTAATTGATTTGGTTTTAGAGTTGAGGCAAGTCGAGGCAGTCAAGTAGTTGGAGTGTGTAGGCCTTGCCACAATGTGTTGCCCGAAGTTACTCTCCTTAAAGCTGCTGCATTTGCTACTGCTGCTGCTGCTGCTGTCTCGTGTTGCACATTTTAAATGCGGCCTACAACTTTTCAGTTAAATGTTGCATGACTTCTCTTGGAAAAATTGCAGCTGTCAGCGTTGGCCACAAAAAATGATTTGTTGACTTTTCGTTATATGTTGGTGATATGGGAGGGAGGGGAACTGTGTAGGGTTACCCCTAAGCATATCGCTATAAAGTAGCTACATAAATCATCAAATGCTTTACATATTCAGTTGCCTTCTCTCTCTCCATGCAATTAAACTTAATATAAATGTCTACGTAATTATGTATGTGTGTATGTTTGTGTGTGTGTATGTCTGTATGTATGGATGGCCATAATTACTTGGCAAATGCTTGCAGAAGCATACCAACTGGCGTTGCTTATTATAAATTAACTCATAAATTTATAGTTACTTTCCTAATGTTTTATTTATGCAAAAAATTGATGCTTTTCTTGGTTTACTTCTTCTCTTTTTGCAGATCGCACAGAATCCACTGAGGACTCATTCGAGCGTATCCACCATTAATTATTAGTTTTAACAGTTCTCGACTTTCAACAACTGACAACATGATTGTTCTTGAATGCACAACGAATTTTCTTGACATTAATACACAATTTTATAGAATTATAGAATAAATCATACAATGTTTCGCTATAAAATGTGTGCTCGATTTGTTGGGCAATCAAGACCTGAGTGATCATAGATAGATTAAGCCCTTAGCAAACTAAGCATCTGCGTTCTACCTATGTTATTGGCATAGAGGCTCGTACTGCTTACGCTTTCATCATTCATCGTTTCAAAGGGGACATTAATACAAATATGCATACACTTACTGTCAGGCAGTCGCTGCCCGAAAACACAGACGAGAAGAAACTGTCTCTTTGTCTCTCTCAAAATAAGCGCTGGCAAAATTTGTATTGATAGTTTTGAACCTTGAAATTTCAGGCAATGAAGAAAATGATTGCTAAAAGTTGACATTCACTGAACTCACGAATAAACGGAGATTTTGAGGTTATCTGGTACTTAGGCCGTTGAAGGAACAAATTGGACATATTCAAGTCATCATATTTATAAAGTGGTCATGGAATTGGCTTCCCAGGAGTGGAAACCATGGACATCGTATAAAATTCCAAATATCCTGTATGACTTTCTATAAAAGAAGCGGATTCATTCAGATTGCCAAAGTTCAAGTAAGCAAATCACCTTGTATATATAATCTCAACAATATATTTTATGATCCCCTGCCAATCCCCGAAGCCCAAAAGCCCCCCCCCCCCCAGGTTAATAACGGAACATGTAATACAATATCATACCATTTGCTATGGCGCGTATGAAACTAATATTTGCCAAAAATGCCAAAACAAAACGACAAACTAACACAAAGAAAGCACAATCAAACAAAACAAAAGCAAGACAACAAAACAATAACAACAGAAATAACAAAAATAACAACAACAATAGCAATAACAGCTATCAAAGTGAGGCATTTCGCTTGCCACATGCAAGCGTAGCTCTAACTGTGACTCTGTCTCCTGACTACCGTTCATATACTAGGGGGTGGAAAGGTGGCAAAAGGATGTGTGTTTGCGAGGGAGTGCTTTTGGTAAGCTGAAAGCTTTCTGCGTCTTCAGGAGCTGGATCTGGGGCTTTGTTCTTTTGCAGTTACTGCTCCTGCCTGGCTGGTGTTTACATTTACATGCTGCTTTTTTGGCACGCGATATCCTTTTGTGCGCCTGCTTTGGGCCGCTGTTTGCCTTCAAAGTGCTGGCCTGTCTGTCTGTCTGTCGCTTTGTCTGCCTGTTTGTTGTTTTTGGTTTGTTTGCACGCCTAGCTGCTGTCTGTCATACGAATTGCTGAAATGCTCTCGCATAGGCGAACATACGAGTAACGCCATTGTGTGCACTCAGTCAGTATAACGTGGCAATAGTTGGCATAAATAGCCCGGCAAATGTGCCACCTAAACCTAATTGTTGGCATTTCGATTCACTTTGTGCCCTGCCAAACAAAAGAAATTTGGAATTACAATAGCAAACATTTTTGTGTCGATTTATGTGATTTTATTTGGATTTATTATCTGTTCAGGGAGGGAAACATTTAATTATGAGACAGGAAAAGGATTAGTTGTGTTGCTCTGTCAAAACTTAGATACACTGACTGATGTACAATTAAACCTCAATTCTGTTTTAAGAATACATAAAAAGTGCTTCAAAACTGCAGTAGGACCATCGTTAGGGATCTGGAGCAGCGGTGGACACCAAACACAAAAAGATAACACGATGAAAACAATGATTCTAGTGCCAACTTGTATGGCAATCCATAGGAGTTACCCTTTGGCTTACATGTCCGGCTAGTGAACAGTGGAACTCATTCACAATCTGAAATGCGACTTCTCATTTGCGGTATACCCTGTACATATACATATCACCATCAAGATCTTTAGACTCGTTCTCGTATAGTAAATGAGTCATGAAGCAAGTCCAACCCAATCAAGTATATGTATTCCTAATCAGCAAACAACAGCCGAATCGATCTAGATCTGTCTGTCTGTCCGTATGGACACCAACTTTTCGGAGGCTACAAGAGCTTCCCACTTGATCTTCTTACAGAATTGTCAGAATCCACTTGTCCATAATCATTATAAAACACTTTCTTCTCTCATTTTACAAGCATTGGTTCAACATTATAATACCGTACTCTCGGCAGGGTCATTCAAAATGGCACGTTGAACATTTACTTGGTGTCATGTCTTCATTGCCGAGATGCAAACAACTACAACAAAAACAAAGGCAACTGAAATTTATGCACGCACATGCAGCTGGTTGCATTTTTTGACTGGCTTTTTTACTAAGGGGGAGGGAGAGCTTTGGGGAAAGCCGCAACTGTGAATGCAGACTGCAGGTGTATGCACAGTGGAAACGGAGCGGGAGAGCACGTGCCAATGCCAATGGGCGATGTCAAACAAAATATTTGCAGTCACATCTAACAGTGGAGGGGGAGAAAGAGAAATAGAGAGAGAGAGAGAGAGAGAGTGGGGGGTATAGCAACAGTAATATAAAGGTACAAATTTAGGTAAAGTGAACTTAATTGGGTTGTCAACGCGTAGGTGCGTAGTCAGAAATGCTGTTATCGCTTAAGCGCGGCTCTAAGGTTCAACATGAAGCAGTCTGCTCTTGAAATACTTTTGAAATCCGCATTAATTTATAACTTTTACTATAATTCTTTTTTAACTTTTCAACTCTACTTAAGCTAACCCTGAAAACATAATCTGATTTTGCTTCAGAGAAAAATTTCAGCGTGCTTTGGATTGTATCTAGATTTTGTTCCCATTTCCCATAATCGGCGGCAACTGCTTTAAATCTTTCCCTTACAATTCACTTCAAAAGTACATAACCGTCCCCTACCTCCTCCCGCTGCTTGCGAATACCTATAAATAGCCCCTGGTCCATCTGCGTTAAGCAAACAAAAACAATATTAGACCAACAAATCGAAAACAGCGACACAAAAACACATCAATTATGCAACATTTATTTGACCAGCAATTCCCTGGCAGCCCTGCCTACCTTAACCCCCGCCACCTTTAGAGTCTAACTTAGCCACAAATTAGCGTCGACAATTAAAAATGCTTGACTGCATTTAATTACTCTGTGAATTGTTAGTGCAAATATTTCCAAATCAAAAATCAAAACTAATCAAAAATGCCAAAACGAACGAGAAATAGAAATTTAATTAAAATTATCGAAGCGAATATCAAATCATGGAAAAAACTGAAAAGCAAACATTACTAGCAATTAATTAAATGATTAATAAACAATTAGAGAATTGTGCACAAAACAGCAGCCAAAAAAAAGAATAGAGAACAAATCACAAAAAAAAAACAAACAAAAAAATAAAATAGAAAACAAATCACAAACAAAACAAAAAAAATACTCTAAATTGTTGGTAATTTATGAGCTGGTAATTGACGCCCCCGCACACACACACGACACAATTCCGGGGGGCAGTGCACTGCGGTGGGGAATGTCCCAGCTTGGGCCATTATTCAATCTAAGGCTGCCAACAAAAGGTGGTTGTAGTCCAACTTCAAGTGAGCCCAGCTTCAGCTGCAACTTGCTTTTGGCATGCAAACCTGCTGCAGGAGCTGCTGCAACAGCTAAACAGCTAACAACTTGCGACTCCCAACTGCAACAGCTGCCCACTCGGAGTCATAGATCCCGTGCTAGATATCCCAAAAACAGACGGAAAAACTGTGCAGTTTGTTTTCTGATTTGGCACAGTGGGTCAAGAAATGTATGCTCATTGTTTACATATTTCTATTCATAAGAAGACCTCTGTAATTTTGTAAAGAAACATTTACGAAATGTGAGCAATATTTTCTTGCTAGACAGGAAAGGGCCGTATGACACTTATGCTTATATTAACACAGTGTTATACAAACGTAGTGTAATTATATAAATTTATTGATTTATATTTTGAACTAACTAACCCGGCGTGCATCGCTAAGCCTCGTTTTTAAATTTTAAGGCGTCCATTTTACCAATAGCCGCAGTTGGACGAAGGCTATCATAACTTTACTCTTTCAGATATTATTTTACGTGTTTTTGTTTGTTTAAAGCAGATGGGCCAGGTATTCGGAGGCAGCGGTCAATTGTAAGAGAAGGATTTAAAGCAGTTGCCGATAATGAGAAATGGACTGCAACAGTGCCACCACGATCAGCTTCAATTCTATCCCTCAACTGTTGCTCAAATGCCCGAGGCTCTGAGGTACCTATTCGAATGGCTTCTAATTTGGTCTCTCGTGTTGCTCAACTGTTTCGGATACACGCGCTTCAGATGTAGCTTTACGATAACCTTCTGGCAGCCGAGCAGCTCATTGCTCAAATGTTTCAGATACATGCGATAGTCAGTTTCTAGTCTGGCCTCTCTTTGCTCATTAGTTTAATTTATATATAATATATAGATAAGAGCTTGTTGGAGTTGTTGTACTATTAGTCCAATTTATGGTGAATTTCGATTTGCAGGGGAGAGAACAACGGCTTCTCCTGGCCACCTGTAAGTTGGTTAAAATCGTATTGCAATTATATAAGGAAAACATTCACTTTAATGTAGATCAATGAAAGTTGGTATTTAAAGCCCTTGAAAAGGAAGATCCGGTATTTGCGATAACATGGGAGGTTCGACCGTCTTGAGGTTGACACTAGCGTTCTTACTTGTTAATTTGGGATTTTATTTTTACCTAATTAGAGATAGAAAGGCTGACAATTTGTATTGATAGCTTGAAAATTGAATGAGTTGTCTCCATCGAAAGAACAGGCAGTTAGCGGACATTGCCCTATCAATAAGTTGGTTCTTGCTGCTCAAGAATAGATTTACTTTATGATATCAAAGATGAGTTACAGACATCATGATGAATGAAAGATCACGAAAGAAGCCGGACAAGTTTTTTTTATACCTTTTCACTTTTGATTTCTTCCAAAATTTCAAAAATATCGCCCACTGTGTACGAGTAAGTATTTTACTTCCTAGCTCAAAGTGGGTGGAGCAGGCAGCTTCCCAGTGGCAGCGGCAGCGGCAACAGCCACCGTTGGTGGACTCCCAAAACGGCTACCCAGTGTAAGCCTGGGACTGGCAGCCACTGCACTTGGCTTCTGCAGTTGCAAATTTCTTACTTGGCCCGGCCAATATGGACACGCCCTCGCTGGCTCGCTGCCTAGTGCAGTTTGGCGCTGTTTCTTGTGCTGCATGCCTTTGGGCGTTGGATCGGCAGATAAGCAGACACAGCCACAGTCAGAGCCACGACTTGCACTTATACCAAGTGCACGCGCTCATAGGTATAGATATTCCGATATAGGCATGGATATAGCTATGAATTTCAAGTCAACTTGGCCCCCGCAAATATGTTAATTGCAGTGGGGGTAAACCAGAAGCTAAGTAAGCTAAAGTAATACTCATTAGATGTAGAAAGAGGGAGGGGGTTTCAGAGCAATTGAAATTGCAAGTAAATGAAATGTGCCAAAACAGCGTTAATTGAAACATTAGAGCAACAAAAGGCAACATTTTATTGCTTAATTTACATGAAAATTAACTAAACCGGGGGCAGGCAGAGGGCAGAGGGAAAATCTCAGAGAAATTGCTGAGATGCCAGGAAAACCAACCAAAAAACTGAAGTCACAGTCACCCTAGCAGCTGGACGAACGAGCACACTGACAACGCAAAGGCAGGACCCCATAAGGACTTGGCCATTAAGACATTTTAATTTCTGATTTCGCACCCCAAACCTGAGCTGAAGACCATGAACTGGAACTGGCTGCCAGTTTCTTATGGGTCGTCGCGTCGTCTTACTGCTTTCTGGATTTCGTTGCTTCTCACCTCCCGCCCGTGCTTGATTCTTAATTTTGTCTGTGCGCCTTTTTTATGCCGTCGAGGCTCATTAGATTTGCAAAATGCTGTTGTGTTTTTTTCTTGGTTTCGTTTCGGTCCTGGCGGTCGTTAATGTTATTAGGTTCTTTGGTCCTTTTTTGTTTGTGGTGCTGTGGTGCTGGTGCTTTGGTCGCCGGCAGCCAAATGCAATTGGATTAATAAATGCCATTAGATATTGCAAGTGTTTTATTTTTATTCCATTTTTTCTCTTCTTCAAAGCGAGATTGGGCCGCGGTAATTTCTATATTTATGCTGTCATTTTATGCTACATTTGAGTCGAGTTATGGGTCAGTGAGTGTCAGTAGGATAATAATAATCACACTGATGATTCGCTTTAATGTTATCGACACGAAAATTCATATACACTTGCTAACCCAAGGGAGCAGGGAACACAAATTGCTGGTATATATCTTAAGGGAGTCAAGATTGTGAAGGTCTTACGATGATCCAATGGTGAAACTTCTCTCAGATACAACAACAATTCAGCAGTAAATTTGTAGGAGTACTAAGAATAAGAGCCAGAGCTGATACATATCATGTCACTATGAAATCAAGACAAAAATTTAAATCATCAATTTCAAGAAATATTTAAATATCAACCAACAGCTCAGCAGCATTTCACCATCATTAAACCCAAAAATGTTCTCCTTGAACCAAGTCAATGTCCAAGCATTTGTTTATTATACTTAAATAAGACTCAATCAAAGTGCAAAGTCAGTTAGGGCTTCGGCTTTTGGGGTCAGCCATGAATTGTGATTTTGTGGGCGTTGCTTTTGTCAGCTGTTCGTGAGATGCTGCCGCCGATGATGATAATGATTGTGATGACCAGGACGAGCCATAAAGTCTAAACCCAAACCCCAAACTGACCTGTCTAATTGTTTTGGCTTACTCTGTGACCTTTTTTGTCCGCGAGGTGTCAAACGCATTTGCCGCACGCACAACGCCCACAGAAAAACGCCCAGACACGTGCTACGCTTTGATGCGCCTGAAAGGTGTGTAGGAAAGTGTGTGAATGTGTGGATGAATACACACACATATATGGTGTTATTTTCTGTTGCCCTTAGCTTGACCACACACACTGGCCTTCCTGGGCTGAACTTTGTCAACAGTTGCCTTTTAATTTCACTTCATTTATATTAAAAATACAAAAAGAATCGTCTGATGTTGCAATATTTGGCTGACACTCGTCTAATTGCTGTTGGCAGCATTTTGTTTGCCAAGCGGGGCGCCACACCCACACGCATGGGAAATGACGCCTCCAGAGCCAAAGTCCACATCCACCAAACGAGTATGCAAATGGACTGCTGTCAAGCAAATGTTTTGACAAAAGTTAAGCTAAAGGTGCGAACTTCTGTTTCCATTTCCGACACACATGACGGGGAGGGGAGGTACATTTTTGATTAGTCAAATGTTTTATATGATATAGAGGGTGTCTCAAAATATGAACATATATACAAATATCATATATGAACATATACATATTTATTATATATTTTTGCTTAAACATTTTCATCAAAACAATGCCCAGAGATGAGTAGACTAAAGTCAACAATATATGATATGATAAGGTTGTCCGATCTTGATGAAACTCGAAGACAAAAGAAGCATCTGGTAAAAATTCAAGCTTTGTAGCTCTTAGACGGACATGGTTATACCAATGCCCCTTTGCCTTGCTGATCAAGAATATATATACTTTAAATAGTCGGAAACGCTTCCTTCTGCTGCAAACTTCCTGAGAAAATTAGTATACCTCTTTGTGAATGGTATTAAAAGAGAGAAGAAAAGAGAAGATAGAATGACTAGAAGAAAAGGGAGAAAAAAATACGAGAAGATGAAGATGAAAGGGAGTAGCCAGAGAGAAGCAGTAGGAGTTAATGACAAATATCAGTTAGAAGACTATGAAGAATTAGGAGAAGAATTACTTTCAAACTGAAACTGTTTTCAACTCTTGAAGAACTGCACACCCCTTACTTCCAAATTGTTGCCACACCACCATATCAATAACATTTCTTGAGCTCTGCATCTCTTCCCCTTTCACAAATGTTTGTCATACTAACTAGCTGCTGCGTTTTGATGTGTTTATTGAGTTATTTTTCAATTCTTGGAATCGTATTACATATTCCATACTTCCACATATACGACTAGACCCTGAGGTGACACTGAATGTGTTAACCAAATCAGAGCATATCCTTAGGGATTACATCTCCAATTTGTGCCAACCCTTTTGAGCCCCAAGAGCTCGACACCAACAACAAATTGAATCCTGTTTTTGGCAAACGAAACTAACCAAATTAAAAGTGTGCAAAATAAATACACAAGGTTTCACATCAATTTATATATACATATATGTCTGTATATATAGCCAGACCACGCCTCCAACTTGTTATCCTTTTTGGCTGGGTAAAAAATAATTAAATGATAAACTAATCTGTGCCCAAAAGCCTTTAATAAGCTGGCAAAACAGACAGCGCGAAAGAGACAACACGAACTTGACTCGCCATACACACTGAAGAAGGAGACAGTTTTCCCAGGTCTGGTCTGCTGCTCTTCAGCCTTCCCCCCAGCCCCAGCCCCAGTCTTCAATTTGTTGGTCTCCATTCGCTGCTGCTGCTGCTGCTGGTGCTGCCTGTGCAAATAATTATTATTTTTCGAAACTATAAATCTGCTTACAAAATATTTTCGTGCATTTTTCCCCAGGACCACCCACAGCGATGGGGGCTGTAAAAGGGGTAGGGGCGCTGACTGTAGGTTGAGGAAATGTTTCCTTGCAACACCAGACTTTGTCGCTGCAAGCTTTTGCCAATGATATACAGTTTTCAATTAAAAATTATAGTCTAATGAAATTTTACAGCAACGCCGTCAGCAGACTGTTTTTTCTATATTTTTCGGCAGGCTTGGTAGGTCGTCTTGAGAGTGGAGAAGGGCAGAGTGAAAAGGGGTGTTGGACAAAACTCCCTGCAAGGTAATTGCCAGTTGGGCTATTGGGTGAAGGAGTAAGCGATAGAGAGAACGAGTTGGGCGGAAGTGAGGCAAAGTGTTTGACAAATGACTGAAGCAGTGACAAAGTTTGCGCAAGTTATTATTTAATGGACAAAGCTTGAAGACGTTAAGGCCACTTTTCTGGTCTTATGTTGAACATTTTTATAGTTAAAAATAATAATAAATAAATTTTAAATATTTTAATATGGAGTAGAAGTTGTTAAGTAAATGAGTTTAATATATATTGAAGCTTAACGCTAACCGGAAGATGTGAAAACGGCGCTATATATTTTAGACTTGCATCAACAATTGAAAGCTTGTTTTGGGATGAGAAACGAGCAGTTGTAAGGATACTGAATGGTTTTCGTACTTCAATAGTTAGAAGGCAGTTAGTTAGATCGAGAGTTTCATAATTCATAAGGGCTCGTTGCACTAGAATAATGAGGTGGCCGCTAGACAATAGGAAAATCACAAAGAAAGTGCCTTCGGCGTTTATCTGAACCGTTGTCATGCTCAGACGCAAGATAAGTCCCAATTTTAGCTCTTGCATTTTTTTCACCTCGATACTTATAGAGTAGAGAATGATTGTTTTAACATTGACATTTACAGTTTGGTTTTGGCTCTTTACAAAAAGTAAATATTCTTCTTCTAATATTTAACATTCACACACATTCCTACTGCACTTAGTTGATTGTGATAAAAACACATTAAAAATGCATTTAAAAGTATTAAACTTTCCAATAAACCAGAGATTTCCGTGACATCGCCGTATATTGTATTAAAACTGTTCTATCTAAGCACTCCGAATTCATTCGCCACCCATTTGTCTTCTACACTCTTATGGTACAAGTAGTTCCTACAGAAACCCATGGAGTCCCAGGCTGTGGACACTTGGTGATTTATGCTATTTACCTTTTATCAAGTCTGCCTTCCTTACTAACTCAAAAAATAATTACAAAGCGGCAGTTCCCGTTACAGTTGGTGTGTTCCCATTCCTGTTCATCTATGCCTCTGTTTGTGCTTCTCCTGGCCATGTCGCCGTCAGTGTCCTTTGAACATTTTCTATCGAATTTCTTAGTTTACAAAACACTACAACTACCCCCTTCTCGTCCATTTATTTATTTTTTCGAAACCCTCCTTCACCTTAACCTCAAGCATAAAATAATTTTGGCATGAAAAATTTCAAATTGCAAACGAAAAATGTCCTGCACCAGTCACAGGAGAGAGATAGAGAGAGAGACAGAGAGACAGGAGCAGAGGTTTGGCAATGGCCACTGTGGAGTTTGTTCAGTTTACTCGTAGTTCTGCTTTTTGTTTGCTTTCTAATAGTTGAGGGTGTACAGGTGCAGCACCTGTCCCAAGACCAATACCGAGCCCGAATCCAAACCCAATCCTGAACCCTGCCAGTGACCCCACTCTGGTTGTGGAAGTGGACGCTGGCAAGTATTTATAGTATGTCGAGCACCCAAAATATGTACACTACACACATGTCCGAAGCAGGCGCCTGACCTCACCTCACCTCAGCTCAGCTCAGCTCACCCACCCACCACTGCCTTCCCCTTTATGGAAATCTGAAACATTGTTGGTTTTAGTTTTTTCTTGATGGAGAAGGGGGAAGAGTCCCGGGTACGGAGTGCTTTTGTTTTATAGTTTGAGTAATTTGCTTTTAAGCGGTTTTTAATATCAAAGTGCGGCGCACAAAATAATTGCTTAAAATATTTTATTACAGCCCAAAAAAATGTCCAAAAAGAAAGAAAAAGGAAGAAACAAAAATAATCAAAGCATAAAAGCTGTAACCAGGACCTTAAAGGAAATGCGTAGAAAATCTGTTTGAAATTGTTATGTAATTTTTATGCAAAATACTTAGATATTCCTAGAAACTGCTGAGCGCAGGAAAATATGTAAGAAAGCGATGACCGAAGATTATATACACTTAGTTTGGGGGAAGGAAAGTATGTCAAAGAAAGAAGACAACAAATAATTGGAGAAGTCTGTTTATTATAGCCTGATGGGTGGATCGCTAGGCACCCCTCAGCCGATTGTACTTGGTGTCGTTGGGTGGCCACTTGAATGTACTACGCATTGACCAACATCCCCTTCTAATTTACAAAACAATGGACTAATCGCAGGTTTATATAAAGCCTGACAACAATTGGAGATGACTTCTTTCTGTTTGGTTGAAATAGTTGATAACTTAATGGTCAATAGCTATGATTTTGCTTTGATTGTGATTTGATTCAGGCATTGCAATCTTAAAAACAAGGAAATAGTTAGAGAAGTCATATATCAGTTTGCTTATGGGCTGTAATCGTCTTTATACCTAACAGAGAAGTCATATTTCAGACTCTACATCGCTAACCTGAGATGCAATAGTAGGCAACAAGGCGGATTAATGATCACTTTCAATATCTCAGAGCTGTAGACATTGCTTTAGTAGAAACTCTTCAGTTGATGCTCTAATATTATATCAACTAAGAAGTTACTTAAAGAAATTTTACCTGCAAGTAGGTCACCGCCTTATACATTACCATATGTAAGGAAAATTGTCTTACTCAGTCTTGCTTTCTTACTTACACTTTCTCTTATTTTCTCCTATGCCTGACAAACATCCTGTAAATACAACAACACCCTCCTTAAGGGTAACAAAACGCAGGCCTTGTCATAAAAAACCAAAAAATATTCAACAATTTCAACATTTAAAAGTGTTCTCATGAACATAATAGAGGCCCAAGCATGAAAAGCTGGAAAAACTCACCGGAAAATGTGAAGAAGTCATCAAAATGTAACTCAAGACATTTTCCATCCACGGGGTGTGACTAATTCTGGCTGTCCTGTCCAAGTCCTTGCCAGGCCTATTTGTTTGTCTTTGTGCATATTTTGCCATTCGTTACACTTTTTGTGCGCCTCGTTTTTAAATGTTGTTGTGAAGGCTTTGCGGTGTCTAGCTCTCTCCCCTCCCCCACCACCACAGTTCATTAGCCAGAATTTACAGTTACTTTTTAAAAAATGCAACAATATTACACACAAATGTACTATGTATATCTGTAGCAGCGGGAAGAAAGGTAAATGCGCAGCTTTTAGCTTTTTATGTTGCTTTTCCGGGCTGAAAAAAGTTAAGAATAGGTGAGGGAGGGGTTGTCCATTTTAGATCTAACTGTAGTTATATTCGGCGCACAGCTGAGACCAACCACAATAAAGTGGAGTTGGAGTTAGAACTGGAGTCGGAGTTGGAATTGCGGCTGATTTTAAGGCCCAGCTGCGATTTCTTCTCTGTGCCCATCTTTGGGCCAGGTGAACGGCGGCAAAGGTAAATGGAGGGTTGCCCAAAACTTTTGCGGTTGTTGTGTGAGTCGGGTGGAGGGGAGCAAACGTGGGGTGCAGTTTGGTTGAAGGCAAATGCATTTTTAATGAAATTTATGTGCGTTTGCATTAGGGGTAGAAAAATATATAGATATATGTGAGTGAGATTGAATTTGCCATTGGTAACTAAAATTTTTGGTTACGTTCATCGTCTGAATTCTCAATTTTTCATATATTTCACTGTTTGGAATGGATAATGAAATGAAGTCATCAGTTGACCATTTTCATGACAAAGAATTGTTCTTAAGAAGCATCTATATGAGACTTGCCCAGAAGGATATTACTTAGATAGCTACAAAAACCACTCTGGAATGGAGCAGACTACGACACTATTTGACAATACCTCAAAAACATGTTTTCCTTGCTTGAAATTCGAACTATTTTCAGGGAAATGTAGAATTAAATGAAGTTCTCTATAACTTCAAGGCGACTTTTTATGAAATAGGAAGCTTGAAAGCAATTCAATTTATATTTGGGCTATAAAGTATGAGAGATCCATAACTGCAAAATAAATGTTCTACCAAACACTTCATTCATCCATCGAAATTTTCCAATAAAATCCAAATGCAGTTGCCAAAATTGGAAAAGCAAAGTGAATAACAAAAAAAAAGCAAGCACAACACTTGCATTTGAGCTAATAAAGTTCCCGTTGAAGAATTCCCCAGAGAAATTCATTACATCAGCAACAAAATTCCTAATAACAACGCACTGCCGCACCGCTGCTCCCCCACCCACTGTCCAAACCCCCGCTCAACCAAAACACAAGTGAGCTCTACCCATTACATACGCAGATAACTCGATTTTTGTCTGTTTGAATGTTTGTCTGTCTGTCTGCCTATCTATCTCTCTGTCCGTCTGTCGGCCTCGTTGGACAGCAGCCAAATTGAATTCAAATTCAATTTGAACTTTTCAATTTTGGCTCTTGTTGAGTTTTCCAGTTACGGCAACTTTTCACATTTCGAATGCGTAAAATGTAATGAAAATTATGAATTGCCAAAAAAAAAAACCAGAGAAATAGAAGTGAAAGCTAAATGAAATTTTACAAACGAAATTGTTCATGCGCTTTTGAGCAACACTTTTAGCGTTAACAGACAGCCAAACAGACAAGGACCAGCGGCAGAATGCAGAAGGGCAGCAGGATCAGAATTCATAAACATAAATGAAATGAAACATAAATTTAAATTGAAATACGCACGGACTAAACTTCAGACGCTGCCTGGCCGCGGGCAACGTTTTTGTGCACGCTGTGTATGTGTGTGTACGTGTGTATGTGTGTGCTAGCAAAGGTGTTACATTTGACGCCTGATGAGGGCCCTACACTCACACCAAACACACACACGCAAGCTCCGGCTAGTTGTGGCCCTGGTTACAACTTTAATCAGTCAACTCTCTTTCTCTTTTACGAGGCACTTGGCCAACTTGATGGTCCAGGACATCAAGCCACATAGCTGAGTTGATCCCAAGCAGAGCCATTCGCTAACCAGGTACGCACACGTACGTTCCACATTGTTGACCAAACATAAAAAGAAGTCGCCTCGTTGTCAACAAGCAATGGAAATTACGTTGACAGGCAACGAGTGCCACATAACACCACCATACTACATCCCTGAGGTGTAAAGGTAGTGCTTTGAGGATACACTATGGTCTAAAAGTTCAGTATTTGTGGATATAATATTGGGATAACTTGATGGAGAGCTTATGCTATGTGAACTGTCCGACTTTAAGTTTACTGTAGGTTTAGGAGAAAGATATTAACCATTCCAAGATTCGCAAATCATATTTCTGTGATGGGAATCGGGAGTATTGGGGTCCCAGGGACATAAAGTACAATTCCGGAAACACTTGGACAGGCGGGCTTGGGAGGGACTGCAACAAAGCTCAGCTTTTACCCCACAGTGTCTCACTGTTCTTTATATATTTTAGTTGCCACAAAGATAGACCCAGACACCGACGTTTACAGAACCCACTACCCGAATCCCATTCCACAACCAAGTCCAACTCAAACTCCAATATTTTGGACCTTGTCGCAGAGCAATTATTATTTTACAAATTGATATTTATGAAGCAATTTACAAAATGTTTTTACGCCAAACGACTTTTTCACATGTCCTGCGCTTCGAGCAAAGTTGAAAGGCTTGCACAAACATTGCACAGATTGCATTGCAGCTGGATATGGACACGGATGCGTATACGGATCCTAGGCCCAGCCAATGCAGTTGTCTACAAAAAAAATGTCATGAATTTCATGCAAGTGCAAGGTGGCGGATGCGGGGTGGAGGGAGGGTAATGAAACCAACGTTCGTTTGACTTTTTCGTGCGGAGCCGCCCCACAAATGTTTATTAATTTTATTGAACAATTAATTAAATGCGGGCGAAATGTGTTTTGCCAGCACCTCAAACTGCCCGCCCGTCGACGATGAGACGACCGGCGACCGACAACTGCTGTTGCACTGCGCCTGCAAGTATGCAACACAATATTAAAATACCACAAAAACGTGAAGCATGGAAGCTGCATGCAAACATTTCGAAAAATTGGGATGTTCTGAAAAAGTGTTATTCCAAATGTGCTTCAAAATATATAAATATATGAAAGCAGAATTTAAAGCTGTACAGAGTAAGATATTTATTTTACATTTATCACCAAAAACCATTAACATTTAATGTGCAGTTATATATCTCAGTTTTACAGTTTGCAAATTTCCAAGTTTAGCTAAGAAAGAAATATAAATAAAATATATCTTAAATATCCAATGAATTTCGCCTTGACTATATACCGCAATATGTTGCGAAATTTTCAATACCCAAACAAATTAACTATATAAATTGAGTTTTTATAAATTTTTGGAACTCTTGAGAATCTCTTTACAGGAACACCAAATTCATATATGCATTTGAAATATGCATTTGAATTTTATGAACCCAAAACGGTAACTGCTGCATTCGGCAGCAGTTGCAGCACATAACAAAAACAACAACAATTAAATGGCCGTTAGCAGTGAATGCAAATATTGCAGTCACAAATTGCTTTCATTGAAATGACCAAAATGGCATGCCATTGTTATTGATATACGTTAGGTTAGAATAAACATATAAGGTTCTCTCTAAAGGGTAGCAGGAAATTATATTTCAAGGTACAAAAGAGGTGAATGCAGGCGATATTCTTGCAGAGTGATCTTTGATTCAAAAATGGAATGAATTACACTCCTTTGAACATATGAACATAGCCCATGGAATGTGATCAACTCTCTTCATAAACGGTAGCGATGTGCTCTTAAGTATGAGCAGTTTTAAGTCTGAGAAATTAACTGATATAAAATTCCGAAAAAATATTGTGAGATATATGAGCAGTCCTCTATAAATTGTCAATTCCTTTCACTCTCCATGGAAGTCAAAAACAACAATTGAACATTCTCAAAATTCCTCCACAGCAGCCTCATATACAATCTATCAGCAGTCTTCTATACAATCACACACCACATATAAATTTCTTTCCATTCAAAAACATTGCCTCAATACTTTGCCACACACCAAATGAGCATTTGCATATGTGAACTTCATAGCAAAAACCTAAGCAAATGCAATTGCTGCGTGCCATAAAAATTTCTTGTTCAAATGGCAATTTATTTGCATATTGTAACATTTGAAGTGGCCTTTGTTTGGCATTACGCTGCGCGAGGGGTAAGGGATAGGGAAGGGATATGGGGTATGGATGCTGGCTAAACATGCGATATGCACTTGACAGTGAAGTGGGCAAGGTTCGAGGAACACACACACATTCGCCCGCACCTGATTTTGCATCTTTGGGGGTGGCTTTGCCTTCAAAAAGGTTGGCCACGGCCTTTCTTGTATTTCCAGCAGCACTTTTTTCGACTGTTTAGCGGGCTGGCGCTTAAACAAATAGAAATTTACATTTCGCTGCCATAAACACTTTTAAATTTGAATTTCGTTTTGTGTTTTTTTAATGTTCGCCGCCACGCAAATTGAAATTGATGCCAAGGTAAACAATTTCGAGAGAGTGCCAGCTAGACATAAGGGAGAGCTGGAGGTCTGTCCGTCCAGACTGACCAAAAGTGTATGAGTATGTGTGGTTGCACATCTGTGTGCTTGTATGCTTCGTTGACAACTTGACTATCCACCATATGAAAGACCCAAATGAAATCCAAGTCCGACCCCCTTAGAGAACAATTTTTGGCCGTAAGTAAAAGCCACTTTAGAAAACACTTTCCTGCGATGGATATGGATAATCTTTGGTGGATTTTGTGACTCTTCTATTAACTGCTTGTTGAATTTCTTTTAGAATGTTGACTTTTCTATAAAGCTATAATACACTACGTTGGATAATGCCATGGCAGGGCATATCAATTGTTATAGAAAGCTTTTGGCGAATCAAAAGACTGTTGACAATCAAGATTGGGATCCAAGGAGAACTTCTTTCATCAAGAGAATGCCCTTCAGATAATAACACAACACACGAAGAACGAAAGAACAACAACGACATTGAATAATGGTTCGAAGGGTTTTTTAAAGCAAACAGCAGAGCAACTTTCCGCTGGGAGGAAAAATGCGTGGCAGTTTCCAGATATATTGACCTGGACAGGAAACAGAGACCTGGAACTTGCGATTGTAAGCTCATCAACATGCGGTCACTCAATGAAAATGTAAAAACTCTGCATTCAAGTAAGGTTATGTGCTTCGGTCCAACATTTGTCCAGATTCGTGGACACACCTCTAGTTGGAGTTTTCTAAGACAGCTTCTTAATTCGCTATATATAACCCGTTTGTATGGAAGTTTCAAGCGCTTACCTTTTCGGCCGTGCGTTATTCGCTCGTCATTCAGTAGGCAACAAGAGTGTACTAGTACGAGTATTTCCTGAACAAGTTTCACACACACACACACACACACTGACCGAATCATAGACTTCTCCGAGCTTCTCTACTTCCTCTAGATCTTAACCACTTCTGAAGTGGCTTTGTTTCTGCATTCGACATTTTATTCCATTCCACATCCTAAGTCGCCTTTTATGCCAATTGAAATGCTGCGACACTGAATGCTACGCCTTTCCAGCACACACTTGTTGCTCCTGCTCTTGGGGTTACCAAACTTGACTTCTTCTACTCCAGCTGCTCCCTTTGCTTCAATCTCCACGGGATAAGGCAAGTTAAAAACTTTACACACTGCCGCCGCAATGTTTGTTTGTAGTTTCTCGGTGGTTGTTCCAACGGAAGCAGACCCTGCCGAAAGAAAAACCGTAGCATAAAAAGGGGCGTTTAGTGCCGGGAAAAAAGGGCAGCCCAAAAACAGAAAAAAAGGGGGCGCTCTTGTTGTTTTTGTTAAATTTTGCAGAAAGTCGTCACCAAATCTCCCTCTCCCTCTGATAGGATTGGATTCGAGTGGGTTGGAGTGTGTGTGTGGATTGGTGGTTTTCTACCGGTTTTTTGTTTAGCCTTTTGGGTATTTAAACTAAGCGGATTGTGTGGGTGACATGAGTAGGTGTTAAGTGGCTTTGTCACTTGCTTCCTGCACACCCTACAGTGTTCCTGTGTTCCTGATGTTGTTGCTATACCAAGTTGTGTGGCAAGAGGTCAGAAATTCGGGCATAGAATTACAAAGCTCTGCTGGCCAATTGCTAGTATTTCATTGCCTACGTACTTGCATTGGGAGAGCATTAAAGGTTGAGGTGGAGAAGAAGATAGAGAGAGAGTTGTATAACATTTTGTATGGTATATGATATGAACGCGATTCTAGAAAGTAGCTGTTGAATATCCCTGGAATAGTGCCTTTCTGTGGTAGTCTTTAGAGTCTTTAGCGGGCTTTGCATGCGAGAGAGGGCTATGAGATTCGCAGAGAACGAAATTTAGCAAAAGACGCGACAAAATAGTATCTTTGAAGCCATGGAACTCTAAATATCCCTTAACTCAGCAGTCAGTCTAATGTCTACTCCATCACCATCGTCACTAGCTACATCATAAATGTGAATCCACCTGACAGATATCAAACTGACATTCACAAGTATCTCATGTTATCTTTCGCCTATCTATCTATCTACCACACATCTCTCACAGTAACTCCTAGCTCTCATCCTGGCCATAACTCCAACATGTTTGAAGGGTAGAGAGACAGAGAGAGAGAGGGGGAGAGAAAGTAAGGATATATGGAATTGCTAGAACTGTAAGCTCAATCATTTTGCACTCAATTTGAGCATTTAATTGCTTTTTGCAATCATTCTTCCTAAACTCGAAATTGTAAAATCTCAGCAAATTAATCAGTCTTCACTTGAGTCTTACGTATCCGTATGTAAATGTAAATGTATCTGTGTATGTGTATCTATGTGTTTGTGTGCAATTAATCCAACTCAAATGACTGACTGACTGAATGAACTGACTAACTGAACAAACCGAATCCAACCCCAGCAATAAATCGCTGCCTGCTGCTGTTAATTTGCAATTCCGATTTCAATTTGAGGCAACATTTTTGCACCGAAAAATATGCCCAGTGGGCGATCCATTTGAAGCCCGGCCAGGATGAAGGGCACAGAGTTTGCCAACCGCAAACAGTCGACGTGTTTGGTCAGCTCATGCCCTTGCCCTCGAGGCTCTGGCTGTGCATGTGTCCATGTGTGGTTTCCTGCCCTGCGTCCGTTTGTAAGCCATTCATTTGTCCAATCATTCAACCGGAAGCTATACCGTTTGACACACATATACCTCATGGTTGACCCACACTTCCGTTTCCTCCTCCATCCAGCCGGAGCCGCTGCTTGGTGGTGTCACATGAAACACCCGCACTTGGACACTTTCCTGACACATGCAAAATTCCAGCTGCCAGCCAGGCCAGCATGCAGCATCCCAACATACGCATCCGCCGTTGTCATGTGAGTAGCATCGCCACTTAATTCATTTGATGCCGTAATTTGGCAATTTCTCGCAGATTTCAGTCTGACATTCGGATTTGATCAATTAATTTGAATAACACCGGTCATTTATCATGTCGCGGCCAGCTAAAGGCAAACCGGAAAGGGTTGCGTCAGCTGCCACAGTGGCAGACTCCATGTTCGGGCTTTGCCTTCTGAATGTTGAATGCTGAATGAGACTGCATGCTGGCAGGGAGCATTTAATCCGCCTTGGAGTGACTTTGATTTGGTGATTCTTTTTACCATCATTTGAATTACGAATATATAGTGTATCTTCTGGGCAGTGGAGTGTTATAATATTCTGTAGATGTGGGTAACCACTTGCATGGAATTGATGTATAGGGAGTATACTTAATTTGCTGACCGAATTTCAACCAAATCTGCAAGGCTAAGTTAGCTTCGGTTGCCCTAACTTAGCCATCTTGTCTTGTTTTACATATAATATTTGTAAACATGTGGCTATAAATATCTCCAAATTCTTCTATATTTACTACATTCACAAATATTATTGAAGTTAAAACCACCAAAAACCCACCAACGCTGCCATCCTACGCAAACATCAAACGAACAACCTTAGATAATATCAAAAGGATCTGCCACTGTCACAAATAATGATAATAAATGACAAACAAAATGCCGAAATTATGTTTTTTAATAAGAACAACAATACTTTTTATGGCATTGCTCACCGCACCCCACCGCCACCGCTTCATATATTTCATTTCCTCAAACGCTCATTCCACCATTCCACAGTCACAAGAAGGCGCACGTAAGGAAAAAGTGTAAGCAAAAGTAAGCAAGCAGCACAACAAAAGAAATAAGCTCAAAAGACACGACCCGCTTAGATAAATGAATGCGAATTATGGAAAGTACGGAAGTAACAAGAGGAAAGAGGAAACAGCAGCAGACACACTCACACTCCTACACACAGTGCGTGCAATGCCGCATACTTTGCATACTTTCGGGCGCATAGGTAAGGCCTTCTAAGGCTCAAGCTCATAACAAAGCGTGAAGCAAACCGCAACATCCGAAACCGAAACCGAATCCAAAAACAGCAACAACTGTATAAAATTAGTAAATTTTGAAAAAAATGGAAGAAAAAAGTAAATATATATATATATACATATTTACAAATGACTTTTTATGTTGATTTCATGGACGCAGCTGTTGGAGAAACTTGGCTTTCGTTGGCACGCAACTCGAAGCACTCATAATTTATTATGCTGCACGTTTGTTTTATGAACTTTAAATAAAAATTTATTAGCAATACACGAAGAGGGGCGACAGCAGACGATAGCAGATAAAGTCGAACACAAGTTGAGAGAGACAGCCCGCGTTTGCATTTTGATTAATTCTCATCAGGCCTTATCGACAAGGAGGCATCAATCAAAGTTTTCAACAAACGTCTGTCTCCGCGTCCGTCCATATCTCTGGCAAATGAAAAACATCACTTTTTTGAGGGGGAGGGACTTTTTGGCCGACGGAGGATGGTGGTCAAATGGAGTTTGATGAATGGAACTGTCAATGAATTTGACAAATACAGCAAATGAACAAACGGTCAAACTTGAATTTCATATGACAAACCTTTTCTGGGAATGTAGCTGTATATGTCTCGTAGAAGATATGGATAGCTTTTAATGTGTCTCGCAGAAGATATGGATAACTTTTATATATTACGGCAATAAATCCTTAGCGTATAAAATAAATACTTACAAATTGTACATATAAGAGGAGTGCAAAGTTTAAATTCTTTTCAATTTCCACATAAACAAAATAGGGAATCAGAAACAATTAGTAGTTAGAGGGAGACAACAACAGGGAACACACAAGGGAGTGGGTGAGAGGAGTATAGTAAGACTACTTCGAAGAAGAACTGCTTTATACACTCCAAGAGCCCTTGCCATGCCTGATAAAACTGCTCATAACTTCATAAAATAGAAAACAGATGCAAAACATTCTTGATGCGATTTTTCTCACAATTATTATTCAATCACTCTGAACTTTATCAGACGGTAGAGAATGTTCTTATGAGAGTACTGAAGGACTGCCTAATATCGCCACTACTAAACTACGCTCTCACTAATAACTCCCACTAATAAATATGCTGCTACTCAGCTCAATCAAGTTGCTGAGTTAGCGAGCGTTCTCTCATTTTGATGGCGCAATGCCAAACTGACGACTTAAGCCATGAGAACTATGATAGCCGATAAGGGCAATAGGTGGGAGACCGTTGTATCGGTTTGTTGTAGGCTTAATGCCAATTATATACAGCTGGCAAAAGCAGATCTACTCCTGATCCAGAAAATATATACTGCTGCACTAATTCATTAGTTTCTAATCTCGTAGTACTAGGATAACGCTATGAAATACTTTATGCACCCGAAAGCGCCTCTTTTCACGTATTTACTTTTTCCTGTATACAAATTTATATCATAAGTACATACATTTTTCTAAAGATTCTCAAACTAAGAGCATTTATCCAACATTTTTTTTAATATCTCCAAAACTTCTACATTAACAACTCCATATAATTTTGAGCAGCACTTCAGTCTACTGAATCTTAACCAAGCACCAAGAACAATGCCTTTTGAAGCTATAACTAAACATGCAAAATGAATTCCCCCAAAAATGTTTAACTTCAGCTATTGTCTGTTGATGATTTGGCTGGCGTTGGCCTAAGCCAGGAAACCCAAACCTGTAACAAGAGCAACAACCAGGAGAGAGCATCCCCAATGAAAACCCTAATCCGGGCACAGCAAATGTAACACAATCTCACAATTTAACGCTACTTATGCACGGCGTATGAATTTCATGCCATTTGTAAGGCACTTCCAGGCACACGAATCCTGCAGGAAGCAACAGCATCAACGAAATATTAGCGCGCATTATTGTATTTCTGTTTTATTTAGACAGTCCTTGGCACAATGGCTGAACATGAAATGAAAGAGAATCAGAG
Organism: Hirtodrosophila duncani; assembly: GCA_037043425.1. Classification (NCBI taxonomy): domain Eukaryota; kingdom Metazoa; phylum Arthropoda; class Insecta; order Diptera; family Drosophilidae; genus Hirtodrosophila; species Hirtodrosophila duncani. Next base: position 13,487,739 of record JBAMBM010000057.1, on the reverse strand, counting down.
ATTCACGGATTTTTAAAGCCGTCCCAAACATTGTTTAAGTTTTTGCTTAACATAGCCATAGGGCAATATTGGATTTTTAAGCTTTTGATTTGAGATTTTTGTGGGTTTGGAATGGACATAAGTGGAAGTGAATTGAAGACAAAGGTGAGAGACTGGTGCGAGAGTTGCCTGGTGAAATCTGAGATTTGAATTGTGAAGTTTTGAAATTTTTACAGAATAAGAAGTAAGAAATCTACTGAGGGCTTTCTAAAATGGATACAAACCATATTTAGTTAGGGATTCATAGTATAGTAAGCTTAAGATTGTTCTAAATTGGGTAAACAAGTTAGGCTAAAGGGCTAGGGGAACACTCTTCTACAGATTTGTTTACCCAGATTAAGCGATTTGACTTCGCTTGCTTCCTTTTTTTGGAGGCTTTCTAAAATCTATGTCTTCCAAGATTATCAGCTCAGAAGAAACTCAATCTACACCAATGCAAAAACATAACCAACTTTTCGACGACTCGACATCACAGTTTAAAATCTGGATTGAATTGAATTTATAAATAGTTGCAAAATTAATAAGATCTCAATTTTCTAACCAACTTGCTGCGTTATAAGTACGTATACCTTCTCAATCGACAACAAATTTGAGCAGGTTGAAGAACACCTGGTTCGTTTTATGGTTCCATTCACAGCTACAAAGAGTGGTTCGATTAATGCCACATTAACCCTCTACACTAGCAATTTCTTTCTATCCACCAAAATCCAAAATGAACATTTACAATTTTTAAACAAATTCAAAAATATGTAAAAGACATTTCTGACATTTTTACAATCGTGTCAAAAAATCGTTTAGCAATAAAATTAAAATCTCACATAATTGTTCCCCAATGTGGCATATGGCAGCGTGTGGCAAGGGCGCGGAGTTCAGCCCACCCGCGCCTTATCAACGCCACCGAGGCCAAGCTAAAAATGTTGTACGCCAATTTTATTAACTGCAAATCTTATTTGCATGTTTATTTTGCATAATGTGCCGAAAAACAAGCCACCCTTAAACAACAATCCCAAAAACAAGATGAGGATTGGGAAGTTGAGCTGTGGAGATGTAGAGATATAGAGAGAGAGACAGGTTCGCGCTTTCTTTTAAACAAATATTTTCTTATGACTTGGCGTACGGAAAATTCGATTTGAGTGTCTGTCAACTGAAACCTCTGAAACTCTACAACTACCCACCCAGACCCAGTCCCAGACCCAGGCCGAGGCCCATCCATAGTCCTGACTGTAAAAAACAAATTTCACGCTTAACAACGCGGTTTTTTTCTTTGGCGGTCGGAGTACCGATTTGCATACGAAATTTGAGCGAGCAACTTGACTTGGATTGGAGTGCGGAGTACCTGCCCACCCAGGGGGTGGCTGCAACAATTACAGATGTCGTTTGTAAGCGTTTTTTATGCATTTCCCGCGTGTCAAATCGCGCGTCAATCAATCGCTTCGAATCGCAAACGACCAATACTCAAAGACTCCCTCGCCGGTCTCTGCTCGGGCGTCCGTGTATAATTTTTGTAAATGCATATTTCGTCACCCATAAGTTGGCAAAACATTGACTGACTTTTGAACGGTGTTGTGTGCTTACTTCTTTACATAAGTAGGTATGTATATATATTTTTTATTTGCCTTTCATTTTTATGCCTGGGCACACTCGAAAGCGGCGACCCTCCCCATTTGTATGAGTGCCTTTTATTTTTTGCATATCCTGTGCTGTGCTGAGCTGGTTTCAATTTTACGCCGATTGGTTTTCGGCAATCGCCTGTACAAATAAGCTCAGAGCACGATAAGCCAACCCATGGTTGCAGGAGAGCAGACCGTCTGGCCATATCATCGGGCTATATCTTTCACATTACCGAACAAAAGCTTGAAATTTAAATAAATACAAGCAAAGTGGAAAATAAAAACGCAGGGCCATAACAATATGTCCAATGTTCAATGTTTCGCATACAGTCAGGCGCTTAATCGGCTGACAAGGGCTTAGAGTGAGCAGTAGATGAGCTCAGCACCTGGCCTCAGCTCTTAATGTTAGCTGTTCGGGTGTCACGTAGTGTAAAATGCTGTCCAGCGAAACAGTTACTGGGGGTCAAATCTGTTGAAATGGGAATCAATTATTCAAAGTGGTTAGTTATGGAATAGAGTTATGGAGCAGCTACACGGTATAGTTGACCTATCCTGATGACTTCTAAGCTCAGCCAGCAGATATAAGTAGAATCTACTAAAGATTTCTTATCTGTAGCTCCTAAGACTTCTGGATCTCAATGTCTTATCGGCTTCTCTCGTCATGCTAATAAAGAATAAGCGTTGCAAGCTTCATGACAAAACAAGTAAGAACGCTTTAGTAAGAATATTCCGACTATAAGATACTCATACTCAGCATTTAAATTTAAATTTGATCTCTCTAGCTGTTGCAGTCTCTGAGATCTAGGTGGACGGATGGACGTACAGACGGACAAGGCTAGATCGACTCGGTTGTTGATGCTAATCAAGAATATATATACTTTATGGACGCTACCTTCTGCCTGTTACATACATTTGCACGAATATACTGGATAACGAGTATAATGAATATACATTCACAATAGTTTTTGGAAATGGCATAACAATATCTGCCTGATTAGTTATATATAATTAAATTTAATGGTCTTCAACTGATTTAAGGCTAAATGATATTTTCATAGCCTATATATAGGAAAGACATATTTGATTCTGTAGCTAGTTAAGCAATATCTTTTGTTAAGAAAGTTTGCAAAATGAATTTGCTACCCTATATCATTATTCTGCTTATCGGGTTTGCCGACGCAGAGGGTAAGTAAAAATTGGAATTGCTTTATATTATTATATTGTTTATTTCGTTTGCCGGTCCATAAGCAATGTTTTTTCAAAGATCGCGAGTTCCCCTGTGGGTTCATATACGAAATTTGAGGTTTGGGCTTTCTGAACATCAGGGCTCGAAACGTCACAAGAAACCCAACACTAAGATTAACAATCGGCTTCTATGTAACAATGAAAAAGATTTAACCTGAATCTGATATCTGGTTCTAAACAGATTCGGTTCAAACCGGGTTTGCAGCGCTATTTGATAATAATAAGATTTTCTTATAATCCAATCTATCTATGTATCGTTCTAGTGCCAGGATGTTGCCCCTTGTGCAAACTACAAGCTTGTTTTGTTGGAATAGATACATCGAGTGACTGAGTTCTGTTAAAAACTAATTGTTTTCAAATAACTTAAAAAAATGCGATTTCAAATAGCAAGTCTTTTCTTCATGCAGGTGGGATACAAATTTGTTGAATATGCTGAAGTCAGCATTAAATATATGCCACCTTTTTGGTGATTATTTCAATATGGGAACATCATCCTGGCACGATTAATAGAAATTCCTGACATAGCCATGTTATAAACCTCATTTTGAAGCCCATTTTGCTGGATATTTGCATGTATTTATTGGAAATGTGGTTTCAACAAGACGTTGCTAATTTTCCTTCTGGTCATCCGAATTGTTCTTTTGTTCTTTTAGATCTTTCGAATTTAACTTCATTCTTATAGCATATAGAACTCAATTATCTTATATAAAAGTTGATATCAAAAGAATTCATTCATCTTGAGAATTTGTTATCAGCAAGGGCATAATTATATAGTCCATATAGGTATATAGATATTTAACCTTATATTCAAATTTCTATCGACTGGAAAAGTAAGATCTATTGAAAAAGTGGGAAATTCATGGGCCGCCTCTAAAAAATCACTAGTTTCTCATATACATAGCAATAACTGTATATAATTATAATTATGAGCCCGCAGCTATATCCAATTACCATGTCTAACTTTCAAAATAAACTTTTTAAAATTTTCAAAAGATTAGTTTACGAATGACTTGTTATTTTCTGCATAACTACATCTGCACTGAAGTGTTTTATTCAACACTTTGTTTTTAAAATCTTACAAAAATGCGCTGGCTGCTTCATATTGCCATCCTAATGTTTGGTTTGGCTGAGGTATTGGCCAGACCCATGGCTGAAGACAGTAAGCGATGGAATAAAAGTGAAAAGGCTTATAAAAACCATAAACTCCTATTTATTCATAGATGATGATGAACCGCACATATATCAGGTCTAAAAATATACTTCTTAAATATTGAATAATATTATACATAGCATATATAGCATATATAGTATAGTTAATCATAATCTGTAAATATAAAAAATATATTAAAATTCTTATTTCCATTTCTATGCAAACTTTCATTTCAATTTCAACCCACTTCCAGCCCGAATTTGTCGCAACGCCTCTTTAGTGCTTACCTACTACATAAAATCTAAACTGCATAACATTTTCGTCTTCCTAGCTATTATACTTTGTCCTTTACGATAATATTCAATCAGAAATTTGATCAAGAGATAAGTACATACATGTCTTAGAACCGTTTGGTCACATTTTCAGAACCCCAATCTTATTTTGAACCCTTTGGTCTCATTTTTTCTTAGTGTAGCAGTTTAAGAGTCATTTCGTAATATTGACATTTTAATGAAGGATGTTAAGAAAGTTACAGCTATTTGATATGAATTGATAATTATGTATATAGGAAGGGGATGGCCCTTTCTCAAGTGCTGGTTCGGTTAATTAGTTTCATGAAACCAAAACCACTCTGATCTAATCATTCATTAACTATTCAAATTGTCATAATCATCAAAAGTCGAAATGACTTGCTGGAAAATTGAGGAATGGCAGCCAACTTTGTTTATTAAAAATTCAAGTGTTGCCAATTTTTTGTGTGTGCTTCGAACTCAGCACAACGGCAACCCAAATGTAATGCGATACGAAAATGTTTCCCCTGTGAAGAAGAGGTCGGTGGCGACAGGACGCTAAGGGTAAGGGGGGGCAGCACGACAACAGCGCTGACGACAAGCCACTTACAACAATGGAAATGATTTTTGCATAATTTATTCGATGATTATTACAAAGCGAGACAGTTTTCTGAGTGCGTCATGTACTTATGTAGGTAGCCTGCTCCTGGCCCTGGTTCTGCCCAACACCACACTTTGCTCCAGTTAATGTAGCTTTTTATTGCAATTAGAATATTTTTGGCAAACAGCAGAAAGTTGGGGGTAAACCATGAGCTTTGGTCCCAACACTCCGTAGTAGAGATGCTAAAGAGTTTGTTCGGATTGGGCATCTGTGTGGAGTCTTAAAGGTTAAAGCAGTTGTCCTGTAAGATTGCAATGGATGGATCAGGGACAGTGAGAGTCGTGTGGCTTTAAAATATAATTTCAATATGTCAATATCTATGAGAACCCCTCATACAGGTATATCAAGTTTCTGCGATCTTCTCTAGCTCGATTGCCTCCCACTCGCTTCTGCTTCTTCTGTTTCTCTTATGGCTCATCACTCGCTTGCTCATTACTGGCTCATTAGATTTCATAATATAACAATATAATAGCAGCAGCAGTTGAGTTTCAACCGTAACAACTCTGAACCAATGAAGTTTGAATATAGCATAGTATGCCCTAGTCGACTACTTTCCACTTATTTCTGACTGTTACCACTGCCTCCTCCAGCTATGTGCGTGTGTTTGTGCATATATATTTTGAATTTAATTTTGTCGCTGGCAAAAGTGATTATATCCTTTTGCATTTTGCCTTTTGCCAGCTGCACCTTTTCAACTCCAACTCAGACATTGGCTCTCAGCAAACTGAAATTGTGTGTCCCCAGTGGATTTTGTATTACACATGGGCCACCTTCAACTTGAAGTGGTTGTTGCTTTGTCGACATCTCCGTGTCGCCACCGTGTCTTCCTTCGTCTCCGTTTCATTTCGACTTCAATCATATTTCATGCGCAACGTCGTCGTCATTTGGTTTATGTTTATTGTTTTTGCTGGCTTTTTGCCGTGTGCCATACTTCACACACACACACACACACACACACACACTCTCTCAGACATAATCAAAAAAGGTAATCAACATAAAGTTGAGCGTCGTCAGCGATGTCATTCCACTCCTCGTCTTCGTCTCGCCCCCACTTCGGACGGCAATTGTCACATTCGCAAATGAATTAAGTGCCAAAAACACAACTGAGCCAGAGCCAACACCAGAAATTGATGTCAACAACTGTTTGATAGAATTTTAGACTGGATCTCCAAGTATAACCTTGGCTTAGTAACGTCTGTTTATTATTTATGAATTCAACGAGAGATTTTGCTAAGTTTTGTTAGCCGTTTCTTGGAGGGTTTTTCTTGAAAGTCTTTAGAAATAATAACCCATTTATTCAGGCTTCTTAAAGCAGAAACGATCACACAGTGTTACATCTGTTGCATAAGTTGAATCCTCATTATTTATGTGAATATTTTTCAGAAAAAATACGCTGCTGTAGCGATTCAGGCTGATTGATCAGCATGACAAGCCGAGTAGATATAGAGTCTATTTCTATGCGAATTAGTTTCTCATTTTTGGAGCTATCGAGTAAGTTTATCATAGACTTCTTTCTGCTGAAAGCTGCTCATATATGAAAATCGTCTTCATGCAATCAAAGGGGACGGCATAACGTGTGAAATCTTATGCTAGTAGGGAGGAAAACCAAAGCATGATAAAAAATATTTGTGCAGCCCAAGATATTAGAATCTACGATTCGTTTCAGCTATGAAGTTCATACTTAAGCTTACTTACAATATCATAAACTGCTTAGCCTTCCATTTAAGTAGACCTCCGAATAGCCCCGATATGCGGAAACAATTACGTATGCAATTATACTAATTAGATATGCCAGACCATTTCACCACCTTTTGATTGTTTACACTTATTATACAATTGCATGCTTCCAGCTGTGTAAAGGTCAAAACTGGCCTTCAAAGTGTATACATAACGAAGCAATATCTGAATCTACATTCAACTGAAGTCTATCTAACAATATGAAGCTCATCCATTATATTGCGATCTTGATTATTGCGTATGCTGCTCCTCGAGCACAAAGTGAGTACGCTAAGATGAATTTCACACTATATAAGCCATACATTTTATGAACTTTTTAGAACCAGCATGTTGCGCGCTTGGCTGTTTGCACGCACTTTGTGCCAGGGTTGGGTAAATGCAGCTCATTTAAGTAAGACGGCTCAGTGACCCTTTTATATGGCTCACTTTGGCTCTTTTGGCTCACGTTGCTACATCCTCTGCAGAAATTTGTTGTAAGGAACTTTTGAAGCAATGTTCCGAAATATATAGATATCAAATCAATATCGAAGTGGTCGAAGTGGTCCAGTAAACCTTATTCTAATGTTTGGATAAAGATCTTGAGCCTGCTAACTTATGACATATTTTATTTACCTACAAGACTCGGAAATGGCGTGACATTCTTCATGCTTGGTTAGAGAGAATATCACTCAGGGTCAAATTAACTGATTGCGGAATCCGTTTTTTAAAGGTCTTTATGCATTTTACAGAAAATGTGTTGAGTGGAAAAATGACTTTTAATGGAAATTTAGTTGTGGTACTTATTTTAGAAAGATTCCACCATATGTTGCTACAGTAAACTAGTGCTAAGTTAGAAACCCTTCTCTCGTTTTGTTGGTGCAATGGCTACCTGACGTCGTAGGCGAAGAAAACTATGATAAGCGCGATAAGTGGAAGAGCGTTGTACCGTTTTGTTGCAGGATGACGCAATTCAAAGGCCATGTCAAGGATTTTATAGCAATTTCTCAGCTTTCCTTGGCGAGGCTGATATACGAATCAACTTATCATAATGTCGATAAGTAGAATTTTCATTGCATTTTAAATGTCTTCTAATTTCGACATGGGCAAAGACGAATATTGAAAGAAACACCATATATACGTATATGCATATGCACACATATGTATAATTAACAGTAGTTGAGGTACGTCGCTCCAGTGCTCTGATTCGGAATCCATTATGATTATGATGTCTAGGGACATTATGATTACTTTAAATCGTAGTAATTAGATTGCAATCCATGTCATAACCAATTAATTGTTTATACTTATTATACAATTTTATGGTTTACACTGTTTAAAGGTCTAATGTGCTACTCAAAGCGTATATATAAGGAAGCACTATCTAAATCTGTACTCAACCGTGGGACATCTTATTGAAACAGGCTTAAAAGTTGTCACTATGAAGCTTCTATATTATATTTGTCTCTTCATTATTGGGTTTTATCCTGTAGAAAAAAGTGAAGAAATTGATGAAAGTGAGTAAATGCACTTTGTTAAATTTGATAACAAATAATACATATAAGAACCCTATGTACGTTTCAGGACCAAAATGTTGTGCGGGCTGTTTTTTCGAAGCTTGTGTATAATTCATAAAATTTGTTAAATTGCAACAAAACTGGGAAGCATCTTCCCATAAATACTTGGAAACCTCATTGTAATGCTTATTTATAGGGAAAATGCATTTTAGAGAAAATGTGTTGAGTGGAAAATAGAATTTTTAATGGAAATTTAGTTGTGGTACTTATTTCAGAGAGAGTCCACTATATGTTGCTACAGTAAACTAGTGCTAAGTTAGAAACCCTTCTCTCGATTTGTTGGTGCAATGGCTAGCTGACTTCGTAAGCGAAGTAAACTGCGATAAGCACGATAAGTGGGAAAGCGTTGTACCGTTTTGTTGCAGGTGTCAATGGCACAGTGGATGACGCAATTCAAAGGGCATGTCAAGCATTTCATAGCAATTTCTCAGCTTTCCTTGGCGAAGCTGATATACGCGAATCAACTTATCATAATGCCGATAAGTAGAATTTTCGTTGCATTTTAAATGTCTTCCAATTTCGACATGGGCAAAGACGAATATTGAAAGAAACACCATATATACGTATATGTATTATTAACAGTAGTTGAGTGACTGATTCGGAATCCATTATCTAGGGACATTATGATCACTTTAAATCGTATTAATTAGATTGCAATCCATGTCACAACCAATTGATTGTTTATACTTATTATACATTTTTATGGTTTACACTGTTTAAAGGTCTAATGTGATTCTCAAAGCGTATATATAAGGAAGCACTCAACCGTGGGACATCTTATTGAAACAGGCTTAAAAGTTGTCACTATGAAGCTTCTATATTATATTTGTCTCTCATTCATTGCGTCTCCTGTAGATAAAAGTGAGTAAATTTGATAACAAATAATGCATATAAGAATGCTATGTACGTTTCAGGACCAGCATGTTGTGCGGCGGGCTGTTATCTCACACAATGTTAGACCAACAATTAATAAAATGTATACAAAGATTCCATGTAAAGAACTTTCATTAAAATGAATGAAAATATTTGTTGTAAAAAATATTTCAATTATTTTGAAAATTTCCTCAAACTTCGAAGTGCGCTTAATTCCATTTAATCATATTTGTATAGAGCTAAGGTCACGAGGGGCCAATTCTGTGGTATACACTGGCTGCAATAACTATGATTTGAATTTGAAGAACCCAGATCTTATAATAGCTCTGGCTTGACTGCAACTCAGCCCCTCTTGACCCTAAATAACTTAAGTAGGAGAAGAATGGAAAGGTAAATTCCATACATCTAAGCCATATCTATTGAACATCTTTTCGGCAGCTTCCCTCCCTTATAAATATTTGGTTGAGCTTGGACATCATCCTCGCAACACCCGTAAATTGATTGATCAACTCATTCGGTTGTGCATTTGCGTTTGTGTTTCATCAAGCAGAAGAATTCAATTATTCTAAAGCCGAAAACAGTGCTCAAGTAGGGCGTGTGAAGTGTGAGTGTGAGTGTGAGGTCCTGGGCCTGGAAGGGTTGCTTGTGGTCAAAACAAAACCTGACAGCTCCGGGAAAAAAGCAATGGGAGTGGCAGCACTTGTCGTCACACTCGAGTCGAATTTTTTGTATAAACATTTTAATCAATATTATTTTTTGTCGATGACCAAATGTTGCCGCATAAAAATGAAAATATGTAGAAAAAAAGGGATAATATTTTGATTGATGATAGCATTTGAAATAATTTCAGCTGCAGGAAAGCTAGCTTTAGACACTATATGATAAATTATAGCGGAATAATACATACACTTCTACACATTGGATTAGAGCCACTGGAAATTATTTAGGTTTATGTTTTGAGTGAACACAAATTTATAAGTAAATGAAACTAAAGTATCTTTTTTCGATATTTTCCAGAGATAAATAATTTATGGGGAACTAATCTTACCAAATTATACCTAACAATTGCCAGATTAGATTTTTAAAATTTTTAATTTTTCAGAGTTAAGAGTAATAATTTTCCAACATTTAGTTTGAAATATTTGAAATAAAAATTCTTAAAAATATAATTCTTAATATTTTTAACAAAAAAAAATGCATAATAAGTAAAATCAACAATTTTTAATATAAATCTACACTGTCTCTATTCAAGTGATGCGCGGTGTTCATATATAGCTGCAGTAATTTTTTTATTATTTAAAAAAAAAAGCGAATGTTTCACTTTGGAAGTCTTGAAAGCTGTTGGGTTTTGCGCTTTCCACCCCTCCGCTCCCCCACACAACACATTTGCCAATTTCCTCATTATACTTAAATCAGCTTAATTAAATGAGCTGCTCTCTATCTCTCTCTCTGTCTCTGTCTCTCTCTCTATATTTCTCTGTGTGGCCGAGCACAAAGAACGTCTCGAAACCAAAACAAACACTTGGCGGCCAGTCAAAGCCACTGATATGATATCGTTGATATTGTTGTGCCTACCCTTAATGGACACATACAGAGACTTGCTCTTGCTCCACCCATCACATCCCCTCACACTGCCTGCTCACTGCATGCTCATTTTGCGGTTGCATTGCATTTAATTAAATCATAAATAAGCATAAAGCGTAACGCAACGCAACGCATGACAGCGACGACAATTAAACAAACATAAAAACGAATCAAGTGACAATGACGGCTATGGTCATCACACTGCCCCCCCTTTCCACCTGGTGCCGACCCAAACCAAGTCACAAAAATAAATTGCGCACTCAAATGGCTCAAACGCTCAGGCAAAATTGCATTTAATTAAGTCAATTTCTACTGTTCTTGGACATTGCATATAAAAGCCATTGCATACTTTTGGGATTTTGGGAGGGTGTACTTATAGATACTATAAGATACTTATAGATACCCTTTGCTGGGTATCTATAACGTTTTTAATAAATTTTTATGTTACATTTGTGGGTGTATCGAGGGCATAGGAACGAAGCCTGTGTAGAATTTGAATGTTTGTAAAAGTAGATCGATAATTACAGATATGATCAGAGTATATAATGATGTTAGGATGTTAAATATGTATTCAAAATCCCTCTATAACACATATATGTATAACACTTTTGATAAGCTAATGCTTATAAACAATTTCAGACCTCATATAAACCGCGTTTTCTATAAAAAGAAATATCTCAAAAATTATCTTAAAAATCATAGCTTAAATACTGAAACCATCTATTTAGGATTCATATTTTCCACACTGCAGTGTTTAGTGTATTAAAACTTCCTATTATCCTTCGAAACATTCTTCTCTGCCTTTGCTTTGTTTATTTTGACAAAACATTTGGCACTGCAACAGAACAATGCACAGCATAGACGTCGCTGCGCCTAAATGTATGCAACGGCAATGTCATGTTGAATGATAAGCTCAGGGGGGAGGGATGTGTATTTAAGAGCTGATAATGATATGTTGATGACCATGATGATGATGATGATGTAAATGCAATGTCGCATAGCTGGCCACAGCAACAGTTACACTTGCTGCAGCTGAGTGAGGAGTAGGAGAGTGAGGGAGATCCTAGTGTGTTGTCCACTCGACAAGGACTCAACGTCGATTGCCGACTCTGTTGTTTATTTTAATTACTGAAATTGCATTCGAGTGCCAACTGCCAACTGCCAAATGGCCAGGCCATACAGGTTGATGATGATGGTGATGTCTCCACTTGCTATTACTGTTCCCTTCTCCTACTCCAGCTGCTGCGCCCTTGTTTTGTCAACAGCCAGTGGAATGCTGTTGTAGCCCATGTTGCTGCTGTTGTTGTTGTTGTTGTTGCTGCCATGACTGCATTTTGCTTTCATTTGCGTTTACGTTTGGTTTGGTTTGATTTTGGCCATTGCCTTTGGCCTGTGCCCACACCCAGTTGTGCTTTAGCTGCTGCCCCATCCCCTGCCTTGGACAGTGCTCCCACACACATGTATCAAAGTTTGTTCAGGTAAAATGCCGCCGCGCAATGTCCCGGGCAATTGTTATGAGTGTCATCATCCTCATCATCCACATCATCATCAGTAGCAGGAGCAGCGCCAGTTAAGCATACGGCACGTTGGCCACATTATCGATGCAATGAGCTGCTGTTGCTGCTGTTGCCGGCAGGCGGAGGAGCTGCTGCTGCTGGTCAGCGAGCGCGCGCTTTATGCAAACACTTGGCAAACAGAAATGAAAGCATAATATTGAGCACATGTTACAGTTGGGTGGGTAGGTACGAGGTCCTGTAGGAGGAAGAGGAGGCGGAGTAGCTCATGTTACCCAAAACAGGGCAAGTGTGGACTGTGAGATATATGGAAATGGAACTGAAATAGCTACGGGGTTGAATGTGGGTTTTAGTGAGTGTTGGTAGGGTAATGTGTGTATGGAACAGTGCCAAACTTTAAGTCAAGTTAAGGAACCAATTAAGTTGGAATAGTCCTCACTAAACTTCGATAAATTAGTGATATATATTTTAAAGAAATCTTTAGCATTTTACAAAAGTTTTACAAAATGATCTTCGCGGGAAATCATTGCAGGAACATATTGGATAGCATAGAGATGATGTAAGTATACAATAATAATGGAGCACTAATTTATAAGATTTACTTAGGAAACGATTATTAAATATACACAAATATCTCATACAAAAGTGTGGACGTGGCGGAAAGTAAAAAGAAAAAGTAAATTGCATTAGCATAATTAAGTTGAATTAGTTCATACTAAAATCTGGAAGCGACAGCAATCAAAACCCTCACGACGATCACTTGATCAACTTTCTATATAAACATGTTATACGACGTTTCAACTTAGCTGTCATAACGCAGCCATCGCTATGAATAATATCATCTATTGATCGTTAGCCACATTAGTCGCACCAATTGTAATACATAAGTATAAATTATTGGACAGCATTGATAAGAATGTAATGGAGATGAGAAGAGAAGAAAAATAAAAAAAAACGGAGTAGAGAAAAGGCATGCGAAAACTGGAGCAAATAAAGAACATTACATTGAATTAAAGAACACATTTTGTAATATTTTAATATTAGTTCTTATGCAATAATGTTTCATTTTATTCAATTGAAATTTATTGAGCAATTAAATCTTTCAATATCTAAATTAATATCACAATCTGCTTACAGAACAGTCTTATCTTGCAATTCGGAAGCCTGGAATACTGGAATAATAGCCTGCATTGCGAATAATCGAGGTAAAAAATTCGGGAGAAATTCATAAAAATTCCATAAGGCATCAGCTTAACCGCTAGGAGTTCATAAGCGATGTTTAATATATAACGATCCATAGCCTTCCATAGTTTGTATAAATAGCCATCGATAGCTGTGCTTGTGCTCATTCGGGTGTTGTAAAAATTGTGTTTGAGAGCTTAAACGCAGCTGAATTTGTATTTCAATATTGCACAGCAACTTTCTTTCGAAATTTTATATTCATTTTAAATATTTTTGGGAATTTTAAAACTCTGAGATTACAAACTCAATAGGCTTTTTTGTTTCAATTCAAACAGTATGGTTCGATTTGACACCTCAACATTTTTGTAAGGACCTAAACGCAGAAGAGCTCCATATAATTTTTATATATTATCATTGGCTTTTAAATCTTGGTCCTTCGTACATAGAAATCTTTCGTTGGGTATACAAATAATTGTTATTTAATCATAATGAAATTGTTATTATATCAATTTAATAGCTTAATCAAAATTATCATAGTTTTCTTTTGTTTTTGACTGCGGAATCCATGTCAGTGACACTGCAAAGTAATTGTGCATGCAATTATAAAACTTTTTTAAGAATTTTTATGCGCAACATAGATGTATTATCAAAAAACTCTTACAATAAGCTAATAATCTCTATATATAAATCTTTATGCCCCAACTGATTGGAAATCAATACATAGCTCAAAGCATAGGGACTACGAAGCATAAGGTCGGTGTTATGGCTTAGGTGAATACTAAGAGATTTTTTGTCGAATATGGAAATGCGTTTAATTGACGATTTCGAACCATATTCGACAAATCATGGTGATTTCTTCAAGTCTAACAAAGAACGTCATCAGTTAATTGAAATAAACTGGTGCGAAAATGCAAAATCATTGCTCTACTCTATGAAATGGGTAACAAAACAACCCGGGCAACGACGGCTGCATATAATAGTTATTCATATATCTACTTTTCAAAATGTTTGAGAGCTAAAATGACACTGAATTTTTATTGAAAAAACTGTGCTTTAATACAATTTTTGTTCTTAGAAACTAGTGGGTGGATTATAGCTAATGTGTACATGGGGGAATAGAAATCTTAAATCTTATATCCACATATGGTAACCGTAGAAAAAGTAGCCTAGGTATAATTATATAACTTATATGTTTACATTATATAAAATATTAGAATAATTTTATAAAGTCAATAACTTATTGACAAAAATTGTGGTTATTGACATCTCTATTTGCAGAGAACTATATCACATTCGAATGGAAACAGCTTTTATAATACTAATGATCGTTCAGATTCAGTTTCCTTCTGCAAACAATATATACGAACGAAAATCTTTCGAATTTTAATTTTGCAAAATATTTTTCAAAATCACAGAAACCCTGCAATCGCTTTATTGTTTGTCATCTCCATAAAAACCACAATTAACAACAAACGGATAAGAAAACCAACAACAACAAAAAATAATTACAGAAACAAGTACAACAACAATGATGGCATCAATAGCATCAAGGCAATACGAGACACTCAAATGCGCTTTAATTAAAAATTAAATCCTTTTTGCGCTCATAATTATGCAGTTCTCACATGGTCTCCACCTCCATCCCCTCAACCATTCCAAGCTGGGACCCAGAAGGCTAAGCGAATACCCGAAGAGCACGAAACGAGCTCGTTTTGTGTCGTTGGGCGGGGCGTATGAGTAATAAATTTGTAAAGCACGCGCAAAGAAAGGGGTTGGCATAGCGAAAGCGACAGCAGGGGAATCGGGGCGAGGGCAAGGGGTAGCAACAGCAACGGCATGTAATCAGTGAATAATTCAGTTATAAGAAAATAATTTTTCGCCAAACATTAAAAAAGAGCAAAGCGAAAGAGACAGGCGTTTTCCAGCAGTGTGGGAAAGGGGGGGCGAGAGGATGGAGGGTGTGCACAATAATAACAGACGAAAATCTCGACTGGGTCGAGGACTGGCAAAGACGAAGACGTTTGGCGTCATGTAAATAAGAATTATGAAAATAATAATGGAAAAAGGATTAAGACGCGAAAGCGCACAGCCGCATCCACAAGCGAAACCCCGCGCCTTACCACCGACAGGCCAGGGCCAAGCCCAGCCCAGGATGAGGGTGGACAGAAGCGTGGCGGCTGGGGCGGCCGTTGGTTGGTAGACATGAAAAGCGCTTGCTGCAAAAATGTGGTTACTATAAGATGGAAATTATGTGTGAGTTGCAATGATGAACTGGATGGATATCCTGTAAAGGTATTTGAAGGGAATGTGCTCGTTGCTTCAATAGAAACTAACGAAATCATTGAAAGCTATAAGAATGAAAAGGAATATGTAAGCGATTCTATTTATATTCACGTATCGGAAGAATATCTACAGAAATATGAATTCGCCTAGAAATCTCTTAATAGATACACATGCAGGGATCACCAAGATGTTCCCAGACGTCAAAATAAAGAACATATTCAAGGGCTGTGGAATAGCCACAATTTCCCCCGACGTGATACTGACACAAATCTAACCTTTAATCTTACTAACTTCGAGTTCTCACCCGCGGAATATGTAGACTTCTCTTTGATAAGGTCATGCAACGTATGGAAGACTATATAGCTGATGCGGATTGGGTTGACAGTTTCAATCATTAAAATTTATGAGATAAATACATTTTCCGCTGTTTCAAATTGTTCGTCTTTCATTGTGATGTTTCTCCTTTTTGGAGTGCCCGCCCAAGGAAGGAAATGTGCTCCCAGTTAATCATTTGTCAGCCAGCAATAGCGAGAATCACCCATTATAGCAGTATTTGACAGCAGAAACAGCCACCAATCAGCCAGTTCCCGTATTCGGGGGGATAACAGTCCTTGGGCGGGAGTATTCCCGCGTTGATCGCGGAGCATAGACTCGACTTCCGACTGCTGGCTTAAGATCGGTCCACACCAAGTCCCTGGCAGAGGCAATCCGTAGAGCTTCAGCCAATGTTGTGCTCAGAGGCAGACCACCGCTCCTAAATAAGGTAGAAGCCACACTTCCAAGACACACCCGAGTGTCTTTTGCCCAGCTGAGATCGGGGTACTCTAGGTTTCTTAACAGTTACCTAGCCAGAGTAAACTCCGATGTTGCGGGCCTATGGCTGAGCACCCCCCACACTACGGCGCACCTCTTTGAGTGTCTCCTCCATCTGAGCCACCTCACACCGAAAGCCCTGTAGACCAATCCAGTCGAGGCATCTAACTTGCTCATGCGCCGCCCTCACTAAAGCCCTCCCCAAGCCAGGGGCAGCAGTCAGCAGAAGCGTATTTGCAGGCAACCGCAAAGGATGTGCATCTATTTGGATCTATGGATGTGCAGTTGTTAAAGTAGAGCAGAATCTCTCATGACAGATTCCATAACTATCGATTCGATCTATCGAAAAGTAGCCTGTAAGAAGTGAAACCATTAGATAACAATCCTTATGTGACTTAACATGGGTGTAAGTACCACTGCCGCTGATGCTAGATTCCTCTTCTCTTCGTATAGTCCAAAGGGAATTCCTAAGTTATGTAACCTAAGCCAGATAGTCAGACCTTCGACTGCGTAACGATTGTATTTGCTAGAGCATTCGCTTGCTCATTACAGTCAACGACCCTTTGGTTACGAAGTGGGTAAATGTCCAGTAACTATCAGCAGTCATCTACATTTCATTTCAAAGAACTCGAACACAGATCTAGCAAATGAAGTTACACCCATAAGGTTGAACGGCATAACTCTATAAAGTGAACTGATCCAGCAGAGCTGACATGGCGATATTTATTCTTCCTATGAACACCTAGTTGGGTTTCAACCTTATCTATATACCCCATCTAATGGGTACCAACTAACGACACGGCCAAAAGAAGCCGCGAAGACGTTGTAGCCTGCCTTGAAGGCAGTAAAAGGTTATGACGCTTCTCTCATGTGCGCGCCGCAGGTTGTCCAAAGTGAGAGATGGGTGGCTAAGGTGGTACTCTATTGGCGTTGGATTGTTTGAGTTGTTGGTGGGTGTGGATGTGGGTCGAGGTGTGTCCCGTTCACTAAGCCCACACGACATGCAGTCGCGTATAATTATGGCATTTTTACAGTGCGGTGTTTGCCGTTAGTTTTCCTTGAATTTAATTACTTGCTCTTTTTTCGCATGAAATATGGAAATGCTAACAAAGTGGGTGGTCAAAGTGTAGGGGGAGGGGATGAGTAGTGGTGTGTTGGTGGTGGTAGTTCGGTTCGAGATGAGGCTTGTCGTGGCAACTTTGCTGCATTTTTAATGCGACCGCAGAGCACAGAGAAACAGTATGCCATGGAACATGCTTATGCTTAACACCCAACCGCCGACGACACCTGTCTGATTTATAGCTCAGGACGCGACAATTTCCCACAAAGTAACGGCAAGAGCGCACCACCCCAAGCCAGCGCAGCAGCACCCCGAACCACCCAAAACCTAGATAAGTCAGAGCGGCGTCACCAAAAGAAGTTGTTAACATTTTAGGCGTTTTTTGCTTACTTTTTAATTTCAATTTTCTGCTCAACAATTTGTCGCTGAGGTGAAGGCGGTTGTCCTGGTGGAGGTGGGGTGTCCTTGTACTGTAGCTTGTAGCTGACTTGGGATATTTCTCATTTCGCGTGTGTGTGTGTGCGGTGTGTAATTGTCTTGTTATTGCTTTTCTTGTTGCTGTTGCTGCTTAAAATTAATTTTTATTTATAAGGCCACGTTCCTTGGGAGTTCTCAGGGAAGGGGATAGACGTAGTGGGGACCCCACCTAAATCCCAAAGCACAAGGTGCAAAATGTGGCAATTACCAAAGAGCCAAGAAAGACAATGCCATTCCCATTAAGCAATTATATTTTCACATGAAATTTATAGCATTTCCCGTTTTTATTTATATGCATTGCATACTTTTAGGCTTTTGTGTTGGCAAGAAAACTTTTGTTTGCCCGAGTCAGAGGAAAAACTGTAGCGTAGCCATTGCGTGGGAGTTTTTAATTAAAGAAGCGTGAAACAAATGTGAGTTGCAGTTGGCATGGGATGGCAGGGGCATAGTACAGATGGAAAATGAGTGAATGAATGGCAAGGAGATAAAAATTGTTTCCCAAATATATGAGGTTATTCTTAAATTGAGGTGGAGATGTTGAACTCGAATTTCCAGCAGTCCAAGCAAATACATGCACTCTCTTTCGTTGACATTTTCTTAAAATTTTTCAGGAATATGACAGATTTTTGTTGACTTATTACTCAATTTCCTCTTTAAATGCGAAAGAGGAAGAAAAAACATGAACTGAACCTATTATGCTTGATCTGATTATGATCCTGAAGACGTGAATTGGTCTTTCCCATAACCCTAGCAGGGCTACATTAATATTTAGGCAATGTTGAGAGTATATTGATGTTGATTAAGAAACTTACATAGGCATCAAGCCGGTGAACCTCCTGAATATTTTTATTTAGCAGGCTTAAAGTCAAAATGATCGAAAACATTGGTAACCGACAATGTACTAGAAGTCTATCGGACAGCGCAATTAGGAGAGGAGCTGTAGCTTGGACTCAGTTACGATCCCATCTTCAGAAGCTCATTGATATTTTACTGACTTCGAATTCGTACTCACCTATGAATTCCAAAGCATTAGATTACCTGAAAACATCGTTGAAAAAGACTGACGTGATTTTTTTATATTCTGCTGAAAACTGCTGAGTTAAAAGGCTTTCAGAGTCCAATTCTAAAAAAAAAATAGAAGTTTTCGAAGAAATCTTAAAATCTACAGAGCTGAAACTTTACCGAGTTCGAGTTTCATCCAAATCGGAACACTATATTATAAGCTCCCATATAACTGATAGTTACGGAATGAACACATAGTAGAATAACTTTTCTGTTTTTATTCAAACCTAACCAAATTTGGTGTGTATTCGTTTGACCAGCCCCCAGATCCGCTAAACAAATTTTATCCAGATCGGAAAATTATATCATATAGCTACCATATAGCCGATTGTCCCGGAATGAACACTTAGGAGCATAACGTTTCTGTTTTTCATCCGAATCAAACCAAATTCAATTTGTATCCTTCGTATCCCCTGTAGCCCCACGCCCGCCGATCTTTCAACTTTCATTCAATTTCCATTCAATTTCTATTCAATTCCCATTCGATTTCCATTCAATTCTACAAGCCTTGCAAACATTCTTGGTTTTCAACAGAACTGATCTTAAAATTTAAGCAGTTGACTCTTCAATATTTTCTACACAAATCTCAAATAGCTTCTGTTGTAAAGTTCCATTACTTTTGAAGACTTTTGACAAATAAAACAAAGTGAACTTCAATGTTCAAGCAAATACATTAAACACTTTATTCCACACCTTCATGATGCCCACCAAAAATATATAATCGTATTTCAGTCTGCAACTCAATATGGTAGCTCTCAGGCAGGCCACAAAAATCTACGATGCCATTACTTGAAAAACATAAGGAATATTATATGTCATTATATAGTCGCTGCGATCCGCTTATCAAGCACATTATCCATTATATTTTTGGCATTTTCACACATTATAAAACTGCCAATCCAACACATTTTTAACAACCCAATGTGCAGCTAAAAAATAAGATAAAAATCAAAAGTGACTTTTCGACTGAGCCATAAAAATTGATAGAACAAACACACACGCACACACTCGTGAACACTCATATATGTGAAATCTATCTTGATGTTTTTTCTTTTTGCCTTAAAATTTCAATAATTCACAAAATTCATTGCGAAAATATCAAAAGGTGGTGGCTAATATTGAGGGATGGGGTGGGGGCTCGCTGCTGAAGAGGTGAAAGCAGGCGTTTCGCTACCTTTCTCTGTGACGCACTTAATCTACCAATAAAAGTAAATCAAAAGGCAACCCAATGCCAGCCAATCCTCCCCCAGTTGGAAGTGAAGTGGCATTTCCTGTTTTAAATTGAGGTAGCAAAGCATATGGATGCCGAGATATACATATAGATATAGATAGCGGATATGGGATATGGCAAATTCTTTGCTACTTTTTTCCTACAGTTTTTTACATCAATAAATTGCTCATGGTTGGGTTTGGGTGCGCCTGTGCCTCCGTCTTTCCGCTGTGTTCTGTGTTGAAAAGTGTAATTTTAAAAAGTCATAATCGCAGATAAGTGCGGTCTCAAATTGCCCAACCGAATGCCGAACCAAAAGGCTATTCATTACAAGGACCAAGCAGCAAGGATCAGAGAGCAGGCAGCGAGCTGCGGGCAGGGGTGGCGAACACAACCAAAAACTGTGCTCATAACGGGGCGGTTATATTTCACATATGAGTTGATGTGATGATGTCTCGCTCTCCCTCTCTCTCTCTTTGTATGTTTCTCTCCTTTAAAAATTTCACATTTTTTGCACAACTTTTGCCTATAATCCATAGCATCCATAACCATACCAAATGCCCTGCTCCACCCCCCCTCGCCGCCACCAACAATTTTTACCAATTTCGTTCATTTCAAGTCCATTGTTGTTGGCCGCCTCCCCATGATATATGTAGGTATTAAAAGTTATTGAAAAAACTGCTGACAAAAGAAGTATAAATATTTACGCAAAATACTATTTGAGAGATTCAGGCAAATGTGGACAAGGACGAGGGCAGTGGCGGGAGCTGGGAGTCTGTGGGGAGTCTGTATGTTGAAGGAGCTGGCAGATGCAAATTATTACGCTTTGATGTTCTCGAGGATTTTTGCCAAGCGATTTTCTACGCAAAAACTGACAATGAAGGCTTGGACTTAAGCACAGCTAGGGGCAGAGGGAAAGGGGAAGAGGATATATGGTACTTTTAATTACATTGAATTGAGTTATAAAGCAGAAAGCTGTTTGCACATAGAAATACAGAATATTGTAAATTTTTACAGAAAGCAATATCTTAAGTTAAGCTTAGACAATAGTTGGAAAACAGCAATGGAATCTTTTTGGCAATTGAGGGCAAAGGATTTGCATTGAGAGAGAATGTGTGTGTGGATGGAAGGCGAGCGTAAAAGCAGCTGCAAAGCTACGGAAATTGGTAGGAATTTAAGTGGAAATAAATTGATTTTATTTTAAATAATTAATTCGAGTACAATTTTTGGGGTAAAATTTGATGAAAGTCAGACTCAAGTTAAAGTCCAACATTTGGAAGCAAAAGTTTCTTGCCTAGTGACTTTCTTAATGCTGTTCTTTCTTAGAGGGGTGTACAACTTCGGGGGAACTGCTATGATTGTGAGTGTTCGGTAAAGAGAAATTCTTTGCTGGCACTGCAGAGCAGCTTATATCAATATAACAGAGCACCTACCAAGAGGAAGTGCTTGTGGCTTTCTTAATTGCAACTAAGGCAATTCCTCACGAAAACTATCGAGATCTCTTCATCCGAACTATCTCAGTCTTCTTCAATAGTAAATAATTCCATTAAATTCAACTATCAATATTTCAGATCTAGAAACGATGCCAAATCCAAATCGTCTATAAGTGTAAATCCAATGGCCTGTTTCATAAAAGCAAAACATAGAATCATTGAGATATAGGATAGTAACCATAGAATCGAATAGCCCTAGTTAGATCTTGTTACATACACTAAGAAAAAAACGTTGAAAAGTTCAAAATTCTTTACAAAAACAATATTTTCGTTCGAAATAGTACGGTAATCCCATTCTTTCTTATACCGTGACCGATGTTCTAGATTTCAATATGGACTTTTGTTCTTACTTCTCTCATTTTATAAGACTTTGCTCTAATTTTGAATACCCTTGGTCTCATTCTGAGAACCATTTGGTCTGGTATGAGTACCGTTGGCAGTTAGTTTACAATGTCAACCAAAGATAAGTTGATATGGTTCAATATGTGCCTCCAGTCTTCTTAAACAAAATGTAGGAGTTGCAGCTTATCAGCTCAAAGAATGGGTATTACAGTATGTTAGAAAAGTACATACATAATCTTCTCCAAATCTTAACTATATCATTGGGAAAACCTGTTTAATTTCACTAAATTCAAATACAAACTTATACTCATACAAAAAATCAACTAATTCTACCAAACTAAATACCAATTAAGCATTTACATAACCAACTTTTAACAAATTTCCTAGCCATCATCACAAAACTAATGCTTTCCAAAGCTAATACCAACCCCAACGTCAGGCTGCTCTCCTATCAACACTAATCTAATCCCAAAGGTGTAAATTCAACCGTGAAATGCGTAAACTATAAGCGAACCCAAAAAAAGAAAACGAAAAGGAAAAGGAAAACGAAAACAGTTTTCATATGAATAAACAAAATCGTTCATTCTCTCACAAGCGACCCCTCTAATCCTTTTCAAAAGGGGTTCCTTCGAATACATATGCATACACACATATTTTAGAAACATCTTCCTAACATCCACATATGTACACTTTCTCTGTACATCTCACTCCCTCTCTCGTTCTCTCTCTCTTTTTCTCTTCCTTTTTCTCTACGTAATTATAAACATAAATACGCGTGCCCATTTGCCACTGAATAAATCAGAAATATGATGAATACTAAATAAATGTGCCGACATGTGCTGTGTTGGACGACCCACATGCCACACCTCCCCTTCTGCCAGTCAGTCCACGCTTGAGCAATAAAACGAAACAGTTCTCTGAAACAGTATAGCATACTTTTTTGGAGCCGAGGCTGAAAAACAACAACAACAACAAGAACAGCAGGCAACCCGAAAAACCGGTTTTTAATTAAGATTAAATGAGCAAAGACGCACACACACACTCACATGCATGGATTTAAATTTAAATGAACAAGGATTCTTATGTGGCTGCTCCTATGGACTTCATTAAATTCATGAAAATGTGTTAAAATATTAATTTATATTTAAATCGAAAAACGATGCGTGCAAACACACTGTGAAAGGATTAGCATATGTGTGTCTGAGTGTGTGAGTGTGTGTGTGTGTTTATGTGCAGATTTGTTAAAAATATGATGAAAAACATAAATTATTTTCAAAGGAAATAAGCAATAGTTTGTGCATCCGTCAGTTGATGTTGCTTTAAAATATTTTGATTTTATCATTTGAAAGCCGCAGGTCGACTTTTACGTAGTTTTGCAGTAAAATTCACTTTCAAATAGAGAGTTGTAGAGCAGTTCCACTTAGCATTTCCTCATGGCCAACCTAAAAGATTTCCAAAAGTAATTTCTTAATATTTCAAACCCATTTCGAGTGTTCCTAACCCAGAATGGCTCTATAGGTCTATGTTCCATGTCTTCGTTCAGTTGTTATTAAAAACTTTTCTGGCCGCTTGAACAATTAAAAAAACCTCCCAAGCTTCTCAACGAAAAACATGACCCTAAACAAACATTAAAAAATCCCGCGGAACAAATCGCATCAGCTATGAATAAAACACACCTGCGGGGCCTATATAAGTTGAAACAAGTCGCACGGAAATCAAGAAAAACACGCAAAACAATTATTCTTAAGATATCTCAGTGGCAACATTAAAAGCCAATTCCAGTTGATGACAATAGAAACAAAGCGACCAAAACACCTGCCCTCAGGTGCTAGAGTGTAGAATCGCTGGCGGAGGGGAGTGCTTACAAGGGCGGGCAACTTTGTGCTCCATCAAAAATGCAAAGAATCAGCAAAGCAAACAATGGCAAAAGGCAAACAACAAACCGCCAAAAGTCTGCCCGTGTCGCATTTGCTTGGCCTTTTTTTTAGGCATTGACATGAAAAATAATGTCACCCTCAGACTTAAGCATTCGCGACCCCCTCGAAGCGCATCTTGTTCTTGGGATTTTTCTAACGAATTTTTGTGTCAACGCCGCATGTTGTCCTCCAGGCGAGGCAGGCGCAGCGCTGTGTTAAGAGAGGAGCGAAAGCTACTTACACTTTGGCCCTGTTAGTCCTGTCATGAGGTTTGCCAGTTAAAAGTTAGCAGATGAAAGATGATGATTGGATTATGTGTATACTTATTTAGATGAAATAGATCGTACGTAATATATCAGACGAATAGCATATAATTATATATAATTAAATATTATTTCCTACAATCGCTAAATGAGTATTTCGATGAGCCATTAAACGATCGAAATAGGATCTGAGCTGCTGTATGTTTTTCTCTTCGTCAGTGCAATGCTATGGGTCGAAATGTAAGTAGAAGTCATACATACAGACAGCTACTGTGTTTTGCAGATTTGCCATAGCTTGCCTAAAATTTCAGGCCCAGCTGAATTTGCCGGCTTACGAGCGCCAGTAACAGAAATACCTGATGAAAGATGTCAGTAATTTTTAGGAAAATGGCACGATTGTCAGCCAAATGAAATGATGTAGGGGAACTTCCACTTACAGAACATATATGTAGAAATTAAGATTGAATGAGGTTAGGCTAGGAGGTGTTTCCATCAAATATATCGATATCGATTGTTACACTCGAATCCTTACTAAAGATAGCTCAGTCTTCAGATACAAAACTCTACCAAAAAATTAGGCAAATATTAGCAATCTTAACTCATTACACATAAGTTTACATTAAATTGGAATAAGGAATAGGTTGGAAGAAGAATTGACCATAATAGTTGTAGTTTGAAATTCATTAGAAGTTGTGACGAGTTCTAAATTGCAAATAGCCACAAACGAGTTGCTTAAATTGTGAAATCTCTCTTGTATTCAAATTTTGCTTTTACATAAACCCCCAATCTATCTCTTGTACTCACACACAAACATATATAATTCACGATTCATTGCATGGCTCTCATAACTGTCTCTTATTGGATATTTTGTCTTGTACACGCTTGAAGCTGAGGCTAATAGTAGCGCAGCACTGCAAGCAATCGTTGGTGTTTTTGGATTAAATCACACTTTTCCTTCTTCTTACATAAGTCACAATAGTTTAACCTAACTGAATGAAAAGTGCTGAAATATTTAAACAGAAAATAGTTCCTATAATCAATAGCAGCTATATCAGAGATAGTTACACGTAAAACCTTTCGTTTGACTACACAGCTTATAGCCATCGTGTTGGCAGCTCGTTTGTAAAAATGTCAAGCTCAATTCTGGTTTAATTTTCAGTTTGTAAAGTGGCACTGTACCTAAATGTTACAATTCCTAACATCAAAAGAGAAATGTTGAGATATTGATAAGGTTTTCATCAAATTTCATACATTGTATTATTGTTGGCAGACATTTCAATTCACCAATTAAAAGAAAACTTAACTTTGAGACCAGAATTCAATAATATTATATGTTTAGACCTGCGTTTATGGTTGCAAAACGTGCTCAAATTTCAAAAAACTAAATTTCCTAGAGCATTTCGACTTCGTTATTATTATTAGAATATTTACCATACTCTATCCTGTTGCATTGGTTTGTTATTCTTGTTTGACATTTACGATGCTGTTGATTTTTAGTTGGCCTCCTTTTCTCCATTGCCTACCACTCTGGCGTTGCTCTCTAATGGACGGCGTTGTAAGCCTCATGGATGGCCTAAGGGCTGGACGCCGCCTACACCATTCCCAGCTTCATATAATTGTCACCATGGGTGTCGCTGTAGCTGATGCTCATGCCATCTGCCTCCATCCTACATCCTCCTGCCTGCCTGCATGCCCGGCGGCTGCAAAACTCCAAAGTTGAAATGCCAAAACGTTTAAGCGCAAATTGCGGCAATTAAAAATGTGATGTTGCTTTCTGCAATTGGGTAAACAGATGGATGCCAGACACCAGCGCGATAAACACTTGACATAGCCCAACCAGCATCTACATCAACAACAGCCAAAAAAAAAAAAGAAATACCAAAGAAATATATCAAACACGAGGCCGAAAACCAATTTATATGCAAATGCGACTGAGAGCGGGCAACGACGATGACGACGTTCAATTGATGAATTTCCATTGCATTTATTTGGGCATGAAATATGAAATATGTTTTATGAACCACAACGCTAAGTCTTTCTCTCTCCCCCTCTATCCAACTCTATAGCCATCCCTTTCCTGCCTTAACCCTTCGTTGACCAAAAACACAGCGAGCAACACTTTTTGAATTATGCATAAAATGTGTGAAAATGAGTTTTCGGCAACTGTCAAATAAAAGTTTACAACACGCATTTGAATATCAAAGCGTTATGCCAATTTTTTGATACAACATCATCATCATCATACCGCATAAGCCGTCCAAAAGTTCATGAATTCATTTAAATTATAATTGACAATTTTTATGTTGAACAAATCGGAGTTGGAATGAGAGTGTGAGCAGTTATGGGAGGGGTGTGTAATTAGCTTGGACTGCTGAGGATATGTAAGATATGATGTGTTTTCTAAGAGATGGAAAGAAGACTGAAATGTTCAATCCAAAATGGGAGAAATTAGAATTTGCTCAGAGAAGAAGCTGACTGATTGCTAATTAACGAACAGACTAAGCTTTAAGAGCTAGGATGCTGACAGTTTCACAAATGTTGCATTTTATTTTGAATGCGAATTCTCATAGCAGCAGATGCCACAAACAACGAAGCAACAACTATTATACGCTCACCTTTGCTTTTACACGTCCTACAAAAGGTCCCTTAATTTCATGCTAAATTAAAAATGTTTAAAAAATGTTTACAAAAATCAACAAAGATAGCAATAAAAGTGGAACACAAAATATATAGAAAAAAAGAGACAGAGAGAGAGAGAGAGAAAGCTAATAAATAAAGCCAATAGCAAAATGTTAAACGAAAATATTTCCAACTCATTGATTGCCATACTTCTCCTTCTTAGCTTGGGCTTGGGGGCGTCCCCCTCTATGTTTGCATATATCGAATGTAACACAGAAAGAAGAAAAAATGAACAACAAAATGTTTAAACTTGACTCGCATCTATCTATCTATGTGTGTGTTTGTGGGCCTGAGTCTATGAAATAATGAACGCATGAATGATTGCCGCACAAAAGCATTGCATACTTTCTGGCTGCCTGCGCTGAGCTGAACTGTTTTCTGTTATGAAAAAATACCAAAATCGGTTAATGTTTATTGAAAAAGCATAAAATTCGTTCTACCAGAATGGAAAATATGCTTTTGATACAATTATTGTGCCTATCTGCAGGCGTACGCAGCCCAAACATTGTTGGGACCAGGACCAACCCCAAAATGAAGAAGCCGAACCAGAACACTTCTCAAACCCCGAATATTTTTGAAAAAATTTGTTTTTCTCTTTCTATTTTTTCGTTTGAGTTCATTTTGTGTGTGTGCTTCTTCGTTGATTTTTTGCCTCTGGGCTTCTGTCGCTGCTCCTCTGCTGCCACAGCGAGGCCTGCAGTTATATGGGTCGCTTACCACTTGCCGCTTGATAACAATTCTCATACTCGTAATATGCGGCAGCAATGCGAACTGGGAATGGAATTGGGCTTCTGTGGGATGGGGATGGAGCAAAGGCGGAAACCAATTTCATGGCTATGAGGTGGAACCCAGTGAAAGCAAGGAGGGAAAGCATGGGTAAAGGGAAAGCAAAGATACGCTGAGGATGTCTTAGTGTTGGTTATTAGCATGCCGATCATTTATTGGGTCACAATAGAGGAGGAAGGAGGTGAGCAATAGCATAGGACTATCACTTTTCCGACACTCCAGATCCGCCAAAATATTAATAGACCTCTATAAACTGAGCTGGGGCATTGAAAAGCGCTTCAGTAAAAGGAGCTGGAAGATCTCCCTTTCAGGGCTTTTCAACAGATATCGACAAAGATTTCCTCTCATTGCCTTTTCAGGACCTTTTCCACAGGTGCCTTTACCACGAAACAACGGAGATATCCCCTTCTTGAAGTGTCTCTAGCAGAGATTTACTCAAGACATTTTTCCAACTCCATGCAAACCACAAGTTGAAACTAAGAAGCAGCAGGAGTTGAAAGCAAACCATGATTCCTATGATGCCTTCAGAGATCATGCCAAACATTGTACAAACAGCAAATCTCCATAATAACTCCCAATTCTCTATCAAAATTGTATCTTAAAGTAAAACCATCTTCCTCAATAATTCTCATCCCAGTTCACACTTAACTTTATTAACCATTTCTATGGTGATGTTCACAAACTGAAGGTCACATGGCCTCTGACTGGAGTGTCCAAATCGGCATGAAGGTCACATAACTAACTGGACAACATTAGCATTAACATAATACTCCAACCACTTGATAAACTCAATTAGATTCATTAGCCGAAAATTGCGCAAGTGTCCAATCTAACTTTGACCATCTCAGGCTCAGGCTCAGGCTCAGGCTCAGGCCCAGACCCAGATGGCAGACAGCAGACGTTAGATGGCAGACAGGACACGGACACGGACACTGATGTGGCGACAAAGTTACACAGGAAAGGTCAGCGGAAATAATAAATGTTGGGCACATTAAATAAATGATTATTACAAGTAAAAGGAGAGAGGGAGACTTTCGCTCGTCTTGTCCTGCGACACGAAATAAAAGCGCAACAAAAATGTATATATTTTTATTTGCACAGGACTCGCAGGATACAAGTTATGTGGAGGCTATCAGAGCTGTTGCAGGCGTCAAAGCTAACTGCGAAATGGCAAATAAAAATTATCAACGTGTTCTTTGCGCAAAATAAAACTCAACTCAGTGCTCAGTTCTCTCATATATGAAAAGTTATGATTGCCTTTTTTCGCAGCAAAGGCGAAAAGGACACACTCTATCTGTCTGCAACTGGACTTGCGCCATAAAAACTGATTACGACAGTTGATTAGATGATGACAATTTCTGGTTTTATGCCCCAACAGTCACTTTCTGTTTATACTGTCAAATCGTTGGATTTATGTTGAACATAAACTTGCAATAAATATATCGAATTTTATTGCCAAACACCCTCCTTCGTATCAAATTCATTTCGTCTTCCTTTGTCCCTGCCCTGCCCTGCCCCCTGCCCACTGAAACCATAATTAAAATAATAATTTTCACGAAAAACTTAAGACCTTGTAATTATAATTGTCAGTTTTTGTCGAGCCCAAAAAAGAAAACCAAAAACCAACCCCACAAGCTGGTGGGCAACAGGGGGACAGCGGGGTGCTGGGATGCTCATTAAACATAATATTTGTGTAAACAAAAGCGAAAGAAACTTGAGCACAAAATCGATGTTTTTTGGAATGAGTGGGTAGTATTGTATGGGTCTATATAATAACACTTAGAAGGAGGGGCGTGCCATCTTCAACATCTTCAAAAGACTGTCAAATGGCAGCAGGCAATGGAAAACCCTCAAGGATACGTTTTACAAAAATAAGCAATAAATAATTATAATTATATATTTGCTGATATATATGAGACTAAGCATAATCGGAACTCATCGTTGTGCTCTCTCTCATTCTCTCTCTCTCTCTCTTTTCTTGAAATAAGCGAGGGAACTCTGGGGCAAGAGAAGTCAGTCTATGATTTGTATGTATCGTGTGCGTAATGCCTTATATCTTTAAACGTCTTTAAGTTAGTTCTTGTTATTGTGTTTTCGTCTGCGAAATATCTGTTTCAAAAGATTTTTATCGGAAGCTTATCTTTGTCCAGCACACAACTGTTTGCGAACGTTTTTCAACACTCTCGTTGAATTACAAAATGAACATCATCGGCGGAATTAATGTTTGACCAAAGCTTATATACCATTCACATTGTAAATAACTACCCGATCCAGATCAAATCTGGCGTGAGTCTGCAGTGTTAGAAAATTTATGCTCCTGTGTGGTAACTATATGATATAGTTATGCGATCTAGATGAAAGGCGAACTTAACCAGAGTGCTGACAAAAGAAGCATCTGGTAAAAATTGCAACTCTGCAGCTTTTAAGACTTCTGAGATCTTTGTGTTCAAACGGATGGACAGACGGACATGGTTATATTGATTCCACTTGTCCTGCTATCCAAGAATATTCTTTATATAGTCGCAATCGCTTTCTTCTGTGCGTTGCAAACTTCCTGACAAAATTAATAAACCATTTTGTGAATGGTATAAAAAGGGAAACTGTCTGTGTTTATATGCTAAAAATGCGAGAAGAGACCGCTAACTGAATAAACATATGTTTATATGTGTGTGTGTGTACAAGGGAGAAGCTGACAATTGTATGCCTATGAGCAATGTGGGTACGCAAGAGCCAGAGCTCAGAATACATAATTGTCAGAATTAATATATATGTAAAGAGACAAAACATAAGACACAACTACAATGCGGTGAACTTTCATATGCTGGCTGAATTCATAAGCTTACTAAACATAAATATGATAGAATATGAAAGTAAATAATGTAATTGATATAAGCTAGGCGTTCAAAAGCAAAAGTTCAAAGCAAACCATATATGAGCTGCCATCAATAGGACATACTGCCCCATTCAGCATGATACTACACTTTTGTAACTCTTCTATATAATTTATACAAAACACAAATCTAAACCAAAACATCCCCTTCACAAACTATGTACAGTACAATCTTCCAACTGACAAAACTTGACACGAGTGTAATTTATATTCATCATTCTATACGCTCTTACTTGTTCGTACTTCTCAATTAACATATAGCTGGCAACATTTCAATGAATTATAGGTATGTGTCAGGGCGCAATTTGCAGTTCCTTGAGAACAAGCCAACTCATTTGCATGCCAGCACTGTAAAGCAATATGCGGAAGCCATCAATTAAAATTTCTCGAAACAAACAAAAAAACACAATTGCCAACTGTATTGCCAAGACCACACTAACTGGCTGAGGCTAATTACAGCTAACGTTAACCCTGACCGCATGATAAGGCAAAAGCCACAAGACTGCAAACTCATCAAACAGAAACAGGAACAGTTCTACGACTTGGACTCTCGCTCTCTCTGTCAAAGACAGTTATAGAAAACTTGGGGACTCGTACTATTCGCTATGCTGTCTGCTTGGACGATTTGTGACCCTGCCCCTTGTTCACTTGACCGCAAAAATATGCCACAAAATTGAAATCAATTTGGCTTGTTAGCTTCCAGGCATTGAAATTGAAAAACGAAGCGTATTGAAAAGGGTTTCTCAAATTGAAATAAAATTGTAATGCCCGTTGGGCAGTGGACTGCAATTAAATAAACATAAAGTATGTGTGCGAGGGTATGTTATAAAGTACTAAGGTAACACTGGTCGACAAAGAAAAACTACATTTCGAAAGGGCACATCTTGCAACATAATTTTATAGAAAGAAGTTTGGAGGTAATCCAATCGACTGAGCTGAAATTTTTAATAAATCTAAATCGGTTCTATCAAAGTTGAAGGACGGCTGTCTTTCTGGACCCCTATAGTATGTGTATATCAATTAGAAGGGTTTGATAAGTAGAATACTAAATTCAACTTGCTGCGAGATTTAACTACATTTATGTATTTTATGAAATCATTCGAAAAAAGTAAGTAAGAAAGATCTTCCTTCCTTGAAAGCATACCTCAAGTCACTCTTCTCAACTCAACCTTAGCCGTAGAGCTGATCGAAACCTAATGGTGGCCACTAAGGTGGACAATTAGCCCTTCTCAACAGCAGTGGCTCTGTCTCTCGATTTGTAACACACCCTCGTCGAATGGAACCACTGAACAAATTGAAATAGAATACAAAAGCGGTTTTAAATGGAATAACAACAGTCCGGCCTCTTCACTGTCCAACTATCACTGCAAATTGTTAGCCTGCTTTAGGCTGCAATTAAATAAACATAAAATGTCAGCGACTTGTGGAAAATAATTTCAATATACGCATAAACCGAGTTTGGGAATGCTTGCGGTCGTTTTAAACAAACCGCAGGTGTTGCATACATTTGCCAGCTTTGCATTAATTATGATGTGGTGCAGCGGAGATGGGTGGCTGAAGGGGGGTGCTGGGTCTTTTGGTTGTGGGCGTGGGCAAGGCATAACTATTTGCAGCACTTGCGACCTACCCGTCGCGTCGAATGTAGTTGGAGTCGTGTCCGGGTTGGACTACGAAAATTGTAGCATACTTATGGGCTAAGGCAATTTTATTGCCAAGCACAGGAAGCTGCATAGACGACGATGTCCTCGGCCACAGCGCACGGGTAGGAAATAGTCAGTGCTGGGAAGCATGCACCGTTGTGTGACCCGTAAAGTTTACAGTTTCTTTGTTTGGACTTGGCCCAAAAGTACAGCTTGTTGTAGGACTTGTTGCTGTTGTTGCAGTAGCAAGTTTGTTGCTGTTGCTTATTTTAGCTGGATAGTTTTCATTTTTTCGGCGGGTGGGAGGTAAAGTTCCTGAGAGACCTGTGTGCGCGCCCGGTATAAAATGTTATTGCAAAAAACTATTAAATTTCTCCAGAGATGAAAATATGATCAGAAATTTAAATCGATTTATTAAAAGGTGGCAGAGCAGGCCAGGGAGCAGCAAGGGCTTCCACTGAGAAGAAGGACCTGCGCTGGCATAGGGAAAACTATGGAACATGTGTTGCCAGAAAACTTTTGTGCGGCAAAAAGCAGCGCAAAAGGCTAACAAAAGTGCACACAATGCGGCGCACGCAGTTGTAACGAGTTTGGATGAATGGGAATAAGATTGGGAATTGGTATGAGATCAGATACAGTGGGCAAGCTTTTGAAAATGATGTTAAAGGATATTAAACAATAAAGAAGATGCTGTTTAGATTGGACGTGTGGCAAACTGATTGACCTGGCATCTCTCTTTCTAACATGAAAGAAAGACTGTGGAAGCACAAAGATATTGAGAGAGCATTGTGACGACGATAATGTATCTTCAATGAGGTTAGACAAAGCACACGAATGAGATGAAAGACATACTCGCTTGCTTACACACATATGATCTTTTTATATATATATTATTGAAGTAGATGCAGAGAAAGGACGAAAACATTCGAGCCATGTTGCTCAAATGTATTTCTTTCATGAGGGAAAGTATTTCTATTTGTAGTATCTTAAGCGAAGACTAGAGCGAAATGCTTGGAAACCAAATAGTATTTAGCAGCATCCCACAGAATTTTACAAGATGGAGCGCTATCTTACTTCAATACTAAACTTTCCCAACCCAACAGGACATTCTGTTAAGCCGAGGGTTTCTACTCTCCTTATAGGGAAGGCAAGAAGTTGCACAAAAGGGGTAACTTCGTCTGCTCTCAATGCAACATTCAGCAATATGCCTCTCCTTTGTTCATGAGTATCTAAACCTTAACTGAGATAGCAAAGAAAGACATTCCAGAGAGATCCAATCGAATCATCTTACTTAAGGTTCCTCTAGATAAGCCTTGGCTCTCACAGCCAGAACGAGTTAAGCCCTAGATCCATAAGTTAAACTATGTAACTCATGCCTCTCACTTTTGTCCCACTGTGCACAGTACTGCTTTGTACTGACGGTAGATCCCAAAACTGCCAAAACTGGTGGAATACAACATTTACTATGTACACTTAATGTCTAGACAAAGCCTCCAATTACCTTATCCGATTACACGAAGATTTGCCCAACGAAGTGTTGGACGAGTGGCGACAAGCAACCCGTTGACCCGGCACAGAGAGAAATCTTCATATTACTGTTTTGTCCCTTTTTTGGGCAAGCCACCCCACACTTGGTAGCGTCACAGGGGGACGGAAGGGGGTTAAGCTGAGAATGTTAAAATAATTTGGGCCAAAGAAATTTTGGGCTCACACCTCAAACTGACTGACAAAAAAGGAGTAAAAAGCACTTAAGTGCCTTGGCCAGGACTCGGGTTTTTAATTGAAGTGCAATGGAAGTCCTTTGGCCAAGGCTGCCCTTTAGTGTGTGTACGTTTGTGTGTCGTTTTTCAAGCAGGTGTAAAGTTAAATCATAAAATGAAATTAAAATAAACCAAAGCCAAGAACACCAAAAAAAAATGTAAACGGAAACACAAACGTAATGAAGTAAGCATTTTTGGCTATGGCCGTGTAGATGCCACCAGGGTATGGCATGGATATATACCCCAGGGTTTTGATCAAAATACGCGTATAACCCTTGCGTTTGCCCATAATTAGCTGAACATTTTTTCCACATTTTTTCTGAAATTTTTTTGTAACAGTAAATCCATTTGAAAATGCATGAGAACAGTGAGCCTGGACTTGGGCATAACCCTGACAAAAGTATCATTAACAAACACCCCCGCACACACCCAGCCAATGCCTCAGTCCTGCCACGACCAGCCTCACCACACTCAGTCTAAAAGACAAGCAGCAGTTTTTGTCATATTACAATATAATTTATTAAAATTCTTATTTACCACGCAGAAAAGGACGAGCAGCAAAAGAATGAAAAGAGACAGCAAAGAGCTCACACATACACACTCACACCACCATCGGTGTGGCTTCAAAAACAAAGGCAACTCGTTAGTGTTGAATTTTTAATAAAAAGAGAGAGAGAGCAAGGATAACCAAGCCCGGCTACAAATTACGTGTACAATATGCGCGTATAATTTGTGATAATAAGCCGCATTTTTCTAGCTGCGACTGTAATTTTACGAGCAGCTGCATCTGCGGCCATTAAATGGATCTGTTCAGAGCAACATGAGAGAAAACATTCCTAGTGAAAATGGGTATACTTTCATAGAAACTAAAACGTCAAAGAAGGCAAATACTAGACGCTTAAATGATATGTTAAGGACTATCATTGTATGATGACATTGTTCAGAGCAGAATTGGGGCTTTAGTTTCTAGATTTATCGTTTTAGTTTCTTTAGTTTCTAGTTTATTGGCTACTGCTGTGATATTTATCTTTAGACCTCAAGTAACTCTCACTCTTTCTCTCTATTCGTCTCTTACTTTCCCTACTCTTTAGCTCTTTTTATTCCTACCCAAGTCTGTGAGCGGAATTCAGTGAACTTCGAAGCATCCATAAAGTCCAATTCAGTGCTCATACGTAAAGTTAATATACTTAGATTGGCTTTCAAGTACTAAGTAAATATTTCCGATGAAAATGCTGAGGCTCATATGTTAAGTGCCACAGTTGTAGTTTCAAAGACCTAAGTCATTGGCATATATGTATATAAGTGTTGAGGAATTGGTGGACTGTATAATATGACTTTTTATTTGATTTGATTGTTGTGTTTTTTATTTTGTCTTCATTTAAAATAAGTTTACAATGGGTTTTGAAATATAGCGTTCGTTTTACAGTTTGGCTTACAAGTTTAGTCTTCGGCATGGCACAGGTTGGGTTAGATTTAACTATACATACTATGAGACCAAGAGCGGGAGTTATACCAGCAAACGAGAGACTTAACATAGATAATGATTGGACATACAGTTATGCGAATTTGAATAGAAACAGAGCTCTTGGTACAAACAAAAGAATTTTACAATTAAATGGTTCATCAACAGTAACCAATTTTAACCTATTTTGTTGATTAATATTGAATGAAATATTAAGTGCCGAGTCAGCTCCTTAAGGCCAATCTATCTGCGGTAAGTATTGCCTTTGTCTATATATGTCAATGCAACAATGCATAGCCTAAGCAATATGAGCGAGGAGGTTAAGATCTTCACACAAGTTTGATTTGAGTTGTATGCAAGCACTAAACCCTAAAATTTCATCAGGAAGAAGAAGGAGAAACATATGGGATTCGTCTTCATACACTATGCTTTCAGCCTGAGAAGTAGCTTCGGCAAATACAAAGTGTAAATAAATCCTTACTTACATTTGGCAATTCTAAAAGCTTGCTACACTATATAGAAAAATAGACATCTTTTTTTTAAATTATTTAATATCGCTGGAATCGGTCATTGCTTTCTGAACTAAACCTAACGCGTAAAGTGAAGGGTAATATGGATACAGAGGGAAGCCTTAAGTTCTACATTTACAAAAATTAACATATGTATAGGCTAAGAAATCCTACGAGTAGGGAGATCAATGGGATGTATTCTCCTTAGACGTCGGAGGGGTATAGGGTCGGCGAGATTGTTCGCCAATGAGTTTGGGTGCATCGCGAGCTTGTAGGCGTATCGGCTGCTGAGGTTAATCTGGTCCCTTTGGATTGGTCACTATTGGTGACTTACCAGGGAAGCCCGGATACACGTCTGCACGCGTTTGGGCGACCCTTAGCCTGTCGAGCTGACCCCTAGAGGCGAAATTAGATAAGTAGGCTACAATTTTACTAGCATCTAAAAGTATCTGCAGTAGTAGTCGTCCTTAAGTAGAATGTCATTCTGACATATACGTCTCTTTATACTCGTATAAATGTATGAAACAGGCAAAAGGAAGCGTTTCCGACACTATAAATATATATATTCTTGATCAGTATCAACAGCCGAGTCAATCTACACGTGTTCGTCTGTTTGTCTGTGTGAACACCTAGATCTATAAGAGCTAGAGTTACCATATTTGGTATGTGGACTCCCCTATTGTTTCATCAGATTAAGTTTGTTTTAAAACCTATCCACGCCAACTCCCGCCCCCACAAATCTGTAGGAACCTTATACCAGAAACACCTTTAGAAAAAACTCAATAAAATTGCCAATGTGCTTGCCAGGATATGCCCCAAGCACATGGCCTGAGATAATTCTATAATCAGTTTTGTACTGACTAAGGCAACCCTGATCTTCTTACTAAGAGTCTCCAGTTCCTTCATTTGATACTCCAGATTCTCAACTTCCTTTAAGAGATGCTGCCCCTCGTGTCCTGGCCACACATACAAATTGTAACTTTTTCAATTGTAATTTCCAAGCGAAAGCACAGAAATGTTGTGGAGGAGAAACTTAAGAAATTAGCTAAACAAATGATGCAAGAAATCCAGCCAGCCCAGCCGAATGCCAGGCACAGGCAATTAAAGTAAACCCCCTCATGGCACTCCACCCCCAGCCACCAGCATACTCCTAGCGCACGCAGCGAAGCAAACGGAAAATTCATTACAAACAAATTAACAAATAAATCAAATTTCAATACGAAAATTTGTTTGCGAAAACAATTTTGAGTTGGGTTTCTGGGTTTGAGTTAACTTCTGGGAGCACATGGAGGGGGAGGGGGAGAGAACTTACAAATCGCATGCCACGCCCAAACGCGTAGGAAAGGAAGCTGACTTGACTGACAGGCGGCAAATCGTCTGAAGCTCATCGAGACCAGTGGCTGTGGATGAGCAAGTTGCTCCTGGTTGTGGCGCACAGCACTTGAGAAATCATTTATCTAAATTAATTCCTGTCGTTTACATTTGCCCCCAGCTGGAGTCCGATTGGAGCTAGGAACAGTAATAGGAATGGCAAAACGGAAACACAGAAACAACAGAAATCAAAGATTAAGACAAACATTTACCACTTTTAACCCACCACCAATTGGCCTGGGTTGTTTGGACCTCACGCCTCCACCGTGTCTGTCTCCCCGGGGCCATGATAAATGACATGATGCGCATTTTGTTGGATCAACATTTTGACGGCATTGCGTGGCGTTAATAACTCATTTGGAAATTCCAGCCTACAACCCGACAATCCAACAGCGGAGCAACACGTCGCGCACTCGTACGTAGAATTTTTGGCCCAAAAAACGAAAAACAATTAAAATTGCGCCCAGACGGCTTCGCCAGGTACGAGACGCGGCGAGAGTCTAGCGCATATAATTATTCGTAGCTGTAAAATCGTATATGAGACTAAAATCATAAATTCAACCCTTTAACAACATTTAACCAACCCCAACTCCTCCCTCCAGTGCAGTCTGGCAGCGCAGCGGGCGCTGCTTTCGGCTGTCTGTCAAAAGTTTTCATCATCTCATCTCTTATTTGGGAACTCATTAAATCGCGAGGGAATCGCGAAGATTTCATAATCGGAATGCGGCCTGTCCTTATGGCAGTGCATGAACGAGCTAATGAGTTTCTCAATAATTAGTTCTGTCAAAAGCAGCGTTTTCAACCTAGAAACCACAATGATTCAAGAACTTCTAAATGGCATAATCAACATTTCAAGATATATTTTCTATATATTTAATAGTTAGCCCGATCCTGATCAAATGTGGTAATTGACTTTGATGTTCTCAAAACTTATAAGAACCGAAATTATTTATATTTTGATTTTTAAGATCTGAAAGTTAACACAAGCAGATATCGACGTACCTCTTCATGAGGCTACAAGTTTCGACTTTGAACCTCAGAATAAATTTGCCCAAAGAGATCACATGCATTCAATACATTCCTTATCTTTATCCCAATCCGCCAAATGAAAACGCATTGTTCTCAACAATAGAGGATTTTGAGTGGCTTTTAAAAACATTGCAAAATATATTACATACAATAGCAGAAGATTTTATAGAATTTCTGATGTATCCATGAATTACAGAGCCTTGACTTTGCTGCACAAAAAAAGCTGAACAAAATAATCCTCATATCTATGTGATAAGTTAAGCTTTAGCGTTAAGAGAACTGTCTCACGGTACAGACTATCAAGCTCAGAAAGGATCTTTTTAAGTTAGTGTGGCTAAAGATTCCAACAGCCACACGAACTTAAATTTGTTAGAGGCATCTCCGGGGAAAGGACGGCTACAACATCTTATGGAAATATAAGTATTATAACATAAATGCCGTTGCCACATCTTCTCCGTAAAGGTAAAATCTACTATATCTATCATTAACAACTATAAGAGAGATTAATCGTTCCTTCATTCTTTTGGGCATAGTTAAAGAGAAACGTTATAACTCTAAGCTTTTAACCATGGAAACCTTATAAATAGCAATGTGATCGGTGATCTGTGGCCATCTAGCTAGAGCATACCTTACTTAGAGCTGTGCTATATTAGTGCGAGAATTGTATTTTTATTTTCATCAGAGCTAAACTATTCTGATTGTAAAATTGGAAGAAGCTTCATACACGTAAAATATTTAATAATTTAAGAAATCTGTGTATTCTTTTTTATTTTAAGATGGCAAGTTCTTTCCCTTCTCAGCCCAAAAAAATATATTGCACGACCGAAAAAAGGCTAGATAATAATATAATTGAAATTTAAAGTCTGAAAAGTAGATTTGAAAAGAAAAACTTATACTTCGATCAAGCTATGGATACAATTTATAATTTTCTTCTTTATTTATTATTTTTATTTATTTAATATTATTTAATTTAAATGCAGCAAATGCAAAGATGTTCCAAATGAGTTAAATTTTCTTGAGCTAATTGATATTAATCCATTTTTTAAATATTATTATTTATCTTTGTTGTGTATCTATTCTACATTCTATACATTGAAGAACAAGAAATTCTTCAACCAAGCTCTTTTAACTAACCATGATCTTAAGAATTTTACCAACTCTATTTAACACTAACAAACAATCTATATTAATACCTGATTGACTGACTAATTTAAGCCCTTTTCCACTTGCTAATTGACACCCTTATATCCTTTGTGTTGCTGCAAGTCCGTAAGCACATTGCTGAGAAATTCAGGAGCCTTACGGGCATAGGCCACAACCAATTTATAGGGCGATATAAAGCGTTGGTCCTCATGAGCCTCGAGTGGATCTTCGTGCAGCTTCATGGAGATCACAATTTGTATAAAATCATCAAGGAACTCCTCATGCAGCTCACTGGGCATTCTTTCCAAAAAAGGACAAATGGCTTTGACGTTGTCTATATTGAGATATACTCTTAAAGACCTGATCGTAAGATATATTCAGCAACACGACTCACCCTTCAATATGCTTACGCCTTCATAGATGAAAATCTCGCTGCGGACTTCCACATTGTGTTGCACGAAACCGACTTCATCAAGCAGTTGGCTAAACTGCTCGCCAGGATTTGGACTATGATGTAAAGGTGAAATGAAGTGCTCCACATCCTGCATATACGGTGACCACTTCTTGTTGCACTGCAGCACCTTGTACACCTCATACACAGGATTGGAGGCCAAGAAGACGAGCAGACAGTCGCCACCCTCGCTTCTCAGCAGGTCATAAATATTGGCCAAGGCTCCACGCAGATTTTGCACCCAGTGCAGGCAGTAGAAGGAGGTGACATGATCAAACCTGCCCTTAAGTTGCGCCGGCAGCTGCTTGCAGCCTATGTCCAGCACCTGGAATTGTGTACGCTCCTGCCGTTGATAGCACTGATTGGCAAAGCCCACCATCTGACTAGATATATCCGTGCCCACCAGCTGCCCCTTCTCGGGCAGCAGCGGTAAAACGAAGTCCATCAGCACATTGCCCGAACCAGAGCCCACATCCAGCAGCCGATCCTCACCATCCGAACGCCACTGCAGTGTGGAGGCGTACTGCTCCAATATCAACTTGGCATCGTGACGCTGCACCTGGTTGGAGCGCTGGTAGAGTGAGGCCTGGTTCATCTTGGCAGCACTACTGATATCCAAAAGCCGCAATTCTCCAGCTTTTATACTACTCAAGTGGGATGGAGATATGTGGGGAGATATGGGGAGATTACACTCAAGCACCCAGAGTCAATATCTAATAATAATCTTTGTTGTCAAAGCTTACGGCTGAGTGGAAAGCAGTGCCGGTTCCGGCTTTGGCTCTCGCTCAAGCAATTCGAATTCGTATATGATGGAACTCACTCATTGTTAGGTACACTGTGCTACAAAGTTTGCGGCAGCAAAGCTATGGCTAAGTAAATTTACTTGCAAGTTGCTTAAGATGGTAATGTTTATATTAATTATAGACTATTTTGATGACATTTTTTAATATTAATCGAAATCTTTAAGGAAAATATTTAGATTTATAAAAAATTTTATTGATCTAAGTCTAAAACTATATAAATTCTAAATATAATGCTTTTGAATATTTTAAAAGATTTGAATTCAGAATACTTCAGAGAAAACATTTCCGATTTAGCTGACTTGATCTACATATTTTTGGATTATGGCATATAATAGCTTAGATAATAGTAAAGGACAGCAGCAACTGATTGTTTGTTAAATGCGAGCAAGAATTTCTAGAAGTAGAGTTATCAGTGTAGTTTTAGCATTGGAAAATATGGTTTATCAGTGGGTTCAAGGTATATTGATATTATTTAATTTGAAGTTTTTCTAGATTTTCAGATCTTGTATATGTCACAAATCTAATTCCAGCTAGATATTGACGCGAGACTCATTCTAACTGCTTCTAACTTCAAAGCGAACATTTCTTTTTCTGTCTCGATTCCATTTACCGAGGGTCCCAGAGCACATTTAGAAATGTGTACCTTGATTTTCTTAGAATTTCAGCGAATCGGTAGTATTTTCAGAATCTTCAGGATATTTGTGTCTTCCGATACTGTCCGTAATTTGTACAGTTTTTGCCGATCCTAATCGCAAATTCGAACATAATTGTGAAATCACTTGAATCTAACATAAACATAAAACACATTGTTCCCTTAGCAACCACGCACAGGCCAAACGAAAATAGTCAAGAAGTTGAAATTTGTACACAAGGTACAGTTTATGGCTTTAGCGCTTGTTAAAGCGTTTTGCCAAGTTTCGACCACAAGTGGGTCAAAATCGATGTAAATTTTCGTATGAAAACGGATATTAGTAATTTTTTAGTATTTTTAATGTAGAACCATCAAATCTGGTAAGACCATTGAACAGGGCAACGAATGATCCATTGATGGTGCTTTTTTATGGCTGTTCTGGAGGGGTACCACTAATGACTTGCTAGTATAAGTATAAATGTCTAGTATTGTCAATCCCAATACGAAAAATTTGTATCATTAACATTTACTAAGCAAAAACCCTCGCAAGGCCTTGCCAGAAGCTCACTCTTATCTCAGGCGGATCACTCACAAACGAGTTCAAGTTCTAGGTCGTCTAAGCCGCTTCCTCTATAAGGCAGCCTAGAGAAATCACGTAACTCGCTTTACAAATGCAAATTTCATTGAACATTTTCTTTGTGAGCGCCAATTCACAATTCAAATGCCTATTTACATAATATTCTTTACAGTGTAGATGAATGAAACAAAATATTGAATGGGCAAAACTCGTGGCACAAAAATTGTTGGGAAACAATAATAAAGATGTCAAGATGAACTTAAGTGCAGAGCCGAAATATTTTTGGGGTGCGTTGATCTTAAACCGAAATCGAAACCGAAAAAAAAGCAAACAGTAAGTGGTTCAATGACCTGCCTCAAGATCTAACGCAATGTGCTTAAAAATAGTCTAGAAATTCTAACATAAAGTTTCGCTCTAATTTTAGGCCCAGACAAGGAATTAACCAAATGATTTATGAAAGATTTGAGGTAATGACAAATTGTTGAGTTCTCTCCACAACACTCAGACAATATAAATTCATTAAAAGATTCCATTTAGCTGTAAATTACATTTGAGTAAAACAAAAAAAAAACCCTTTCTGCTTATGATATTTCAACAATGTCACATATGATGGGTAGAAATGCCAAATGAACGTTTGATGTGACATCAAAAAGCCAAGCCAGCTTTTGCTCTCCTGATGCTGTTTCTGGTTGTAATGTGTGGGCGTTACGGCTGGATAATTGCATTTGCCATAGATTTTTGACAGAGCCCTTTTTGTGACAGACATCCCCAAGGAGCAAGAGAGATGGAGAGCCTGCTGCTGCTGCTGCTGCTGGAAGTTGGCTTTTTGCAGGCATTGCAATTAAGCAGCTGTCAAATTGACAGAAATCAATTAAATGCGACAAACGAAAGAAGGACTTTTGCCAAAAGGGGTATATGAGTGTGTAAGGATATATGGATATCATTTTATTTGTTGGAAATTTGATTCGATATTACATTTACCCAGGGGAAATTGTTATGAATATATATATATTTTGAATAGGTGGAGGGATATTTATCTCATTTATATTGAAACACAAATTAGTATATATAAATAGTATATATAAAGCAAAGTCGCTTCCCACTCCTGTCTGCACGCTTAGATCTTTAAATCTACTCAACGGATCTTAATGCCAACTTCACCGTTTCGTAGCAAAGTAGAATTTCTCGGCGCTTTCAATGAAAAGGCTCTAACTACTTT
Source organism: Hirtodrosophila duncani (assembly GCA_037043425.1). Classification (NCBI taxonomy): domain Eukaryota; kingdom Metazoa; phylum Arthropoda; class Insecta; order Diptera; family Drosophilidae; genus Hirtodrosophila; species Hirtodrosophila duncani. The sequence continues at coordinate 13,444,432 of JBAMBM010000057.1, read as the reverse complement.
ACTAAACATATGTCCTCCCTCCTAAAGACGAGATTGACTATATAGTGAATCATCAGTTGAGCGTGAGGCTCGCCTTAGCAGTCATCTGGATAGATTTAGATCTCAGTTATATAGAGAAACATCAGTGGGATAGGCATAGATCTTCGAGACCAGCGAATCGTCTATAAAGAGACATAGACTCAGAAAACGAAACAGATAAATCAATATTTTAAGCTTAGTTTACGCTTAACTATAGCTTAGTTTCGCAACAATATCATACTCCAAAACTAACCCACAGAAAGGTAAATATAAGGCCCACACCTCCGTCTTACCCAACGCCTTAACCAATTATGTTAACCCTTAGCCGCTCTCCATCTATCAAATCCGCCTTAGAGATGAAACACAGCCCAAAAAAGGTAAAACAAACAAAAATCTTCATAGTTTTATGTGATTTCTAATGGATTCACACACACTTACATACATATATGTAAATTCAAGCAACCCCCTTATTTCTCATTGGTGCCCCTTTGCCCCTGGCCCACTCAATCACGCTTTTGCACATACTTGAAAATTATTTAAAGTTTATCTAACTGAATGGAACAGACAACATGTTATATTGGAGTTGTTGTCTATTCTATAATAATTGTTTCTGTTGTTGTTGTGCTTATTGTACTTGTTGTTGTTGTTGCAGTGACCATTGTTGTTGTTGTTGTTCTTGTTGTTAGAGCAAAAACTTTGCATATGTTTAAATAACAAACAAAACAAGAAATCCATGAGACGCTAAAAAGGGTTGAGATTTGCATACGCTTCTGCAGACGAGGGTATTACGAATTTGGCTAACTCTTTGTAACGCTGAGATGGGAGCATACTGGCACCTTTTCAAGTACAAATATATGTTCTTGATGTGTATGAGGAGATAAGTTGATATAGATGTAGCAATCAGTGCTTCAGTAGCCAAAACATTCAGATCGTATGAGATCGTATGTAAGTTAATCAGAGTTTGCTACGAAGAGAGAGCCAAAAACTGTCAGTGTGCTGGTGTGCTTCTCCTTTGCATTCACTGCTTGAAAACTCCTACCACAAGCTCTATTATATAACTAACTCAATTTGCATCCTTCACTCTTCTGCAAGGGTATAACAACTTCGGTTAGGCAATAACACACTTCCTTTCCTTGTAAGTACTTGGTCTTTTTGGATTTTATAGTTTCTGCTGCACCACACCACCCCCCTTTATGCCTGGCGGTATCTATGTGTGGGCTATGGCGGGGAAATGAGTTTTTAATGTCCCAATGGGGAATAGCCAGCCATATGTGTTTGTATGTGTGTGTGCTTCTGAAACCCATAAGGCAGCGGCAAGAAGACAAATGCGGATTTAAAATACAAAGTAAACGGTGATTTGTTGTTATTGATTAGAGCGGACATGCAGCAGGGCTAACTGAAGGGGTTTCAGCCAGACAAACACATGCTTAGGCCAACTGCTTCAAGTCGCAGTCCTTCAGCCCGCCTTCAGCGTGTGTGAGTGAGTAGAGTATCCCAAGACGCCGCATCGCCGCACCGCAAACTTGATGAGTATTTAAAAGTTTTCCATTGTGTGTTTGATGAATATTTAATTAAGCATAAAAGGAGTTCGAGTTCGAGTACGAGTTTTATCCAAAAACATCCACGCGAAAGGGTTAAACGGAAGGAAGCTAAGAAAAAGAACCCGTCCCATTCCAGCCCATCCCTACATTGCTTTGAGTTTAGGCAACGTTGCAGCAACAGTAACAGCAGCAGCAGCAGTAGCGGAGGAGCAAAAAAAAAAAAAAAGAAAAGAATACAACAAAATCAATTAACGCTTCTTTTGGCTGTTCTGGTGGCATGCCTTAATCGTTGGGTAGGGCATAACAGCTATGACCAGCATTTTGCAACACTCCAAGAGAGATTTATATAAAGCATACAATCGTCTTAAGAAACTCGGTTGGATAGAAAGATATCTCTAGTTTCTCACAAGAGGAAATTCCAACAGCAGAACACATTCTATGCAAATCTTTACACAGTCAATGAATATCTTAACAACATTCCCTTCAGGATCTGGGCAGTTAAACTTGCCAAAGTGCTTGCCTTCTTACGGCGGGGAAATATATCCATTGCTAAATAGTTTTAAGATTTATAGAGTATTAGAATTCAAAACAGATTTTACTATTAAAGTGGTTACAATAGCAGGATAACGATGCAGTTCTTCTGATGAAGAAATTGTGGCTTACCTATAAACAGAACTGTCAGGCTTGCCACCTTCAGTAATGTTGAATAACACTGAAATGCTACCCTAGATTTCGAATTCTAATCAGGAATTCGTGCAAAATCACTGTTTATTCTTGATTTCTGTATGCGCTTATATGCATATAAGCTGTATGCATTCACTTATATCCTTGCCTAAAACTTGCACGCTCAAAAGCATCGGCATAAAATTTGGCAAAGCGTAATTTGAGAGAGGGAGACGATATGTTTTTTAATCTTCACGCAAACTCGGCAGTAACCAGTTGCTACATTTATAATTAGAATGATCGCCGGGGAGAGCCTGGGTGGCAGGCAACGCGGACAGTTTCTTCTCCTCTGTCTCTGTTTGTGTTGTTGTTGATTTATGCTGTGGTTCTCTCTCTTACTCTCTCTATCTTTCTCTCTCTATCTCAATTTTTGTACGCTCATGTGTATTCGTTTTAGATTTTGTCTTAATACGAGATGATTGCTATGAATACGAACAGTGATGAAACGGCAAGCAGCACGAAGTTACATTTTTTTTATATCATATCAGGTGGCTTAAACCCAAAAGCATATTTTTCCGGTGGTTGATCGCATATTACCGCTATAGAAAGTTACAGTTCTCAGATTCCTATGTTTTCTGACATCGTATATATCATAACTTTTCGAAACATTCCAAATTTTTGCTCACATTATAGGGTATTTAAGCTGCGATCATCATACATATTTAGCTGATTTTTGGCTTTCTTTTTGTGTTTTTGTTTTTGATGATTTTATTATTTAAGTATTTTACAAGTTGTAAGCAAAAGGCCAGCTCAAAAGAGCAGCAAAAATAATTAAATAGTAAAGCAAAGGCAAATGCCCCTTCATCAACACACTCACCCCCTCAGTCTCAGTCTCAACTCTACCTACTTCACCTTCGCCCTTTCCCTTTTCGCTCAGCTCTCAGAGTCCACGGTTTAACAGGTCTTCGAGCTGCTCTCAACCCTTTGTGCTGTATTTTCCTTTCTTTCATTGCTTTCATCGCTTTCTTTTTTATTTTGGCAACTTCTTTTGGCTGCTCATTAAAATTGCTGGTGGGAAGGGGTAAGGAGTGGGGTTCACAAGCAACAGAAACTCACAAATAGCCAAAAGCTAGAAGAGAATGTTACTGGCAGCTCATGTACCCAGCCTCAGCTGCAGCCCCATTGTCCTGCCACGCCCCCGAATTTTTATGCATATTCCTTCTTATATTAATTTGTTTTCTTTTTGTTTCGATTTTGCGGGCGTTGGAAAAATTAATTAAAAATTAAATGAATGAACGAACGCTGGGATAATGAGCCCCTAAGCTGATTTTGCGCTTAAAAATATGCAACGAAACAAAACAAAACAAAAAGAAATTCAAAAAAAAAAAAATTATATAAAAAATGAGAGAAATGTAAAAAAAAATTGTCGAGCTGCCTGCCGCCATACAAAATGTACAATAACAATTTCCCAGCATCACAGCACACCTCCACCTCCCCCCAACCCAGAAAGCTATACAGGTATGCGGCAGCAACAAGAAAAACTCTTGCAATTTTTTGTCGCTTTTTTATGTATTTTCATTTAATATCGACAAGGCACAAAAAAGAGAGAGAGAGAGAGAGATTGGAGATGGAACGAAAAAAAATTGCGAAATTTTCTTTAACGTAACAAAATATTTTTATAAAATAATCAAGTTTTTCTTTTGCACTGTTTTTGTTTGCTGCAAATTATTTTTAGCTGGGCGCGCCGATGGGAAGAGAAGGGAGAGAAGAGGAGAGATATATATGGCAGGTGTAAATTAAAAGTGTCAGGGGAGATAGTGAGGGGTGATTGGAGGAGTTGGAGGTATTGCTATTGAATATCAGAAGACCGAGAACAAAATTTAATTAACAATGAAAATATTTCGAAGAAATTGAAAATATGAGAAGTGAAATCTGTGCCAAATTCGGTAGCCGATCAAAATTTCCAAAATTCATAGCCTTGTGACTGCAAGAAGCCTGGCAAGGCTTTATATAAAGGATGAAAAGTCTACAAACTTCTTTGAAACTCGGGGCATTATCAACAAGCCAACTATGTACGTCTGGCAGGACAATAGCAGGTCCTCATATGCTGAAATAACTCGCGATAACCCCAGACCAACGCTGACGTCACAAAGGAAGATCTTCAGTTGTCCACCTTAGAATTCAATGCTAATCTTATTGAGGAAAGAAGAATCTATAAACGTGTCAAAATAATGATGCAGCAAATTATGGAACAGTTCTCTATGCACAGTTCATGATTCTATCTGAATAGGCCTATCCGTACTTGAGCACTTCTAACAAATAAGACTAAACCAGAAGTCTTATAAGCTAATTATAGAAATCAGCTCATCGGAACAAGATTATTAAATCTAATTCTAGATGGATGTGAAGAGAATGCAGCATTCGCAACCAGATGTACTGGAGCCCTTCTGGGGCACACACCGTTGGGCCTACAATCTAAATCCTTATCTAAATCTCTTATAAATTGTGTCCATCTGCTATACAAGATAAGGACATGCGATTTGTATAGATGCTATCTGGTGTCTCGTGACACTTTGTACATCAATTCAGATATGCTTCAAGATATTCCTCAAATAGTCAAAAAAAACACTCCAAACTGAAGGTTATTTAATTTCTAGTGAGTTTTGTAGTGAAGGAAAGAGTTGATCATGAGTATTTAGAGTCCCAAGCACAAGATACTAATTCCCGCTTCTCATTGAATGGCAACAGCAAAATAACATAAATTATGAAAATGTAGCTTTGGCAGGTTTCGGGACAGCTGTTCCGTGAGAAGTCACTATTCCATGCAACCCTTAGAGACCTTTAGTTAAAACTTACTGACGCGGTTATTGCCAACTTACTAACCTTAAGGCTGAAACCAATCGTGCGTTCTAACGCTTCGGAGCAAATAAAAAAGCTGCAGGGGGTTTTGTTATCTTGCTTTGCTTTTGCTCACTATAGTTATTGTAGTTCTTTGTGGACAAGCATAAGATTAATATATATTAGAGCAGACCTTACGATCGCTAAATTACAACATGTAGACATAGACATGTTCTCCAATCTACGACAATTCCAGATCTTTTTTGTCTTGCAGATGATTGTGGTAGAAGATAATTGTGGTAGAAGATAATTGTGGTAGAAGAAATGAGCCATGCATGATTTGCCTGATTAATCAGTTGGAATCATTGGTTTACAGGGGAATCACAAAGTGCTTGACCTGTTATAGGACCTTCAGCAACCATGCTAGTCTCTTAGTAGATTCTTGCCATGTAATTGCATTGGTTCGAATGATCAATCGAGGTTCCGAATTTCTTGTTCTTACTAGTTTTTAGCTGCTTTGACTTTGTCTAATGTTGATATATTCTTGCTTCATATTAGCTAATAAGAAAAAGTCGTATCAGCAGCATTGAGCTCCTTAGGTTGCCTTCAACCCAATATGTCTCTTCATGCAATTGTTTCAAACTATTAACAGAATAGTATAAACAACATACACATAAATATTCTCAAACATCACAGCCCCTTAGCCAACATCCTTGAAATACTGTGACCAACAACAGAACGTGATCAAACATAATCAAAGAAAAAGGTACAGGACGTACTCGTAGCACTCGTATTCCTTTCACACACACACACACACACACACTCACGCTCCTTCCCTTGCAATGCATAAACAAAAGGCCTTTCCAAGGAGGAGGAGGAAGAAAAACTACTCGTATCTAGGCATAGAAACCTAACAATTTTCTTATGAAATAAACTGCAAATAAAGTGAATTTTATGCAAAATATGTTTAATAAACAAAATCAAGGACAACAAACAGCCGAAAAAGGACAACGGCAACGGGAACGACAACGACAACGACATCAACACGTTTTGTAAGAAGATTTTTAATTGCCTTAGGAAAAGTGGGCGTAAATTCTTCATGTGTGTGTCTGGAACTGTGAACTGGGATCTGGCATCTGGGGGAGTTGAGATGCCTGTTGAGATAATAAGATTGTAAACTATGCAGTGACAGCAGGAAGCAGGAGTAGGATTTGGTCCTTCCACATGTGTGAAAAGGCTGTAGGCGGTGGCGTGTCCATAACTATGAGACGTTCTCGTCCTTACATTTGGGTTGGCCTCTAACTCCTTCAGCCCCAATGCCTTTTAATGTCATTTCAGCTACTTTAGAAGAAACAAGAGGATGGGGAATTTGGCTATTGAGGGTTGAGGGGGTGGTTCAACTTGCGTCTCAAGCAATTTCAGAAAATGCCAACTCATTACAATTTCGGCTGGGCCAACTTTCTTGGCCATAAATGGGGGAGCGGGCGAAGTTTCAGCCAAGTTTTGTGTTAGCCACTACAATATGCTAGGTTTGCCAACGTAATTAATGACATATATATACCCAGATATATAGTATACATACCTTGCTCATCCTTGTTATTATTCGTGTGCTCCTTGGCCCTTGGCTTTATTGAACTCAAAGTGGAACTCGCAATGTCTTGCGACTTTTTGGAGCGACTTTTTTTTCTGCTGACGTTAACTCGAAAATAATTTGATATTTTCAATTAAAGTTTTCAATGGCTTTTCAAAATGTTTTTTTGCTTAACCACACCAGCACAACACCTCCCACCCCCGCTGCCCAACTGCTACCACGCAAAAGACAAGACAATAATTGCATTGTAATTGACTTTTGATAGTGTTTCTTGTGTGTCCTTTTGGATGTGCCTCGTCGAATTGTTCATGGTGGTAGTAAAGTGTGGCCAAGTCAATTGTGTGAACTTAGGGGTGGCTCAACAGTTAGGCATAGGTCACATCAAGGACATTTTGAGTACATGCTCTGGAAAATTTACACTTTGAAGCCAATTGGAATATTTAAAATTGATTCATTCAGCAGATTTTTATATTTAGCGCAAGTCAAAAATGGTCATACGAGCCGGATTGCTTTTAAAGCCAACTACTTATTGTATAAGCACGTGCAATACCATCAGAAGGGTATGACTTTTCATCGAATCATTCAGCAGATTCTTAGGTTTAGCTTAGGGAAATGGCCATTCGAACAGGATTGCCTTTAACTTGGACAACTTATTGTATAATTATGTACAACGGCATAAGAATGATATGTAACAAATGGATGCATTCTCTAAGTTTTCTGGTTTTAATACGACCAGCTATGAAATATCTGAGTTAAATATATAAGGGCAGCTTAATAAGTCAGTCACTATTTAAACTTTCCCTTAAAATTTTGAATAGACACACTGCTCCTGTCATGTATCACCTCTCTACTACCAAATGTTGAGCAAACTGTGTCATGTATATCTAAATCTATCTAATCAGGCACAAAGCAGGCCTTCTAAATGGCATTTAGAATATATTTGACAGCACAAAGTAGGCCTCTAGGCGTCTAATCTTTCTCCTAGATAAAACATTCCTTTTAGATTTCATTTCACTTCTACCAATCATACGACGAAGCAGTACATAAAATTGTTGTAAAGAAGCAAAACTAAAACAACGCGATATATTCAAAATTTGTAAGCAATCTAACTTGGAATTTCCATTTTGATATACAAATTTCCTATATTTTGTTTTAGAAGAGATTGGATTTCTTACCAATTAAGCTAAAATGGCGTGTTTTAATTTGGAAGAAAAGGAGCTAGTTGAAATACTCCTAAATGTAGGGGAACCTATGAACCTGAAGCAGCTGGTGAAGAGCTTCACCGGGGACAAGGCCACCGCTCCATTGGTAAAGTCTACACTGAAGCCGTTGTTGGATTCGGCTGTTGCCAATGGCTCGCTTATTCAGCAAAATGGATACTTTCTGGCCTTGCGTTCGAGCTCCGAGAAGGAGGCCACTGAAGAAACAGAATCAGCAGACGATGATTAGAAGAACTTAGACCAATCATGAGCTTCAATCCTAACGTTTCATCTTTCGTTCAAATGTTATAGAGAATACGGACGTGATTATAAGAAACTCTTCGGCAATAAAATTTATGTTAAGATGCAATTTTTTGTTGGTGTTCTGTTTACCTGAAATGGCAGGATGGCGTGTGGACATCCATCCTGTTCAGTTGGCATTCCCTTCTATTACGTGATGAAACAATTGGCAAACGTATCTCTATAGTGCTTGCCGTTGATGGTAACGTTCTCGCAGTTCGAATTTTTATAGAACCAGCAATTCCACCGACCTATAAAGCTCATGTATACCAGGCGGATACTCTACAAATACAAATACAATACTCTTCACCTCCTCACGTGTTTTGGCAAAGCTCATACTGAAGCTCATACTCATACTCAAAACTGAAGAGCTCGGCTGTGGTTCGACAGCTGTTTCAAGTGCCGCCAAAGACTTTCAGATTATTTCAGTACAAGCTAAATTTCAAGGTAAATATTTCCTATTTAACTACGAATAATAAATTGAGAATTATAAGTAAAGCAAGTCAGCTCAGTTTGCACCAACGTCTGCAAGAAATCTCTGTTATTGTTGTCCTCTTTTATATATCACAAATACATACATGCATATATTCCTATACCCCACTATATTCTCAGCTATTTTCCTCAATCCTCAAACATCATAAAAATATATTTGCCACACATGCACTCCTCACTCACCATGTTATATGTACTTCCTTATCAGCAAACATTCACTTCAACATGTTCTACTCCCAGCCCAGCCCAGCCCAGCACCCAAAACCCCCAGACCACTCTCACTCTTTCCCAATGGAAATGCAGTCACACATGAAAATCTCATAAAAACTGACAATAATAATACGCACTCTCACACCCACACACACACACATACACACACATGCAGATACACATATATCATCATCTCTCTTCACACATATGCACAACGTTATGACGCTCCGTCCGATAAGAAGTCGGCGGCAGTCGCAGTCAACGTCAACCAAATCAACCAGAAATCGACGCACTTTTTGACACACAAACACAATCCACTCCTCAGAGCCAAACCCCGTCTCCATCCCACACACACGCATGCATAGCCACCAAAAACCTAAGCAAATCCCATAAAAAACAGTTCAATGATATAGAAAAATAGATAACGCAAAATTTGCAAAAAGAGCAACAGCAACAACAATAGGAACGACAGCAACAACAACAACAGCAACAGCAACTTTAAACTAAGCCGCAAAAAAGTACTTGAACTCTGGGAAAAGGCGTCGTCAAGTGAATAATGGCCAAATCCGCAAAGTAAATATGACACGTCGCAAAATGGCATTTGACGATAAAAATTGTGAACGTAGCACTCCCACACCCCACTCACACACCCCCTTTAACAGCAGCCGCCTCTTATGGCAATGCCAGTGACAGTCGCACATCCATATCCGGCAGCAAGGTGTTTTGACAAGGCATCGCCACGGCTGATGAAAGCAACCATTGGTGGCAGCAAGGGGTTAATACGGCTCGGCGAGGGTGTGTTTATAAGTTTTCATAAAACTACAGTGAAACATATTTATTTGAATTTATTTAGAGCAAAAAGATGTGTGGATGTGCAGACTTAAGGGGAACTATTAAACTATTGAGAGGGTTGTATATATTCAATGGAGGTATGATTACATTGGTTGAGTCAAGAATTTACGAATATATCCAGAATATATGATTCCAATTATAGACTATTCAGTTATCGCGAGTATTTCTTTTATGGTGTGATCCATTTCTTCATACTTCGACTAAAGCCAAATCCGCAAATATGGTGAATGCGGCAATAGTTCACTATTGCAGGAGGATACTGCTTTGTAGAGGTACATGATTAGTACACAATCGATTCCTGTATGGACACCTCAAACTGGAGACTTCATCAAAAGAGCTCAAGTGCCTTTTGGTTATCGGCGCGACACCCATTGAGGGTTGTGCTCATTGTGAGATGTCACCAATAAAGTGACAGCGAATGACTCCTAAAAGACTTTTATTAAAACTTGATAAATATAGCAATTGGGCTCTTTAAGTAGACAAGATATACAAGTAATAATGGAATCCTAGGTCTCTGCTCATAGTTAAGCTACCACAACATTAAAGTTTGTCCCGAACAAAGACTGAAACTTCATCCACATCTTTTTATCTGAAACATATTAGCTGAAAACAAAAATTCCACTTGTATTGACCACAAGCCGGCTATAACATCAACTTCACAAACCATCTTACTTTAAATCATTATCATTCCATGTTTCTGCAAGCGGTCAAAGTATCTGATTCCGCTTGAATCCCCAAAAACCAACTCCTTGCCAGCTCACTTTAAATTTTTTTGCCTGCTTCGTAATCTTGGAAACTTGTGAAGACTTCTTGACTTGCCCTCGCATATATTTATTTATGTTTTTTTTACTTAGATCACACCCTCACACCCACCCACCACCCTGCCACAGAGACTACTGCCCTAGCGTATCAATAAAAAAATCGCTCCGCTGGGCATTCGGCGAATGTTTGTTTGATAAGCATGAGCCGCCGTTTGTGGAGTCTCCATTTGGGGTAAGCGCGAGGGTAAGGATTCTCTGTCCTAACCCTAATACAAATATTACGCTTTTTTATGCTAAAAGCTAAATGCAACGCAAATGTGGCATAAACATTTCATTTGTGAAACGAAGAAGGGTTTCGGCTGTTCCCCCTTTTTTATATTCGTGTGTGACTTTTGACATTGATTCTTTATGTGGTTCATTCGCCATGCATTAAAATTCAATAACAATAAAACTGCGCAATGTCAGCCAATTAACCCTACTAGGAACAGGAAAACAAGCAAATCCTGCCTTATACTGCGTCTTGGTATCACATGAAATTGTTTTTGGGTCTACTCGAAGCAATATTAACGTCACATAAATCTTGCCAACACTACTACTAAGTCGCTATTAAGTAAAATTGACCACATATTTTATCTCAGATGCGCACGCAGACAAGTTGTAGGTGGTAAGGGTGGCGGTGGTCGTGGTGATGGTCAAGTAAAAGCAAGGCCGAGACAAGGCAAAACAATGTGCTAGTGAATTAAATGAAATGGTTGCCCAGACGGAGAGCTAGATCAAGGCACAAACACGTGGCCTTCGGAAGTTGCTGCAAGGACTTAAAGTAAGGCGACAGCAACTAACATATTTAACGGTTAAATTTAAGTGTCTAATTTCGTAGCATCCAGCTTTATGTCTTGCATACAACAGTGCTGCCAACCGTTATCAGTTGTGGTCGTTAACGCACGAGCTTCTGTTAAACGCTTTTACCGTTCGATTAACAAATATGCTATCGATAACAGCATGAGGCGCTTAAGCGCTCTTATAGCGGTATATTCTTGCTCTCAACATACGGCCATACTGATTATTATGGACACGAAGGGCGCCTAATTTAAATCAAAATCAAGGATTCCGTGATTTCGGCAGCATATCATTGTATTTTACAACAGCACAAAATTGATATAAAAAAAACTACAAATTTAAGCTTGAGGCTTGACTATATAGAGTGTTTCTCTACCTGCCAGGGTCAGAAGTCTTCCAGCTTAACAACTGCGTCTCGTCTTTTCTCTTAAATTCGTATCCATGGACACTTGCCGTTTCTCATACTTATAAGTTACCGATTCTGTCGCGATCTGTGGCTAAAGAGCTGCTTTGTCCACGGATACTACAGCAAAAGCAGTACTATCCTCCATGTTTACAAATTCTCCGCAAGCATTGGAAGGTCCATCTTCAATCATTTCCAGAAGAGCTTTCACCTAATTCAGAGACAGTTAGATTAGTTGTCAGTATGCAGAGCGAAACTTTTAGTTTCGTTTTGGCAGCAACTGCTTAACAGGGTGTGAATAAGAATAACGGCATTTAAAGAAATTCATTTTGGGGATCTAATATTACAGTGTTAAATTTGAGCCAGTTTTCACATCTTCCCGTTATCGCTAAACTTCACTTTACTTGCCAATTTCGTATTGACTTTGACAGGTGAAGCGAAGTTTAGTGCTTACAGAGAATATGTGAAAAAGGTCCCTAAGCTGATGACTTAAAAGCTGAACCATGTCCAGTCCAGTACCTCCCCCAGCTTGAAACATCCACACAAAAAAATTGCAAATTTTTGTTGAGGGAAAAAGGAAAAACCATTTATTTGACATAATTTTTTTTTGTATTTTTCATGTATTGTTTTTTCCGTAGTATTTTTTTTTTAAGTTTTAGCTTGTTTTTTTCAATTTGTTTTATAGAGCATGAATGTATGTAGTACATAATAATATATGTTGGTTGAATTTGTATATTTTTTTCTTGTATCTCTGTATGTATGTATGATCTGGCTTATGTATATATACGTGTAATTCATCAATGCGTTATATCTTTAACTATAAATGTTTAATTTTCGTTTTTTTTTTGCCCGTTTGCGAAATTCAAATGCGTATACATGTGCAAAGAGTATGGATTGATAGCAGTTAGACTTGTTCATCCTTCCACTAACATCATTCTCAGTACTCTCTCTCTCTCCCATATGGTTTTTGTTGGGGGTTGTGGGGGGGTCCCGCCGCCAAGCCGGTTGCAAGGCTGCGGCTGCGCTCTCCTTGTGCAAATTTCGAAAAACCGCTGCCTGCACACTTTGTGTGAGCTTCAGGATAACGGTTAAACGAAGAAAGCCAACAACTTTGCGAGCGAGTGTACGCAGCCTTAAAAGCGGCTTAGCAAAGAGAGTAAAGCTCACCTCAGTTTGCACATGCAGTTGCATTTTGTTTGTGTGTTTCGTGTGTGTGTGCATGAAGGAAGGAGTAAGAGGGGGCTGGGGGCCCCGCCCTTGTCCTTAACATCCTTAACGCACTGCAACTTATGTTCTAAAGCATATTACATATGTATGCAAAGTATTTGTTTATTTATTATTTATGTATATTTATATGTATATGTTTAGGTATTTTATATATGTGTGTTGTATTTTAATATGTATTTTGTTGTTTCTTTTAGTTATGTTTGTTTGTTTGTATGTATGTATGTATGTAATATATTATGTAATGTTGCGTTGCTTAATTCGTATGTATATATATATATATATATAGATATATATATGTATGTATGTATATGTACTCTGCAATATATTTATATATGTAGGTATGCGTAATTGTATATAATTTATATGTTTTGTATTTATATATTTATATATATAGTTTATATAATAAACGATTTTCACTTTACTCTTTTAAACCATACACACTCTTAAGCTTGCTCTCTCTTAACGCTCTCAACGCGCTCCCTAACACTCCCTTACGCTGTCTCCGTTCATACGCACTTACGCATTTATATAAAATTAAACTTACTAATTGTGTTTATTTTTTGTTTTTGTTTTACATACATATATTAACAGAAAAAAAATAAAATCAAAAGTTCAAATTCAAAAAGCATAATAATAATAATAATAATAGTACATAATAATAAATTGTAATAGTAGACGTTTTTTGTTTTCTTTTTTTTCGTTTTGTTATTTCAATTAAAAATTAAAAAATAATTTAAAAAAGTACAAATTAATGCGATGGTTTTTATAGAGTTCTGGGCATGATATAATATTCACATACATATATATTAATTTTATATATATATATATATTCTCATATATGCCTTACATATACATGTATTTCAAGGAATCGATATTTGATTTTCGCAAAACATTTTCTTTATCTTCTTTTAATTTGCATGTGTGTCTGTCGAGTGTTGTGGGTGTGTGAAAACATAACTGTTACATGTCTATTTGTTGTTTTTGTACTCTGTTTTTGTTTGCTGATGATGATCCTGCTATACGACTGCTGCTGCTGCTGCTTTTAATAACATTTTCAAATCGAACTGTATGTGACTGCAGTCTGTTTGCGTGTTCGTCAGCTGCTGCTGTTAATAGCATTCTCATACATATTTTCATTTTGCGTTTACATTCTAAGGCTTAACCAATACAAATGAACAATAATATTCATTCTTTTGCAATAAATTACAGTGGCTATGTGAGTTATGTTGTGGTTGCTGTTTTTGCATATGGAGACTGTGTTAAGAACACACATTAAAGTTGAAATTAAAAGAAAAAGTATAAAATTGTTTAAATATTTTCCACTAATTGTTTTTGTTACATGCTTTCACTTAACAGTAAGTAGGCTTTAGCACTTTACGGCCGCCTTACAGTTCTGTTAATTTGCACAGTTGCAGTTGACGACAGCTGTTGCTGCTTAACATTCTGAGTGGCGTTACTGCTGCTGCTGTTGTTGTTACTGTTAAACCGGCGCTTAGTAATTAAATTAGTAGTAGTTGTTGTTGTTGGTTTTGCTGCTGCTGTTACTGTTGCAAGGACCTGGCGAGCGCCTCTAATACTAGCTCGCGGTGCTGCTGCTCCATTCAAGATGATGTTGCTGCCGCTGGGCAATCAGGATGACGGCAACTGTTTGGCCACAATCACACCCGGACGACACTGCTTGAGCGCTGTGGTGATGGTCACCTGTTGGCCGCTGGATGTGGTGACGACGCTGCTGCCGCTGCTCGCCGCACTGCTGGACTGCACTTTGAAAATGGCCGTGGGCGTGGGCGTGCCTGAGATGGAGGTGACACCTGTTGCCCCATCCTTGGCTGACTTGGTCGTTAGGATGACCTGCTTGTTGGCCGCCTTGAGCTGGAGGAAGGGTCGCAGTTCGGCCAAAGCCGCATGCTGCTTGCCGGTGGTGGTCAAAGCCAGCGGCGCCTCCTGGCCAAGTCGATGGTGGATGGTGGCATGATGCGACTGGTGCAGATGATGATGCTGCTGCGGTTGCTGCTGCTGCTGGTGATGGTGCTGATGGTACTGCTGCTGGTGGTGCTGCAGCTGCTGGCCGCCATCCGCGAACAGGTGGTCGCCCTCCAGGTGGCGTATGGCCTCCACGATGGTCTCCAGATTTTGGCGGGAGCGGGTAATGAGCACCGGCGGATCGAGTTTCTCCGTCTTGACCTTGACAATCTTCTCGTTGATGCGCTCCACCTCCACCTTGGGCGTGGCCTTGATGGCCGCCTGAAGGATGGGCTGCAACATCGCCGCACTGGGCGTGCTGCCCTCGGCATAAGCTTTGGCAATGGCATTCACGTTCACCTCATTCTCAGACTCTGTCGAGCTGTTGGACGACAATATGACCTCCTCGTGGACATGATCTTCGGTTATGATCTCGGTGGCCCCGTCCGCCTCTAGTTCCTCAATGCTGGAGCACACCACCACCTGCTGCTGGCCGGTCATCTCGTCGATCTCCACATAGGAGACGGTGCCACCCAGCTCATCTAGATCCTCACTGCGCACAAAGTTGTCGGTGTGCTCGATGACCTCGCGTGGAATGTAGGCGGTGCTGCCGGCCCCGCTGGCCGCTGCTGCCACAGCAGCTGTGCCCGGTGGTGCCGTGGCCACACTGTACAGCTGCCGCTTGATCATCTGCAGCTCGTCCTCGAGCAGCCGCCGCAGGCTGCGCTCCTTCTCCAGCTGCTTCTTGTTCTCCAGCAGTTCCTTGGCTGCAATAACGCGGTCGTTGTTTAATTTGGTGGCTGCCACCACCGCTACACCCGCAGCTCCACCCGTCAGCAGGGTCATCGGCTCCGGCGACATTGAGCCCAGACCCTCATCCGAGCTATCGCTAATGGTTTGAATGCTGATCACATTATCGGTCAGTTTGCGTTTCTTAATTGCCACCGCACTGTTGTTGTTGTTGCCGCCACTGGACTCGTTGTTGTTGTAGTTGTTGCCACCATCTCCAGATCCACCGCCGCCGCCAGCCTCAATTTCGCCAACTTGACGCTTCAGTTCGCTGTTCTGTGTGAGCAGCTGTGTCTTCTGATTCTCCAGTTCCACAATATATTGGAAAGTCTGTTGCAATATTGCAGCCTGCAAAAGAAGAAACGGGAATATGGTGAGTAATTAGTGAGAAGGTAGAAGAGAGGAACAGAGATAACAAGTTCATTGGCACTGGATGCGGTATGAATAACAGAGAACTTTATGTATTTAAGCAAGGGGAATTCCCCTATAAAAATATATACGACAATGTGAAGGAAAGGGTGCTATCACCAATAGATCTAAACAATAAATCAATAGAGATTAATTCATATATTCAGAGATATAAATTGCAAGTCTTCGCCATGTTAGTGCATCTGTTAATGTGAACTGAGCTTTAACAGAGTGTGTGTCAATTAAATGCTGTTAATATGTTAACATAGTAGATAGCATTATGTAATTAACATTTCGCAGAGTAAGCTTATTCTGCGTTAACATTATAACTGATATTCAAGTTCAAAGAGATGTAATGAATTTCAGAAATTGTTTAACAAATTAGAATAAAAGAAGTTTTTTTTTGACTCTTCACTCTGTAGCATACTTCTATGCTTTCTGTGTTGAAGCAACTAGAATAGCCATTGCTAAAGGGTATCCCTTCCCTTATCCACATAATTTAAACAAAGAGAGCACATATGTGAATACACCAGGCATTAATGCTTGCAAGACAATGCAAATCATTCACAAGATACGTTTACACACATACAAACACATATGCACATAATTGCAAAGTACAGACTTCTCTGGATTGTGGTCAGACACCCTAGCCATAGCCCTTCTTCTTTGCTCTTGCACAGCTTGTTGTTTTTATTGTTGGCTAATTGCCGTTTTTGTTGTGACTATGCCTATGCTTGAATACATACATACACACACATGTGTTCAATTCAATGCATTAGTATTGGTTATAGTAAATATTATAGTAAAAGCTATGCAAGACTGCGGTTGTAGCTGCTGTTCATGTTGTTGTTGTTGTTGTTGTTGTCGTCATCGTCTTATGCCAAAGGTGAAGGAACTTGTGTCCTTCAAAATGCGCGCGCGTCGCTCGCTCTTATGGCCTCACTCACATGAAACGCAGCATAGCATATAGCATTCGACATACGTACGTTGTACGTTATGCATGCATGTTTATGTGATGTTGTTGTTGTTGCTTTGCTGTTGTTGCTGTTGTTGTTGTTTTTGTTGTGTAGCTTGGCAAGTGGTGTGTGTGTTGTATGTTTTATGTTTGCACTTATTTTGCCTTGGACTTATGGCAACTCTTGACCACCACTGACACATGCGTGGGCCAATCCCAATCACAAAAAAAATAATCGCAGCATAACGGTGAAAAGTTGCCTAGAAAGCTGCTGCGAAAGACAGTTATAACAGCGTAGGCGAAGAAATTTGGTCTTGGCATGCATGCATACACGCACACACACATATGCAGAAGCTCTTGGAAAGGAAAGCAAATGTTATAGCAGGCGGCTGGCTGGCTTCCCAATATTCCCATTCACTGCAGCCCGCTCTGTGCATCATGGCAAAGGAATGCAAGAAAATTCTTAAGTGTGTGTCTTTGATTAAAAATAATAAATCTCTGCCATAAAAAATAAAAACTTGTTTTTTGCATTTGCGGCTGGCTGGTTGGCTGTCGGCTGCTATTTGTTGTCGGAGGTCACTACTATAACAACAACAACAACAACAGCAGCAGCAACAACATCAACTCGCCACCACACACGCCGGCATACACAGCTGTTGGCATTGGTTTGAGGTGGGGGTGGCATTGGGGTCTGCCAACGCCACAAGCTGCTGGCTGGCTGGCTGGCAGCTGAGAATGAGTAAGTGAGAGCCAGCCGAAGCGCCCGCTGTCATCGTGTGTACAGTTGGTTTTTTTTTTTTTTGCACTCAGATTCTCTGATAAAAATCACCGACAGACAACGAGTTATCGTTTGAGCTGTCTAACTGGTGTTCGTCCCTCCCCTGCACTCCCTGCCTGACGCCTGCATGTCTCCTCTGTTCGTCGTGTGCATATTTTTACAAGTATAATGTTTAAGTTCTTGTCTAATGTAATTTGTTGCTGTTAATGTTAATGTTGTAGTTGTTGGTTCTCTTAAAGGCCGTTCATTGACTTTGCGGCGGCAGCAGCTTTATTGATGAATTCTATATTGGAGGAGTATATTATGTATGGCTGTATGGCTGTATATGTGTGTGTGTGTGCATGTGTGCAGTGCGCAAAATTGCCAGTCATTGGAAGGGTAAACATAATTATCTATTTTGCTATTTTAGGGCTTACCCAGGACTAAATTATTGTATATATTTTGCATATCAGCAGGCTTGATACGATTTATTATGTTTATTTATCTTTCGATCTGTCTCTAACTAGCTCTTTACTTCTCTTTCTTGAAGAAATATATACATATATCTTTGTAGACATCTACGTATCGATCAACTATAAGCAATCCTTAGTACTGTTAGGTTCCTTTGATAGATTTTGCTGAAAACATATTGTCTATATATGAAAACCTTGTAAGATTTAAATATAGATGTCAAGGAAATACTAAATAGCGCAGTTTAGTTTACAAAATGATTCATATTCGAGCCATCCTAAGAAGATGAGATGAGCCAAAAACAAGTATTTCGCCACTTTTGAGGGGACAACTATAATAAATTTGTATCAAATATAAGAAAGAAATATTTGGCCTATAGTTAAAATTTCAAGCTGCAAGTAATAAAATCCCACTCAATCCCAACACAATTCGTTCCAAACTAAGCCTAGGAGGACGGACCACTATACGAGTTCAAGGAATTGCAACAAAAGCTCTTCCTTTCTTTGTCTGTCAATTATGCAATAAGTTGGATGACAGACAATTTTCAACCCAATGAAGAGGCATAAAAGAAATGCACATGAAGTTGGACATCGAAAGAGAAGCCTTTCCATATCAAAATACAAATTTGCATCACCTTTTACCAGATTTTACATCGAAAACATTCCACACCTACACTTTCCAGACTCAGTCTAGACTCAATCAAGTTTTTTATTCTGATTAGGCTTAAAAACAAACGATATAAACATAGCTTGTTAGAAAATATGCCCACAATCGTATTGGCAACATTCATCAAACATTACAAAGCAAATAATATGTAACAGTTTTTCACGCTCTCGTTGAGACCGGCTAAATTACGTATGTATTTAATGCAAAGCTAATCAGAAAATGTCGTCGTCAAGTCCAAGTTGAAAAAATGCCGGCAAAAAAAAATCTATACACAAAAACAACAACAGAAAAATCGCCCCAAAACAGCAGCGGCACAGCTGCACAGCTGAACCAGACACACACACACACACACATGCATTTAAGCAACGCCAGACATGACTTGGTGTGAGTGAGGAGGCACAGCGTAAACAAAAAGCAAAATCAAAAACCATAAACAATGAAAAGAAGGAAAACAAAATATTAAAATAAAAGACGATCAAACGCGCGCGCTGTAGTTCCAACCAGAATAACCCCAAGCCAACGCGTTCGACCAACCAGCCAACCAAGCAGCAGCAGCAGCAAAAACAACAACAACAATAACCAACAACACAGTCGGACGAGTAGCGCGTTGTCGTTTTTGTGGTGACTGTACTTTTTTCCAACACACCGCCGGCTACGGCTACGAAAACACCACCAAGGCAAAGGCAAAGCAAGGCAAAGGCAGCGCCAGCAACAGTTCCAATACGAAAAACTTTTTCAATATTCGCCGGCGTCGTCACAAATGTTGCTAGCTAGTCTACACACACAGATACATTGAGCGAAAGAGAGTGAGAGAATGAGAGAGCATGTTTCGTCAAGTTTCGTTTCATGTCCAATTCGTTTCGTTTCTGTTTGGAACGGAAATGGCACAGCAGATGTCGGCGGCAGCGGCGAAAAAAACATGTGACCGACGCTGGCTGGTTTCAAGCTTTTCAGTGTTCAGCTTTTTAGCACCACAGCTTGCTCTCTCGCTCAAACACGTTTGGTTTTCTCTTAAGCTTCCAGGTGGTGCGCTTGCTACTTCCAAGGCAAAATTGGAATGCTCGCTCGCTCTCTCTCGCTCTCACACACACACATGGCGGGCAATCTGAAAATGAAACGCAGCTGACTATTTATCGGAGCGAGTTTTTCGGCGTTGCGTCGATGCTGCTATAAATGGACCGATACGATACGTAGCAGCGCGGCTGCCACTGGTGCGGCCTTTTTCTGTTTCTTGTCTCCTCTTCTTTAACGCGCGCCGCGCCTTCCATTCTGCAACTACACATAATTTTGACTGGGTGTATGTATGTGTGAGTGAGTCGCTGTGGTGTTGCTTCTTTTTTGATTGAAGAAAATGCATAAAAATAGCAATACTTGCAATGAGCGCACGGCACAGCGGCATCAACGGCTGATGATGATTCGTCATCAGCTGTGTTTCAGTTTCGTTTCTCTTTTCGGTGGCTGCGAGTATAAGCGTTGTGTGTGTTTGAGTGTGGGTGGGTGTCGAAAAACATACAGCAGCACAGGCAGACAACAACAACAAAAAAAACGAAGCTTTGCTCAATGGAGAGGATGGTGGGTCGGTTTGTTGGATGCTCAAAGGCCGCCCAAAAACCACCCAATAGCAAATGCATACAAACTCGGTTGCCCTTTTGGCCCATGTTCGCTCTCTTTCCCTCTCTATTTTCTGTATTTGTTAGTTTTTTTTTTGGCCTACGTGCGTGCAAGCATGCAACATAATCATTGTGGAAGTTGTAGATTTGTTTCATTAAGACTAAAAAAATGTGTCGATAATTTTGAACGAAGACTCAAGGTACGTCGAACTACAACGACGTAGTACAATATTGATATGTATCTTTGAAAGCTTCTTATGTATGTTTGTAATGGCAAGCGAAAACTATATTTAAGGGATTTCCCATCCCAATGCACAACTCAGGAACTTGCTAATTGCTTTCTGCGTCATGCGATAAGAAATATTTACATAATGATAACATTTTTGACCCAGAGAACTCTAGATTCTAGAGCAAAGCTAATTCCTAGGAAAAACGTAACACATTTGACATAATTTGAAAGTGGAAAGTAGGACAGTTTCCTAGATGTAATCTACGAATATCATTCATTATATTGGAAAACTAAACTGCAAAGTATGCGAATAGTTCTCAATAAGTGTAGTCAAAGTTTACACCACGGCCTCCTCAAACAGATGTTTTACTGCCCTCCAATCGGAAAGGTAGTAAATTCGGACTGATAAGCCTATAGGAATCACTGTGGTTAGTTAAACCAAGCTATCTGTGTTATTGCCAAAGTAAATATCGGACCAAGTACTATCTGCATGGAAGGATTAGATTAACATTGAAAAAGTAATCATTAACAAATATCAAATAATCTATGGGGCTACTTCTTAGATTTCCACTGAAGCAATCCGGCGATAAGATCAGAAGATCAAAATTGACTAGAAATCACTCCCAAATCCTCTCACAGAACTGATAAAAGCTCACTCTAACTCCATTCTTGCTCTATCAACTTCATCTCAGTTTCCTAAGCTGTTCTCAAAGCTTCGATTCTCATCTTTCGATAGTTTTTATCTACAATGTATATTCTTCGCCTATATATATCTATCAATCGATTGCATTGCATTTGCTTCTTCTAACATGACGCCTTTTATCTCTAATTTTTGTTGTAGTAGTTGGTACCGCTTTGGCAAACAATTAGCGCAGTTAGTTTCAGTTCAGTCACTCTTGCTTCTAATTATCTTTTGGACGACCACAGCAGGTGCGAAGAGTTCGGAGAAAAAAAAGCACAAGCACATGCACAGACTAGCGTTAACACAGAGAAGCCGCCAAGCAAACAACAAACAAACAAGTCAGCTGACACAAAATGTTGGGCCAGTTTTTAGTTTTTGTTTTTGGATATCATCTTGTATATCTTTATCTTCTTTTTCTACATTCACAGTAAGCGAGTCTGGCAATTTAAGAAATGTTGGCTAAAATTAGCAAGGAAATTTGATACTGTTTGCTGTTGCTGCAACAATTCTCGCATATGTGGCCATTCTTGTTGAGTTTTGGCAATAAATATAGGCAAGACAGAGCCCCGCGTTTCCTTCCCTCCCACCTACACTTACATTTGCTATGCTGGCGAAAACAAATACATAATAATAAAAACAGCTGCGGCGGCTTTGCTCTGGCACCGGCATTAATACTTTTACACACACGCACACACACAGTTACACAGGCGCCACGGCACACCCACATACCTTAGCCTCTTCATATCTTTAAGCTTTTTGGTTCGCTCGCACTCGCTCTTACTCTCATACAGCTACAGCCAGCGACAGCTGGTTTGCTTGAGCGAGCGAGCAACCGACCGGCCGCGGACAAAGGGGCGCCAAACATGTGTTTTTCAATAACACACTCACATATATATGGACAGACCTGGTGACAACATCGCGTTTTGTGGTCAAGTCAGTCAGTCCTCAGTTCATCAATAATTCGTCACAACGAGATGGGTAAGGCTAGGAGAAAGAGCAAGGCTAATGTTTTATTAGCCTGATGCTAATGCATGAAATTTATACTATTTTTAACCGAAAGAAAGCTAAAAAAAAACACTGCAGTTGCTAAGCCAAGGGGGCGCTGTTTTTACATGTTCAACAAACACCTACGTAGACAGACAATTGTGTGGTAGCCTTTAAATTCCAGTAAAAGGTAAAAGGGAGTCGATGGTCAACTACGTGCCTCACAATTTGAAATAGTAATAATACCAGAAGTCCTTAACGTATAAACTTGCATACTACTGTGGCACTAAACCCCCTTAACAATAAGTTAACTACGCGCCTGCTAAACACACACTCATTCAGACACACGCACAAATATCTGCAGCTGTAAAACGTTTTCATTGTGAAAGAGAAATGCCGTCACCGAAAGTAAATGAAAGCAGCAAGATTATGCGACATAGGGCGAGGTCAATTCGTGTGAAGAGATGACGAGACGATGATGGCTTTTCATCCATTCATATTATGAACACCAACCAACTGATCCGATCTATCTAACGGATGTGCAAAAATATGATGTACAAAAAATATACAAAATATATTTTGATTTATTTTTATGTACACATATGTACACATATGTGTTTTTGTTATTTTTTGCGCCATTAACTTTTTGGCAAATTGCGCTTTGAGCTCTCATTTTTAATGAGATGTGCTTTGCTTTGGCTTTGCTCTACAACACTTGGCTGAGTCAATGTCTGCCGTGTGTATTTTTCCTCATTTTACGCTAACCTAATTAAATTGAAACACGTGCGGTGTTGTGTTGTATTAGCTCAGTAATTTTCCAGTAAATTCAAGGCAAAGCTCGTAAAAATCAGGCAGTAAAACAACAAGACAGCCAAAACGCAGCCGCAAAATCTGTTTAAAATCTGCAATATGAGCGTGTTGATGATAGCACTGCATATATAAGTGTGTGGATGTAAGAGGGGAAAAGGGATTTCACATTTAGTGTTGGTAAAATTGCAAACATTTACTATGCATATTATATATATATATATATATATATTATATATTCTATCCACATTGGGATCTCTACATATTTTCAAAGAAAAAGATTTAGATAATCCGATCTACTTATGCATATCACATTCGATTTGGTACTCTCTGTTCATAGTATATATCGATATAACCCACCTCTGGCGTTCACTAAGCCTAAGCTGCCTTTTAGTCTTACAAACGCGCAAAGGTCAATAAAACCTTTTAACCTCAAAAATAAAGAAATGCCGCGACCTGCTGGTATCTAGCCCTCTGTTAACGTCATCTATGTCTACGACAACTAAGCTACGTCAAAAACAAAGCTCATGGTCAACGAAAGCATTTAATTAGCATAAAAGAAGGTTACACATACACACACACACACACGCTCACAACATCATCAACACGCGAAGAATGTGGTGAGCAGTGTGTTGGGGGGGGAGAAAAAAACATTTGAATTTGAATAGAAGAGCGCCGCTTGAAAAGCCCAAGCAAGCGCAAGCTCAACCCCAACAACAAACGTGTTGAAAACACGAGCAGCAACAACAACACAAAGCAGCATTTTTGTGAATGTCGTGTGGATGTGGATGCCGGCAAAATGTTGTTGTCAAATTCCAAAGCAACAACAAGCCATCCCAGTCAAAAGGCAGCAGCAGCAGCAGCGACGTTGACCCTCAAACACAAAGCACACACAGCACAGAGCAGACACACACACACATGTATATCCATAGTAAGATCAGCTGATCGAATTTCATGTCTATAAATGAAAATAAAGTAAAAGCAACACCCAGCCAGCCAGCCAGCCGGCCCCGAGGCATTGTATTTATTTTTATATTGCGTTGTGTTATTGTTGTTGTTGGTGTGTGTGTGTGTGTGTGTGTGTGTCTGTTTACACTCAAGACAGCTGTTTTAATTAACCCAAATAACAACAACAACAAGTACATATATTAATAAATGCAGTGGCAGCGACATAGCAACGACAACGTTAAATTATAAAATTATAAATAGTTCTCAGCTGTAATTATTGCCAGCAAAAATGGCCTTTGTTAAGTTATTGTTGTTGTTGTTGTTGCATTGCGGTCTCTAACTGTTATAATGCTGCTGCTTAAACAGCAGCCAGAGTTTGGCTTACGACGCAATTCATGTGAGAAAGCTCAGCTTTTATTTTGTACTCTCGCAGCCGGCATTGGTCAATCTTGTTGTTATTGTTATTACTTTTTGCTTGACCAGCTGTGAGCCAAGCTTCTCGCTATATATAATATATATATATGTATATATGTGTGTTTGTATGTGCGTTTTTGTAAAATTGCGCAGCAAAAATGCCGGTTGCTGTTATTTTTTTTTTTTTTGTTTAACAAATTTACATTTCTAATTTGTTGTTGCCGATGAACAAGATTTCACATTGTGTAAATTTATACTGTTATTGTTGCTGTTATGATCAGCTGTTGCTGATGCATATATTTCGTTGGAAACTTGCAAATCTCAATGAAGTATACATTTTTTAAAGGAAATTTTAAAAGAAAACGGAACGGAACTAACATACACACACATACATACACATACTATGCATTTGTAAGCTTTTCCCCCATTTTTGCTAATGGTTGTTGTTGTCCTAGACACGTTGATGACTCTCTTTTTTTTTGCGATCACTTCTCGTCTTTTGCTGACAACAAACACAGTCATTGATGAAAAAAGCACCGTTACAAAGCTGCTGCAACAAAGTCATTAAATCCGGCGAGACGGCATTCCATGTAATCAACAGCAATAACAACAACAACAACAACAACAAGCAAGCAGCAAGCAGTCAAGCCTGGCTTGCAATTGACAAAGTGACGGCGGCAACAACAACAACAACATCGACTATCTTAAGCGCCAGCAGACAGCCAACGACCGAGATTTTAAGCCAACACACACACACACATGCAGAGGCAGAGACTGTGTCTGGATCTCTGCAAAAACCCACAAAGTAATTGATCCATTGCACTTACCAACACAAACACAGACACACACACACATGTATCTGCTTTGGCTAGTCTTTGCTTTTGTAGTTGTTGTTTCTGTGTTGTCTGGCCCAAACAACGCTCGCCGGCTTGACTTGCAAGCTTTCTCTCTGCTGACGCCTCCGGCTTTTTTTGCATTCTTTCTTTGCGAAAGTCTTATGTGGAAACGTCATCGATATACAATTATTGCTGTTGCAAGCACTTTACAGCACTGATTTGTTATACCCTTGCAGAGGGTATTATAAATTGATCATGATTGTTATTTATGTGTGACAAAACTCACACTAGCTTTATTTCTTCTCTAACTTTTGGCAATCCATGTACATACTTGTTTCTTCGATCACTTTGCAACACTTAATTAGTATCCATGTATAAAGTGGCGATGGAAGAACATAAACAATGTCCTGCCTAATGACATGAAATTGAAATCAAAACGGAATGTAACCTCGATTCCAAAATTGTGAGTGTTTAATGGTTTGATGTACAAATGTATGCTAAGTCCTTCAAGTGGGTGAGAATTCTAGTTCACATAAGAGTGAGTGTGATTAGTATAATGAGAGTGAGATCACCTAGCAATATCAATGTACTTAACCTACTGTTATTAGTTAACATACTGAAATTGCCTTGACCAATCTGTTCTACTTTTTGTCAGTATGAATATCTAGATCTAGATGAAGAGAATGAAAAGACATGAAGGATATCAGAAAAAGCCTATAGCAACTAACATATTCGACAAATATCGCTGAAATTAATAAAGTTATGTTATGGAGGGTGTCATCATCGGATAATTTTATGGCAAAAAGTTCTAAAACAAAATAAATTCAGTTCAAAACAAATTCGTAACTAAAGAGGTTTGATATTTTTAATATATGTTTGAGATATTATCGAAAAGTCAAAAACCCATCATGTTCACATTACGTGAAATTGAAATAGAACACAACAAACAGCATGGAATTAACCATGCTGTTGAACTTAAGACTCCTTTAAAAAAAACCCAACAATCTGTTAAAGGGACTGATGCAGGAGCATTGCACCCCCATGCTGTCGAGGAGATCAGCCTGCCACGTATATTCATTCAATTACTTGAATAGCTCCTTTCCAACTTCCGAATCTAGAAATCCTTTATCTTTGATTGAGCTACAACTGATCATCTTCTCTCCTATCTCCTTAAAACAGCGGTGTCCCGCTCTAGTATAAAGTAATTAAGTAAAAGCTTTTCATTAAACTCTACCGCTGCTAGCATTATTTTTAATTACGGCATTAATTGCATTTTGTGGCAAGGAGGGAGAAGAAGGAATGGAAGCAGGAACAGAGCTCTATATATATATACAAAACTACGCATGCTGAAAAGAAGAGCAGCATGGGCCAGGTCAAGAAGCAGCAGCAGCAGCAGCATCAGCTCCACCTGTCTGTAGTATCCGCATATACAAACTTGGAGAAAAAAAAAATTTACTACGAAATTGCAATTGAAAGTACAGGCAACACTCAATGCGCCATATACGTGTGAGCCAAGAGCCATATAGATTATATGTATATATATACACAGCTTATGTAATAAGCAACACATATTATGTACTTCCTTCCCATTTTGGGTGTTGGCAGGCAGCATCGGTATGCTGCACCAGCTCTACCTATGTGGATGTCCACCGAAGCACATTATGTACATAATCCACAGCTGCTGTCTCCGCTCTGGCTGCAATCCCGCCGCTCGCCGAAGGTTGTGATGCCAATGGCCTAGTGCACTGTCCTGTCCTTCGGCTGACGCTTCAACCATTTACAGCCACGCCCGCTTCCTTGCCAAATCCCGAACATATCGAGCACAGACTTCTCTCTTCAGTGCGCAGCTGCAAAGCTGAACGCCCATTTCTTTGAGTTGCTGCTGGTGGGGGTGGGTGGACTGTTGGCCTGGCTGTCACTTTCCAGTGCTGTGTAATCGTCATCGCGCGGCTAAAACAGCTGCCTACCAGGCGCCAGACAGACGCCGCCGCCGATGGCAATGAAACACGCGCGATGCCCAACCCACCTCCCGCCGCTGCTCCCAATCCAACACAAAACATGTGGAAGCCTTTCCCGGCCAACAAACCAGCTGTAAGAGTGGGCAGCGGAGGCGCTGGGTGGTAAAAGAAAGCACCACCAAACAGGAGCAGACAGGCGGCAATGTTTTGGTTTGAGTTTTGTGCGACGCGCGCCAAGCTGATGTTCGTCGTCTGCACAGTGTGCATAAGATAGGAGGAAAACTATTTCTACAAGTGTGATCGTTTGGTCATAACAGAACAGGAGCAGAATAAGCGAGAGAATAAAATATGACCTGAATTTCCCCTAAAAATATGTTTCAAAATGTAGTAAATTTTTATATATTTTTTGCATAATATTTGCACGTTTCCGGAAAGCTTAGAATCCCCCAATTGGTTTAAGCAACTGAAGTATAGAAGAGATTATGTGGGTGAAAATGTTTGCATTGATTGTGGTTTCGTGAATTTCGTGAAATAGTAGTGGACTATTTTTCGGACTTTACGTTGCCTAAAATTTAGGTCAAAGTTAGGTTTACCTCAAGTTTTAGATAACTTCTATCCATTTTAGGTAATAATTTTATCTGGGTGCATCTGGGTTTGAGAAACAGCCTCCAGAAAACCTAACAAGTTGGTTGTCATATGTTAAGCTAGCGAAAAAATTGCATCTGTCCCACTGTGCATTGTCCTCCCCCACACAAAACTGCTCTGCTCTGTTGACTGTTGAGCTTGAGGGGGGTGGTGTTCTACAACTTGTTTTATACTGGGGGTTGTTTTGGCGCTTTTGGCGCGTTTTGCCACTGGAAGTCTCCCAGCCAGCCAGAAGGGAATCGATATTATTTGTAGCCTCTTTTGCTGTATAT
The DNA here is from genome assembly GCA_037043425.1 of Hirtodrosophila duncani. Classification (NCBI taxonomy): domain Eukaryota; kingdom Metazoa; phylum Arthropoda; class Insecta; order Diptera; family Drosophilidae; genus Hirtodrosophila; species Hirtodrosophila duncani. The sequence continues at coordinate 13,416,107 of JBAMBM010000057.1, read as the reverse complement.
AGCAAAATTTTCCAGTATTATCATAACGGTTAGTGCGCCATTTTTTGTCGTTGTCGTAGGGAGCGGCGGCAACAACAACAAAAATGGGTGGGGTCCTGCACTGAGAGATGAGAGACTCGAGACTGAGGCGGCGACGACGACGACGGCTGTCCAGCGAGTCCCCATAAAAACCCACCCACTTTAATGTAGGTTAGTTCAGCTGAGGCTCGTCTAACAACAACAACAAGTACATACTACAAATGCCGCGCAACTGTACACACGCAGTTGGCAATTGTGCACTTTGCACTTTAACGCCACCTAGACTAGAGAGTAGAGCAAGTTCAATGACCCGCCCCAACAACAACAACAACAGCAGCAGCAACTAGAAAACGTCACACGCCGCATGCGAAGCGAGTAAATCACAGACTACTTGGCATAGTACCACCACCACACCGCTCGCTTCATGTCTGACATACACATACTACGTATGTACTTGCAATAAATGTTATGTATTCAACACATGCATATGCAGTATGTACATATTCGCCGTTATGTGTGTGGGCTTGCTGCGACACTGCATCTGTGAATGGGGCGGCGTAGCTCGTTAAGCCATTTTTTTAGTCAGTGTTGCATTTTTTTGCACTTTTGTCACACTGCAAGTGGCGTGTGTCTGTGTGTGTGTGTGTGTGAAAGCTGCATTTGCCGACCTGATTCCATTCGTAGCAGTTAGTCTCTCTCGCCTGTCGTCGTCAGTTTGTTTTTGTTTAGGCCTAGTCTAGCACATACATACATAGATGCATATTTATGTACATATCACATGGCTTTGGCTATATAGCGGCGTAAAGTTGGTCAAGCAGCACAAAATGCCTCCTTCACCCACACCACCCAACCCACGTTTGCCTTGTTGCTATTGCCATCTCACTTGCACACCAAAAACTACGAGCATACTACAATGTTTACTATGTGTGACATCCATTTGCTGTGCAAGAAAAAAAAAACAAAACTGCATAGAAAGCACAAGAGCAAAAAAATCCATAAACTACTCTGTACTTGCAATGCCCTCTCTCGCTCGCTCTCTCTCATCAACAAACCGTTATGTCATTCATCAAGGCAGGCCGCAGTCACTGATGGTGCCGTTGTTGTTCTTTTTGGTTTTTCATCCTTTTCCTTTGCTGCTTATCGTAGTATTTTTTAATATTTACGCGTTTTTCTTCCTGTTGTTTTATTTGCAATTTTTTGCTAAATCCTTCTTCTTGATGGTGGTAGTGCCGCTCTCCTCTCCTTTACTCTTTTAAAGCTTTGCTTTTAGTGTTTGGCTGTTGTTTATGCTTCGACTTATGGCAGGCAGCGGCAGCCATATGTATGTGTGTGGGTATGTTGTATACGCTTTTTAAGCCCTTCTTGTTTTTGTCTGCCCAAAAAAAAACTGATTTATATACTTATACCGTACATAGTTGGCGCAAATGCAGTGTTTTTCGCTTGACATTTTCAATTTGCAATAAATTAAATACGCAGCGAAAGAAAGATTGATATTAGTGTGTATGTGTGTTGCTCACAAGTGCATTGCCAACCATAACAGTTTCAGTATTGCCAAATACGCGTTGATCTGCGACTGCTTTTAAGACTCTGCGTAAAGCAGCAGACACATAAATAACAGCAACAACCACTACAACAAAAGCAAGAGCGCCGCAATGTATCTTTGTTGTTAATATGACATGTCGTGTTGCCGCCGTTGATTTACCGTCGTCGTCTGCTTTCACAGCAGCCGTCCGTAGCAGCAGCAGTTGCTGCTGTTGCTGGCTTAGCCAAGGCACAAACCCACCCACACCTTAGCCTTAATCGGCCATTTTTTTCCACACACTAAGCGAGCTGTGCCCCGTCACAACAAATCGATGTCGTCTCAAGGTGAGAAAAACATAAATATGTACGTACATATGTATGTAGCACATATTTATGCAAAAAGAAAACACAGCCTAAAACAACAACAGAGTTGCCATGACTGCGAGGAGCCTTTAAAAAGGAGACAGACCTGCTGCCTGAGACCTTCATGTGTGGCAGGCAGGCAGGCCAAAAAGCACAAATAAAAAGAACGAAGGCTTTTGGAAAGTTTTGAGACCAGGAGCCAGAAACGGTGCGCTGATTGCTTACAAGCCAATTTGTCAACATGTGCTGATGGGCCATGTAATTGCTGTTGCTTGTTTGCGGTGTTGGTTAAATTGGAGTAATTGGAGTTGCGTGAGCCAGCTTGAATAAATCCTGCTTGACACTGACTCTAAAGGTGTTGAAGTGTTAAATGTGCCGCCTTTTAGCAACACAACTGCAAATACAGTGCAGGAGTTGAAACTGTTTCGCAGCACTAAGTTCTGCTGCGTGTTTTTAACAGTGTATGTTTACTCAACTAGAGTATGAGTATAATTAGAGCTTAACCGATACACTATCGGCGTTCCTCACTCACTTGACTTCGAGCTTGATAAATAATAACAATATATGATTGTGTTAACTAACACTGATCTAGATACTACTCTACTCATATTGACAATAATTACTTAGCGAAACAAAGAAATCCAACAAATGACCAAGCTTGGAGGCACAACGGCAAAATAATACTAATGCTGTTCCAATCAAAAGGGTCGGTCACAGTCCTATACCCACGATCCATCTTTGGGAATGGTTTACAAAAGTTTTCGAATGTTGGACCATCTCTGTGCTAGAGACTTCTCTCCAAACTTCAGCACAAAACACAACATTTTGGATATGCTATGCCATGATTGATACACTGATCCGATATAAACATAACTTACCTTGCTTAACTTTTCGCCCTCATGCCGTGGCAACAGCGATCGTAAACTCTGGAAACCGGCATTGATGCTCTGCATGCGTCTTCGCTCATTACTGTTGGCTATTTCTCGACGCATTCGCTTCTCCGTGTCCAATATGGGTTTGCCCGAATCACTATCGCCACCACCCTGGGCACCACCACCACTGCCTCCACCTCCTCCTCCGCCGCCTATGCCACCGCCACCACCTTTTGTTGTATTCGTGCCACTCATATTGGATTGGCGACGCTGTGAACTAATTGTAACCTGACGCGCCGGCTCGGTGCTATATTCAATGTGATAGGTATTCTCGCCACCCGAATCTTCTAGTTGTAATCTGCAAAGAATGTGAAAAAGAAGAGGAAGACAAGTTAAATATCGGATGGTTGAGTCATAATGCATATTAATATATACAGAGCGTCATGCATGTGCGCTGAATATTTATGACGATGGGCGGCAGCCGCCTGCTGCTGCCTGGCTTGGATTGGCTTATCGTGTCCCATACATAAAACCAATTAACTTTTACATTTTATACTCGTACAACACTCACAATACACACACTCACACACACACATACATTTTCGAGCGTTGAAAAATTCATTCATTCATAAATTTACAATTCCATTCAATTCAATTTTAGTTTAGCCCCCACTCGCTGCACTCACACACACACACACACACACATGCACGACACACCAACACACGTTGCCGTTGGCAATGCCGCTGCTATGTAGCTCGCTGCTCCGCTCGGTAAAGCCCCAGCAGCATCAACATTGGCATCGTCATCAATAATATGTACAAAATAATAACACGAAGTGACAGAAAACTATTATTTGAAAACTTAACGAATATTAAATGCCCTTATTAAGAAGAAAGAACGATAGATAAATAGATGGAGAGAAAGATAAATAGATAGATAAATCGATGATAGATAAACCATTGATGTCAATGCATCAGTGGTCGGTAAGTTCCTCTATTGCTGTGAGTTCTCTTGAAGAAAGTGCTCCAAGAGCCGAATTAGACTTGAAGTTACTTTTTAGTTAGCGTTTATACAAAGCGAGAGCAAATGACAGTGGATGAAATTATACAATATGTATACAAAACTGACCCTATAAGCTGTGAAGTCCAAACATATAAGATTGGTTGGTTGATTGAGAAATACACATCGGCAATGCGAATGCAAGCGAAACGTCACCAAAGTGCCTGTTTCTACCCGAAGCTTACATACCCTTGCAGAACTATAACTTTAGCTTTCATCCGCATTAAATTTGGTGGTACGAAGAGTTAATTGGGTCGGGTTATATGAGAGCTATATGATTTAGTCGTCGAATCTTGGCTATTCTTACATATGGAGCATCTTGCAACGAGAAGCCAATGACAAAAATGTTAACTCGGTAGCCTTAAAACTGACAATGGACAGGACAATGGCAATATCGACTCGACTGGCTTGCTGTCATGCTGATCAAGAATATATATATACCCTATAGGGTCGGAGATGCTTCATTGTTTGCTTTACAAATATCGTCACAAAATTATAATATCCTCTGCAAAGAAAGGGTATAAGCAAAACATTTCTTTTGGTTACATTCTCTGTCAAATAGATCTGCGAGAAACTATGGCAAACTATCCATAGTCAGAGTATTATCTGAATATCTATGGATATCATAGTTTGCCATAGTTTGATAGCTCTACTTTACGAATCTTTCAAAATAAATGCTAGGTAAGAGTATAAACACACAATGCTAACAGCTAAGCATGTTGGAATGAGAGGGGAAAAGAGAGAACGAATGGCAAGCGTATGTGCGGTGCCCGCTTTGCCGCACAGCTGTCAAGTCACAATATGGCCAGGCCAGCAGAAGACGTGTGTGTGTGTGTGTGTTTGTTTTTGTTGCCAGCAACAGCGTGATTATTGTAGCTGTTGCTGTTGTCTGTTCGCCTTCACCGTTTCCTCTCCTCGTCCTGGAACTCGACTTTATGCTGCAGCATAGTCTCAAGAATTTCAAACCGGTTTCAGTTTATACAAGACGTTTTTCAGTTTTGGTCGTCGGCTAATGAAAACAATTTTCACAAAGGTATGCCACTGCAATAACAAAGAGAGAGACAGCGCGGGAGAGACGGACATAGAGAGAGTCTGACTGAGTCTCTGCATAAGTTGCAACACTGCATTCCAAATTCCATTAAACAAGAACACGACGACATGCTAGAAAATATTAGAAGCTGCCTTGTTGCTGCTTGTTGCTGTCTCTCGAGATGCTGTTGTTGTTTGTGGCTTTGGTTGGTTTATTTTTAGCAACATAATCCAAAGGTCGTTTCTCTGCAACATTTTTGCGCCAAAGATGCCGGAGATGCTGCTGCTTGCTTGGCTGTTAAAAGTTGGCCAGCGGATGTTGATGCGGCCAAAGAATGCGGCCTGCACTTGCCTGCATGCTGATGCTGCTGATGCTGCTTTTGCTAGATTTGAAAGAGACGGGAAGAGTGACATAGAGAGAGCCAGCGTTTGGAAAAACATAGCATGCCAATGTGGCTAAAAGTTGAATGAAACTACGCAAGGTATTTCGATACTCGTTTGTTTCTTTTTGGTGAGTTGTTGTATGTATGTGTAGTTCAAAAACGGTTCTGTGTGGGTGTGTGGAGCTCTGTTCCTTAATTAAAGAAGTTCCTGTTTAGTGGAAGATATATATTTTGGAGCGCGAAACGGAACTGCAATGAAAGCCTTGAAAATTGCAAGCAGTATGAAAAAAAGTATGATCCAAAGGTGTAAGCGAGTCTCAAGCATTTCTGCTTGACCATTTTTAAGCTATTCATTATTTTATAGGACTTTATCATCTGTCTTTTTGTGAAAGGACGAGTATTACTAAAAAGATTATTTTGATTTTATAACCAAAATATGAATGACCTCGGAATGAAGTAGTCATAACCATGGAACCAGCCTGATTGGGTATCGCTCAGTGCCGTACCCATCTCTAACTCTGACCCCATAAAGTATGCTATAAATATGCGTATTTGTAATCAGCTGTCGTTGTAGCTAAGCTAGATCCGTTTAAAAGTTTGAAAACTAACATAAAACTCTTCCTCGAAAGATTATAGGTTATAAATTTTAAATAAATACATAAAATAAATATAAAATTATAAAATATATTTAAAAGGAATTTGACAATCACATCATATAGATATCATAGCTTCATCAATTAAAATGAGAATTAATATGGCACATATTTTGACCGCCAACTTAATAATCGGGTAGGTGTAGGTAGGTCAGTTACTATATCTTATAGTTATCATGGTAGCAAACGCTGAGACATGATTGTTATTAAGATTTAACCCAGCCATGGTCATGTAGTCTGAGATGCAGTGTCAAAGCAGGGCATACATACTGAATGATCTTAGATCTATTTTCCTCATTTTGTTTCCTTCGTTTTAACTGAAAGCAAATTGAATCGCAATTCAACAACAACAAGTGTCAGTTTAGTCTTAAGTGCAATTGTCCTCAGTTAAACACAAATTTGCTTTTCACTTTGTCTAATAATATACCAGTTCTGCACGTGCGAAGCGGAACTCTAATGTGTTGCCCATATACAAAGCGAACGTTTTAGCAAGATGTTAAAACAATGATACACACACAGACACATCTCCATAAGCCATTTGCAAGCAACACTACAAAATGCACACGAATAGTGTAACTTTTCTGGTCTAATTCTGACATGTTACAAATTGTAATTGTTGTTGTTGCTCCATTCAAAGAAAAAAAAAACATGCAAACAACAGCTAACAGCCAACAGCTGTTGCATTTAATTTACAACACAAAATTTAAATATAGCCCAGAGAGCAGACGGACCAGCGAACGCGCAGGCAACAGTGTGAGTTATGTTAATAACAGAAAGCTGCCGCCAGCCGTAGGGCTGATTAACAGTAACAGCTGCTGACAGGCTGTGAATGCCGCCGCACAAGAGAGATAATGTAGTACAACTTACATATATACATATTTGCATATTTGGCAAACGCATTTGGCATTTGGCATAATATTTGCAAAATTGCAATTAAAATGCGCTACGCATATTTTCTCAGTTTATCTCTGCTTTTCTTTTGTTTTTGCATTTCACGCAGCTAAAATAACAAAAACAACAACAGAAGAATCACAACACATGACATATAACAGCTGCTGCCTGGGGGTCTGTTGTTGTTGCTGTTATTGCCTCGCCTCCTCTTCCCCCTCCTACTGCTGCTGCTGCTGTCAGCCAACCCAGCCAGAGTTCAATGTAGTTCATTGGCCACTTTTTGCCAAACAACACACACAGAACACAGAGCGAGAGACACACAAAGCCGAAGTCACGAGCACCGCCGAGTTGTTAGCTCCCGCTGCAGCTACCTCCCCCGTCTGCCCCTACGTTCCCGTTGCCTACTACCTGCTGTGGTGTCGACCTCTTGCTGGCTGCATTGCACTTGCTATTGCTGCACATAAATTTTGTACATACGTCGTAGTACGTTTATTGGGTCAATGCTTACGTCATCATTTCACTGGAAACTCTATTTTATTTTTCTAGTATTCTCTAGGCTGCCTTCTCCTACTGGCAGGTGGAATTTGCTTTCTCAGCTTTCGCTCAGAATAGGAATCAGGCATAGGAGGAGCCAGTCCAGGCAAATGTTTATGTTCAATTCATAAATGATAAATAAATTGATGTCTGTATTTATGAAATATAAACCATGGCGCACATAAACAACATTCTTCAGTTGTTAACAGCTAGCGAAAAGTTGACAACCGAAGCAAGGCCTAACTTTTGACAGGGTGTTGAAAGCTTTTGTTAGGTCACAGTTTGCATTGAACACTGAGTTAATCGGACTCCCATTTTGATCTGATCAGTCCTGGAGCAACTACTGTATGATAATTGTTTCAGCCGGCATTTAGCTGGTGTTCTTTGTGGTACTTTTCCACGCCACCTCAATGTTCTAATCTACTAAACGGATATCAAATTTCACGTCTACGTCCCAAGAAAGCTGTAAGGTATGACTCATATATCAATGGATAATACGATAATGCCTTTTTCGATCCAATTGCTTATCAAATGTAAGTTGGCTTAGCAATTGTAGCAACAGTCGCTGTAAATCATTTGTATATCGAAATTGTAACATCATTTCAAACTCTAGAAATTTTGGCATTTTTATGTGTGAAACACTTCAACTTATAGAGTTTTATTTATACATCGTTTTTAAGGAATCCAGGAAATCAGCAGACGGAAAAGAAATCAAGTAGCCATTGAGCTCTTCTCTATCTTCGTTCTAAGGTACATGAATTGGGATAGCATACTTCTTGAATGATCCAATACAAATCTTGGTCCACTTGCAGTTGGAATTATCTAAATTTCGTAGATTTTAGGATTTAGTAAGATCGAAGATGTTCTATGTTGAAGGTAGACGTTTATCAAGCTGTTCCAATTGAATACAGATTCTTAGTTGGACTGACGCATCCATCTTAAATAGAATTCTGTATTAGAATTGGATCATATCGTTGTATTATAAGTTGATTGTGGTTTACAATCCAAATAATTTTATTGTTAAGGGTTTACTACAAATGAATTATGAGCTCCATCAGAGGTATTGCGTAAGAATAAATTGGTCTTATAGTGAATGGAATGATCTTACTTTAGCAATCACATAAGCTAAATATAATCTTGGCGATCATTAAAAGCCGTATCGATCTATAGATATCCCATTATCAGCCTGTTTCTATACAAAACTAGTCGTCTCTGTGTAGGTCAGTATAATCAGTGGAAAATAGTTAAGATCAGACAACTACATCGAATATACAGATGCCTCATAGGCATCAGCTGAATAATATCTAACGAAAGAAACCTTTCCGATCCATCTAAACGGCATAGCAGATATCCCAAAGCTCATTTCAGTCTTCCTTATAGCTTTCAAATGAAACTTTCCATTCCTATGGGGAAGCTTAACAACGGTCAACTAAGCAATGGCCATGTTTATGGGAGCAACAGCTGTTTTGTAATCAAAATATGCCTATATCATATTTATCAACTAATAAATCCTTTTAGGCCATAGATTCATGAGCCTCCATCACTATATAGAGAAGAAGCTACGTCATTTATGCACATCCAGAGTCATATCACGTTTGTAGTCATAAAAACAAAAATAAGGAAGGTCATATCTAAAACGCAGTTAACAATGGCTAAAACTATGCATGTGTGTGTATGTGTGTTTCTAGTATTGCAAATTGCAACGCAATAAACATTTAGTCAGACTTGCGTAATTTGTGCAACAAAGTAGAGACGACGCCGATGCCGACAGACGAGGACGGAGCAGCACATATAAGCAAATGAAATGTTTAGAATTTGAGAACAATTTCCGAGAATTTTGAATTCTGGCGCCACATTTGCAATAAAAATTATGAACAGAGGCCAGACAGGCTGACAGGCAGACACTGCAATTGCATAAGCATCGATGAGGTAATTCAGGGCATGCATCCAAGCATGCACTATGGATTATATTGGTGCAGATTCTTCTATAACATCGTCATTTAACTGATATTTCCAGAACATGTAATTTAAAAAACATTTTCAAAATAGTTTTAGGTTATAGATTTCGGGCAGGCATTGCCTTGCCGCCGCCTTGTTCGATGCCGTCGTCGTGCCCCAAAAACTGTTGTACACAAAAATCATGTGTTTTTCATAAACAAGCCTACACTCTCACTCCCTCTCTCTCTCTCTCTCTATCCATCACGACGCTCTCACGCTCGCAGGTTGCCAATTATAAATATGCCGCAAAAAGAAGCTAAAACAACAACGAAATGGAAAACAAAACGAAATTGAAACGCTTGGGCATGTGGAACATGCATGCGGTAGCGCGAGCCATCGCCCAAAAATTTTGCGCAGCAGCTTTTTATCTACAAAATGTGTTGTTGGCTTTGCCGATTTTGAAATTTTTTCGTTTTTTGCAAATTTATGCGAATGACGCTGGCTAAATAGAGAGTGAGATAGGGAGGGAGCAAACAAGCAGGCAGGCAAGCTGGTTTTTGTCTTCTTTTTTCAATGAAACGTGTGTAGTAGTAAAAAGCACGGCGAGAGATTGCGAGTCGTGTGGCGGCATCTGTACTTTTTTTTTTGCAAGCAATATAAATTTCCCTCTCTCTCGCTTTGGCGCGGCGCAACAAGCACAGCCATTCGAACAAAGCTTTTTGAGTGCAATGCAAACACATACATGCAGAAGCCAAGAGTGAGAGCGCCCCCACTCACTCGCTCATATACGTTCTCTCAATAGGGGGGTTTTACGTTATATACTTTTTGGCATAAAGCTGGGGAGCGGCGGCTCTTATAACTTTAGATTTGCAAGCCACCGCCACATGGCTGTTCCCTGTCTCTGAAAACTTCCAAGCGTGGCAGCTGGCGCTTCCAATGTGTATAGCGTGCCGAGGGGGAAAACGGAAATGACGCCACACACAGGCACATATGCATTATAGAGTAGTGTATTTGCAAAATGTGCAACATTTGGAGACTTTTAACCAAACCAAACACACAACGTTGGCAGCTGTTAAAAACGCAACACTAGTGGCTAAAATAGCATGTCCGGATCGTACTTCTAGTATATATTTATTGCATTTCTATTTAAAAAAGCTGTCAGCTGTTTTCCAGCGAATTGTACTACTCAACTCACAACTCACATACACTTGATATTAAACAAATACTGTTATACAATACAACATATGTGAGTATATGGATGTGCTTATTGTGATAAGCAAGCCTTGAGCGAGCCGCACACAGCTGGGTTTGGGTTTGGCTGTAGGGTGTTAACGGAAGAGTAGCGCTAACTTGTGTGTAAGTGCTTGTATGCGATGTCTGTTGTGCAAAAACATATGCTGGGATCTGGGTGGTCGCTAGAGCGGCCGCTAAGAATGGCAAACTCAAAAGGCAAACCGAGACAAAGGCCGATTGACTGATAAAGCGCGTAAGCAGAGAGAGACGCAGGCGGCGATGATGTGTCGTGTGACGAAAAAATTGTACAACAAAGCACCATATGATTTTGATAATGAGAGCTTCGCTAACCGGCAAAAACTTTCGCTACAGCTGTGCCCTGACTCTTGCTCTCCTATTCCGTCTAAGTAACGATCGTGCTAATAGGTTAGGCCAGAGCAAGGGGAAAAAACTGTACATATCTACGAGCTCTGCTTTCCTAGCGATAGTTTATACAATTGTATTTCATTTTTCTACATTACATATTGAATTTCTTCCGCTCACTCTCTAACACACACACAATTCTCACGCTCACTCAGGTAGAAAAACGTGTAAATAGTGCGAGCAGCAAACCATATGATTATAGGAAATTGTACCGGTACAGCTGATTTCAATTTCAACTAAGCGTATGTGTATGCCTATGTTTGAGTGTGTCTGTGTGTGTAAAGTAGAAAACCAGAATGCTCAAAACAGAATGCCGAAAAATGTTGATTAGGTTAGGCAGAGGTAACGACAACTAGCAATAGCAATGATAAGCAGCTGTTTGTCAAAAGAAAAAACATGTGAGTGTGAGAGCGAATTGGGCAGCTGTGAAGCTGATGTTGATGAGGGAGATCGCGGATCAATAATAATGCAAAGAGCAAAAGCTAATGCATTACTTCGGTATATTTAAGGAAATGCTACAATAATTCCACAATTACACATACAAAAACCTTTTCCCGATCCTTCTACATTTAACGGCTTCGAGCCTCACAGCTGTTTCTAATATTTTGGCCTTAAGTGTAAACCAAGTAACGCAGCCGCTGAGCTGCCTGGACAAATTTAAAAAAAAAAAAAAAAGAGAAAAAAAACAGTCGCATTACAATATGGACGACGACACACAAGAAAGAAGACATGTGTGCGAGCGTGAAAAAGAGGCAAACATTAAAAACAACAACAATGACAAGAACAACACAAGCGGATGAGAGAAAAAAGTAGCGTCGCTTTTATTCCAGGCCGAAAACAAACGTGTGGATTGGAATAACGTGGAAATGAAACGGAATGCGCCATACGTTTATAAAAATGCATGTGTGTGTGTGTGGTGGTGGTGTTTTTGTGCCGCATTTGTTTTGTGTGGAAAAACAGGCGGCAAAAATTTCGTGAGAGAGAAAGAGAACGAGTGACTAAGAGGCGACAGGGCGAAATAGTAAAAATAATCAATAATTTGCGTGATAAAAATGCAACCTAAGCTTGAAACAACGCCAAGGACTGCGAGACTGTTGCTGTCGCCAAGAAGTGTTGTTTGTTTGTGTTGTAGTTGTTTTGTTCACAAAATGATTAACGGACGCACAGCACGACAAAGAGAGAGAGAGGGCTTAGTACTAACGGTTGAATTCGAGACACTTACTGTAACTCTTCATCCAATTCCTCGGCGCTGTTGTATTCGGCGTTTTCCAGAATCACTTCCTCCGTTTTGATGGCCAACGGTACTGCAGACATGTTTTATTTTGTATATGTTTTGTTTATTGTTAGAAATGTTGAACTTTAAAAAGCCAACATCTACACACGCTTCAATTTAAGTCAGCCACGTGTTTCGTTGTTGATGTGTGGAAATTGTTGAATTTATTATTGTTTTATTCTTATATCGTGTTATTCGTTGCTGTTTTTCTTCTCTCACTTGGGGTCGTAGATTTGGGTCTTCGTCTCCCACTTTCTTCTTCTACCTCACCTTCACTTCTTTCACTTCCACACACAATCACAATCGATCGATGTCAGCTGGTCTTTATGCTGCCTTCAGCTGCTTTTGGATTTCAGTGGCCACCAAACATACACGCGCAAACACACGTGTGTGTAGTATACACACAAACACACACACACATGCACACTGGCACTCTCAACAAACACCAATCGGGCGCTCCGAAGATATTTAGTCGGTGTCTGCTTGCCTGCCGCCGACGCCGAGAAGTTTTTGTGTGCGAAATTTGCGTAATGATCTTTATTTGTTGTTATTTTATTTTTTATTTTGCTACGGCACTTTGGTATACACGTACAAACACATACACATATGCGTTGTATAAAATGGTTGCACTGTACGTAGAAGACCGCGCGGTTTAAAAAGTCAAGCGTCCGCGACACGTCCGCAACGTTCGAAATTCAACAAAAGTGTGACCAAATGTGTAACAGCTACTCAATTCTTTGCTCACTCACCGTGAGAGTCAAACCGCCCGTGGAATGTTTATAAACACGACGACTGTCCGTGGAATGTTTATAATGCTTGGAGCCATTGACCATATATTTGTGAAATTATAGTCTGATTATGCCAAACTTTGCTTTCCTTGCATAGATACTATACTAAGTTCAATGAAAGTAATAATTAAAAATTTTGCAAAGTTTCTTTCGCATACTTTCCCTCCCATATGAATGTTTCCGACAACAACCAATATTCGAATTAGTATAAATGAAACAAGGCTATAAATATTTAAAACATTTTATTATCATTACATTATACATTCAATACTTCGTCAATACCGCTGCCAGCAGTACATACATGGGCCACAACAAAAATTTAAACGCGCGCCAAGCCTTCAAAAACGACTATATGACACCAAAAAGCTTCCTATTTCACTCGCCCCAACTCATTCTCCACGGTGCGAACAGGCAGCTACTTCCAACATCGAAAAACATTTCGAATTTAACATTCGCTGTTAGTTAACATTGGCGCTCTACTAATTGGTAATCTTTGCCTCCATTGGAGGTACCAAGAATATGAAAAATAGTGTTACCAGAGGTGTATAAGTTACCCATGCTTGTCTCACTTACTGTGAGAGTCAAACTGCCCGTAGAATGTTTATAAGCATTTGCATGAAATTACACTCTATGGGCCATACATGTTTATAAACATGGGATTGGTTCTCCCGCAAATGCTTAGCTACAAATGTTCGACTCGGACTGTGTTGCTGTTCGATATGCTATTTTAACAGCAGGCTGTTAATAGATCAAATTATAATAGCAATTTGATAAAAATACAAGTTGAAAACATAGTCATTTTGAAAAATGTGTTCCAATATTTCATAAATAAAGGAAATTCCGAAAATTATGCAATAGAAGGTTATCTTTCGTCAAGTCGTCTAGATTTTTTGTAATTTAATTAAAATGTCAAAAATATATTCACATATTTCCTAAAGATCATTGCCCTCTCATAATATCTGAAAGACGCGAAAGTGTAATTATTTGTATCCCAGCGCTGTTAAATAACATTTTGGTTTTAAATTTAAAATAGAAGAATAGAAGAGAAACAGAAATAAAACAATGAAATGATGCACCTGAAAACATTTGATACTGAGGCCTTTAATTATAATACTGTTATCCTTAGCGACTCAATGTTAATAAATCATATTAGATTATTTAAAACAACATGTGACGGTACTCTAAATTGTAATTAAATTGTATGCAGTAGGTAATCTCAAATTGAAAAATGAGTAACTTAGCAACATTTCATAAGAATACTCGGCAACATTCATAAATTTTCCCCTACCTTATTAACATTTATACTGTTCTGCTAAGTGTTACAGCGCAGCGAGGAAACATTAATGTGTATTTTTGTGTAGTATATTTTTTGGCGGGACCTCAAACTTAATTACATTTTCAAATAAATGCGAGCGGGCAAATGTTATCGTGAGAAATACCCAAAAACACCTCAAGAACAAAAGAACTGAATAGTTGATATTTTTTGATGAGAGTATTAGTATTTTGGCTTTCTCTGCTTGCGGTCACACTGATTTTGAACCTCAACTTCAACCAAACAATAATTTTAGTTTCTGCCCATCCCGATTAATATAATTAATACATTAATTCATTTTTACATCAATTAATTATCTATGGTAAGTATAAAACGTAAAACTATGTATTGAGCATGTCCATTGCAAAGATGAGATCTATGACTAATGACGGCTGCATATGTGTGTATGCGTGAATTGTGATTGTTGTTTTCTGTTTTAGCGATAAGGGCGGTGTTTTACATTTATATAAATACTCATTAATATCGATGATGTGCCTTTGCAGGGTGATAACAAAATATGCGACATCAGCGATGGAGTGCTCGAGGAATTGAAAAAGTTTAAATTTCGCAAAAGCAATACCAACTCCGCGTTGATATGTACGTATAAGCCCAAGAGAAAACCAAGCCTCACCTACACCCACCTACTCTACACCTACACATGCCAAAAACCAAAACAATATGCTAAATATTAATATTGTAATTGTTTATTCCATAGTGAAAGTAGATAGAGAGAAGCAATCTGTGGTGCTTGATGAGATGATAGACGATATTTCAGTGGATGAACTGCAAGACACACTGCCAGGACATCAGCCACGCTATGTGATCTATACATATAAAATGGTGCATGACGACAACAGAGTTTCATATCCCATGTGCTTCATATTCTATACGCCCAGGGATAGTCAGGTGACTATAGAGATGCGAGTCGTAGAAAGTGATCCAAGTTATATATTCGTATTTTGCCTCTAGATTGAGCTGCAGATGATGTATGCCTGTACAAAGAGTGCACTCCAAAGGGAGGTGGATCTAACGCGTGTCTACGAAATACGCGAACTGGACGAACTAACCGAAGATTGGCTGAAGGAGAAACTTAAATAGATTTCATATTAGATTTGTGGATGCACGAACATGACACACGGGATATTGAAAGCAATATTTTTTAAATGCAATTTGTCAACTAGAGTTTTTAAACTTACTCAAAATTGATCAAAGGCAATTACCATCGATAACGATAACGATACATACCAATATCAATACCAAACCAATATTTATACAAACACAAGATGACAAAAAGATGAAAAGACAACTTTTTATATACAATTACAATCTCTCTCTATTTACATAATTTGTAACAACTCTTGAGGAGTTTGCATTTGTATTTATAATAATTTTAGCTATTGCATTTAAGTGACCAAATATGAAGTGTATTTGTGTATACAAAATGGATCTTAAAGAAGCTGTGCTTGCCAAATTTATATTTATATTGTAAAGAATATATACAAAAACAGTATAGATATACGAAGATTACGGAGAAGCAAACATGACAATGACGTAAACCCAATGAGACATAAAACACAACAAAAGCAAAACAATACAAACAAATATTCCATTTTATATAAGCTATGTATTTGAATAAACAAAAAGTGTTTAAAATATTATCAAACTAAGCAGCCGTTGTTTCAAGCTGAGTTTATCAGATCGCCATTTTAAGAAGACAGAACACCAGCAAAAATTCCTCTTTCACATAAATTTGATTGCGCATTCTCTCATTGTTATATGCCTTTGATATACCCAGATAACTGCTCTGCTCACTGTAATGTTATACATATACACTTATACCGCAGAGTACTCAACGCACCTCAACGCAGTAGTGAACCGTTGTTGTTGCAAATAATTGGTCATGGGGCAAAATGTTCATTCCAAATAGCCGATTATATAAGCAACATCTGGTGAAAATTCCAGCTGTTGCAGACAGACATAGATCTATAGACTTCCCTTGTGATGCCATTGCGATTTTGTTTAATGCTTTTCGTGGTTGTCATTTTCCAAGTGTCGCAACTGTATGAAGGCGGCGCATTTCCAACGCTTTGCTCCGATATCATTCCCAGTGTTACCCACCTTACGAATTCGATTGCGCTTATCAAATTGGCCAGATGCGCCTTCTTAGATACTGTAGAAGATTCGCCACCATTAAGCATTTCTCTAAGCACATCCTCCAAGCGAGTATCGCATTCGTTGCAAATGCATATGACTTGACGTCATTTGGTGCAAACCGGAATGTCATGAAATGTTTTCCATTCTCATTCCTAGTAATGCAATCGCTGGGCAGCCGTATGATGCAGCATGGTGTACCGACTCTCGCTGGGCGTTGGCGGCGGTGGTGGTGGCGGTGCAAGCATATGGGCCATGGCCGCCATGCCCATTTGTGTGGCTGCATTTGGCGCTGTCAAATGATGGAGAGCATCGTGATGATGCATTGCCGTGGCCGTGGGTCCCGCAGCCGGATGATGATGATAGTGATGGGGCATTGGTGGCGGCGGCGCAGGGGCCAGCGGCAAATTCAGTAGATTATTATTCACCGCATGGGTGCGGAAGTGTAGACTTAGGCTATCGGCCGTATCATAGGCCTTATCACAATCGGGACACTTGAAATGCGCTTGCTCCAAAGTGTCCAGACCCACCGGATCTGTATCAATGGCCTCATCATCGTCATCATCAACGATATCATTGGCCGTCGATGACTCCAGCGGATGTAGCTTCAGCTTATGGGCCCGCATATCGCGACGACGACTGAAGGCCTTGCCGCACACTTCGCAATGATGATTCTTCAGGCCGGTATGTGTGATCATATGCTTGGATAGATCGCCCGCCGTATAGAAACCCTTCTGGCAGAGCGAACAGATTTGGTCCCTCACGCCCAGATGAATCTTTTGATGGGCCTGAAAGTTGCCCAAAGCCGAGAACTGTTTCGAGCAGATCTCACACTGAAACGGCTTGTCGCCAGTGTGCGTGCGCTCATGCACCTTCAGATTGTACTTCTGGGCAAAGCGCTGGGCACAGTAACTACAGGCATAGGGCTTCTCCCCCGTGTGCGTCCTTATGTGCTGCGTCAGCTGTGCAATGCATTTGAAATTCTTATGGCACTCGTAGCAAGTATGCGGCAACTTGGGCACGGGTTTGGGACCCCGCTTCTTGTGCTGTTCAGGCGGCTTGCGTTGATAGCGGGAGCGGCGTTTGCTGCGTTTTGATGCTTCCGCCGAGCCCTCGCCATCTTCATCCTCGCTGGAGTTGAGTTGATCCCGCTGTGGCAGGGGTTTTAGCTCCACAAAATCCGTATTGGTGGCGGCATCATGTCGCCAGGAATCGTGTAGTCCTAAATATTGACGCAGTCTGAGATCGCTATTCTCGCACTCCTGCTTGAAGTGGTATGCAACGCCCAGGCGATAGATGCAATTGTTGCAGATTACAGCAGGAAGACCATCCGCTTTGTATACCTATGCCGATGCCAAGAGATATGATAATGATAAAGATAATGAAAAATTCTTCTTACAGAGATTCTTGCACACATTTGTATCATAGCTGATGGCATCATGGCAAAATCTGTGCTATAAATGGAGGTCAACGGACCCGGTGCTTCTTCCAGACAAACGCGACAGATTTTGTGAATATTGTAGTCCATTTTAAAGTGAATTTCTTCTTAATGTAACTTTGTTTACGATTATTGTGGTTATAAGGAAACTCACGATGTAATACTGTGACGATGTTTTAACGATAGTCAAATATATCGATATGCAATGTTAAAGTTAATGAATGTAGGAATATGCACGTAAATGTTTCAGCGGCTTTTAAACTACAGCTGAGTAGAGAAATACATATTTTATTCCCAGCTGCCCAATATATTCATTATTAAATTTAAAAAAAAGGAAGGAAGGCTAGCTTTATGCTTGCCAATGCTTATATACCATTCACATTTGTAAATATACCCGATTTTATTAGTTCGATACAGTTCGAATATGGTGTACTAATTTTTCATTTTGGAACAATTGATGAAGTAGAGCTTCTTACTCCATTCAGCTTTGTGACGCTGGGTTTTTAATATTATCAACCTTATATGCTCTAATATTATTTGCTTTTACGGAACACATTTGGCGCGCTAATTCAAATATAAATAGCCACAGGGCTATGTTATTATGTTATTTAACATGGACTTTGCACTTACAGCACTGGCAGTGGTAGTGCATTTAGCAGATAGAAAACCTTATCGATAAATCGGAGTAAGAAAATACATAATTCCAATTCTGAAAGTGCACGTATAACTTTTACAAGCTGGAGTTGCTATTAGTGGTGTATTCTGATCCTGGAGCTGTGAAAACAGATCGTGAACGCTGGAGGAGTAGTGGCTGGAGAGGTTTTGACATTGGCCGTGGTTGGTGAAATTTGTGGGCCTCAGCCTGAGCTACTGCTTTTTCCAGATGAAGATGTTTTAGCGACTATTGAAAGCAAATACGCCACACATACCCATACCCTTATATACAAACACACACACTGAGCTAGGCCAGGTGGAGGTGGGGGAGCGCGTGTGCCGGCAAAAAAGTGAGAAAAGAATCGGAATCGGCTGGAGAATATTTATGCTTTTGTAAACAAAAAAACAAAAGGCCAGGCCAGCGAAATTCATTAGTTATACAAGGTCAACAGACAAATTATTTCAACAAACGGCAGAGGCGAGCGTTGAATGCGAAAATTCCGTCAGTTCCAGTTCTGCGAGAGAAACAGCAACAGCGTGTGGCAGCAATGGCAACAAGTATAAGCAAAAGCGAAAGCACTCAGAGACTGGAGCAGGAGGAGCAACACCAAGAGCCACTACTGAGGCAGCGTCAGGCCAATGGCGGTGCTGGTCATGAGCTAGCCAATGGCAAGGTAGCCGCAATGGAGGCGGAGGACACGGTAAGCACAACAGCATCATATACAAGTCCAACCGCCTCCGCCGTCAGCGATTATACCTCCTCGGGCGGCACATTCATGAAGCTTAAAACCTATTTGCTGGCGTTGCGCCCCTGGTCACTGTCCGCCAGCCTGGTGCCGACGCTCTTGGGCTCCGCCTTGGCCTATCGTTCACAGTGGTCGGCCGAGTTCTCCATGCTCACCTTCTTCCTAACCGCCTTCACAGTGGTCACGGTGCATTGTGCCGGCAATGTGGTCAACACGTATTTTGATTTCATCAAAGGCATCGATAAACAAAAGGTGAGATGATATATAAACACGCAGAACAAAATTAAGTATTTCGTACTTGAATAGAGTAAAAACCTAGGCAACAAGTTCGATCAATTTTAATTCAATCGAGAAATACTTATTTGAAGAACTTTTTTTTAATTCCAAGAAGACATATTTAGAATGTTCTTGACAAATTCAATTACGTTTCGGACTAAAATCAGGTCTATTAATTCAGAATTTACATTTTTAAAACAAGTAAGAAATATAAGATATTTTAGACTTTTTTGTTTTTCATCCAAATCAAACCAAATTCGGTTCGAATCCATTGAAGAAGTCCCACGCCCGCTGAGCAAGTTTGATTCAGATCGGGCCACTGTATCATGTAGCCCGCATATAACCGATTTCTGCAGAATGAACACTTAGTAGTAAATTCTTTGTTTTGTATCACAATCAAACCAAATTCGGTTTGCATCTATTTGAGTAGTCCCCACGCCCGCTGACTTAATTTGATTCGATCGGATTGCTATAATAGGGCGCTGGCGTAGAAGCGCGCATATATTTACAATATGAATGGTATTAAAGCTTCGGCAAACCGAAGCTAACCTTCCTTTCTGGTCTTGTTTCTTCATTTGTCTCTAACCAATTGTTATACAATGCAGGCTGACGATCGCACTTTGGTCGATCACATACTCACTAAGGATGAGGTAAGTTATGCAGTCCTATACTCGCCAGCTTCCATTCTCAATTTTTTTTAATTGTTTTTTTGGTAGGTGGTTTCACTGGGCGCCATACTTTACATGGCCGGTTGTGCTGGATTTGTGCTGCTGGCCGTATGGTCGCCCGCCAAAATGGAGCATTTGGCTTTAATCTACTTTGGTGGTTTATCCTCGAGCTTCCTATACACCGGTGGCATTGGCTTCAAGTACATTGCCCTAGGGGACTTAGTCATATTGATACTATTCGGCCCCATCTCAGTGCTCTTTGCATTTATGTCGCAAACGGGTCACGTCGACTGGACAACCATGGGCTATGCCATACCGCTCGCCCTCAACACGGAGGCCATACTGCACAGCAACAATACAAGAGATGCGGAAAGCGATGGCAAGGCGGGCATTGTGACGCTGGCCATACTCATTGGACGAACTGCCTCCCATGTGCTATACGCCATGCTGCTCTTTACGCCCTACTCCCTGTTCTTCATATTTGGCCTGAAGTACTCGCTGTGGTTCCTGCTGCCATTGATAACGCTGCCGCAGGCCTTCCAAATCGAGAAACGGTTCCGGAATGAGCATACAATGCATCTGGTGCCCAGACAGACGGCCAAATTGAATTTCTTCTTTGGCATCCTGTACATTGTGGCCTGCTGTTGCGCCCAACAGTTGCCCACATTTGTATGGCGAAAGCATTAGGCATCATCAACATGGAACACATTGAATTGCTGCAACATATTTAGGGAATTTCATTAGCGTGTTTTTTTTTCAGCTTCGTTTATGTTTAGCGTGTGTGCGTGTTGATGTCAATGTCTTCACAGTTTTGTCTCTAAGGCTTTAGATGGAGTGCTCTTAAAATGGAAATCCTTATATGGCAAATGTTTACCAAGTGAAATAGTCATATATGGTTAACCATTTTAAAGTGTTGATTGCAACTTAAGCTAAAAGTTACTAAAACGCAAGATTTTGATTAAAGTGTAAAATTAAAAACTAAAACTAACATCTAAAATTAGCTGATTCTCCACAATACAGTCGAAGACACTAGAATAGAACCCTGTTGCATTGTTGCAAAGACCATATACTTTAGTAGACGCTCAACTTCTTATACAAATTCCCTTTGACAATCCGCAGGCACTTTCGCTTCTCTTAAAATGTTTGAAATCGAACATATAAGATGGCAGCATTGGCCTTTTAACAGTGCTTAAGAACGGAAGTGCTCTCAATCATGAGGATCTACTTTGAGTAGTTTATCTATGGTTATTGTCTTGCCAAACGACGTGAAATTCCAATAAATTAACCTATGCCCTTTCATGTGAGCCCTAACGTAATGAGAGAATGACTTTACATAAAATGAGAGTGGTTTAACTTAACAGGAAAACAACATAACAAGAGCTTCTTACCATATTAAGAGTATATACGTGTGTAAATTTTTGCTTTTTGCACAAGTTTAATCTGTTAATGTTAAATATTTCACACTTGCATTATGTTCTGGAAAAATTTGAATATGTTTCTGAAACTTAAATATGTAAAAGCGTAAAATTCAACAGAAGAAACAATTTTTTTGCCACTTCTGTAATCATGAACGTAATCCCATATTTTGTATTGAGTCCAAGGCGGCTCGCTTAACGCAATTTTGCTTAACACTAGGTTTTCCAGGATATAATCCCCGCGATAAGCAAGGACGAGTGTTCTATTCTAGTGGCGACAAACTGTACATAATGCACTCCTCGTAGCTGCGCTATGAAGTCAAAAAGTGTTTTGTTTAGGCAAAGGATTAGGCAGTTTTATAATTTTGGTAGAGCTCCTATTAAATGCTAGGCTAATCATACTCTCAAACTTTACCAGTTTAAGTTTACAGGATTGCTACTCGCTATTCTATTCGACAGTCATTGTTTTTCACTTTCTCCTGAGCCAATTTTGTGCTGCACCTATCGCAGTCCGAAGCAAATTTCATACAATTTCATCTTAAATTACAGGAAGGAACGCTAAAACAAAATATGCAATATTTACTTAATTATTGGTTTTATTTAGTTTTCTAGGTAATTTAATAGTTGTTTAGCTCAAGTGGCTTTATCTTTTACTCACGAAAAGCCCATTTTCAGTCACATCATCCCACAATTTGAGTTAGGTATTATATTAGGTCCACATATTTGACAGCAACTGCATATTATACTAATTAAAGTGCTAATGAAGAGCTTTCCAAAAATCAATACGAAGAAAAAAATGGAATGTTTCACTGTTTCTTGATACTAATTAATGGAATTGAATTGAATGTCACGCCGAATATCATGTTAGTGTCAGCGGAAATGCCCATATTAGCAAGTCAATTATTGGTACGTCTATAGACACTATAAAAGGTCATTCATTGCCTTGTCCAATGTATCCAAATATCAACTTTCATTCAAAATAAATTCTACAAAATTTCACTGACTTCCATTTTCAAACTCTGACTTTGACCCACTTGCAGTTGGAACTTTGTAAAACGGCTTCTTAGTGTGCATCTATGCCTTAAACTGCAAGTTGTATGAAATTTTTAGCCTCCTAGCAATTGACGTTTGACCTGTGCCTTGTGCGTCTGTCCCATATTATATGCAACACTTAAACTGAACTTATCAGAGCCACGAGGAGTGATATACACTTTATGTTTATGTATTTGTACTGGTGAATTTCATAAATTTTGTTGTTGTTTTCTATCTGCACAAATTTCATTTTCGAATGCTTGCTAGTCTCCTAGTCTCTACAAACATACATACATATTTATATATATATACATACATATATAAACTTTGAACTGAACATATCCCTCAAATCAAGTAATATACAATAAAGTGTTTACTATTATTTATTTTCAACACAAGCCTAACACAAATATGCCTATGCTATTATTATTATATAGTTATAAATATTCCCTACAAATGCATGAAAGAAAGACAAAAAAATAGCGCAAACGTTATACTGTTTGTTAATGTATCGAGACAACGATCATGCGTGTGTAAGTGATCAAATATGGAAGCTGAGCAATATGCTATCTCTTTCTCTCACGTTACAAATCTACATCGCTCTCAATTTTCATCTTTCTCTCGCGCATTGGAATTATGGACCAAGGATCAAACGTTAATAGTGTTTTTTGGGCGTGTGTGCAAAATAGCACAGAATTATTAACTAAAGCTTATTGTTATAGATGAATGTTTATACAAATAATCCATACATACATACATATACGTATATTTATGATGCATGTTACTTAAGTTTTTTATTTGGCAATCAAAGTATATATGTCTGCTTTAAAAACAATTACTTTATAGAAATGCTTCAAATGCAAATTAAGTTAAATATAGAAACGGTTTTGTGTAGCCTGTGGCTTTTTTGCTTTTTGTGTGTGCGTGTGTGTGTGTCACATTTGCTAGATTTACATATATACATACATGCAATATATATATATATATTTGTAGCTGTTGTAGCAAGCCCAGTATCAGGCAAGCTCAAAAGAGTGAGAATAACTTAAAATACAGATTTAACAAAAATATTAAAAAAGAAAAAACACAAATATATACATACATTGACTATATCGAAAGATCTAAGCAAGCAACTATTGTTTTCCAAATAATACTTATGCATATATAAGCATATAGCTTTAAATAACAAAACAAAATAACAACAAGAAGAAAACCAACCAGAAATATGATTGTTAAAACTCAGCACGTAAACGCAGTATAATTATTTTTTTTTTTTGTTATTGTGGCAATATTTGTTATACCCGATATTTGAAGACTACAAGGCTTTAGTTAAAAGGCTAAAGGAAGCATTAAAGATCTTCTATAAAGTATAAATAATCTTAAGCATAATCAACAGTCCATCTGTGTGTCTATAAGATCATCTACGAGGGGTACTATTTATATTTCGGGAATGAACATTTTCAAGTGAAAATGGCTTTATTGTTTTACAAAATATTCTCCATGATGCTAATTACACTTTCGCATGCGTGAAAAAGAAATTTTTACACACCAAACGTGCTTTCTAAACGCTTCAACAGCTTTTTGGCGTCAAAAAACATTAAATTTGTAAATTTTTTGCTGCATAATGACTAACAGAGACTCGACATTAAGTGCAAAATCAAAACTGCAAAACCTTTTAGATGTTTTGAGTTCTCAAATACTCTGTTGCATGAATTCACCAATTTACCTAGAGGAAGGACAGTCAGCCTTTGGCGGTTGTATTTTCAGTTGACGCACTGAATGTATTTTTGGCACAACAACAGATTTTAGAGGACCTTTACGGAATTCGTCGGCTACCGATCGACCACGATTGAATTCATTATACCAGCAATCTACGGTGGTTTTTATCGCCATACAAAGAACTGAGTTCATCAACACATTCCTGTTTTTGATAATCCAAGTAGAAAGTTGTGAAAAATAATCCAACGAAAACGCCCGGCTTGTTCCCAAATTTCAACTGGCCACCTAACACGCCAGGGTCCCCTCTAAGTCTCTATTCTTACCTGAGCTAGCTGTTTTTTAGGCCTAGTCACATCTATCTACGGCAAGCACAATTCATAGCAGCTCAAAATCTCAAACTATAAAGTACTCATCAGCAGTCAATTAAATATCAATTAACCCGCATTTTAATATTTCATAACATATAGATGATACAATGGCAAGCTCATTAACTACCGATCTTCCAAACTGCATAACAATCGCTTTATAATTCTAAGAAAAACTACCACAAATTGCCTATTGCCAAGATCTTCGCTCGTACCATAAAACGAATTCTTAGTATCGGGTATCTTGTGGTCGGAATATCGACTACCTAGTTCTTACTTGTTTTATAGAGAATACATTCATATATACACATGCATATTGTAATATTTAAGCTGATTGAATCATTTTTTCATATTAAGGAAATGTAAGAAAATGCTTTTGTTGTTTGCTGAAAAATGCAGAAAATAAAAAACCCAACTAAATTTAATACTTTTTGTAGACACAGCATACTAAAATAACAACAACAACAACAATGAACAATAATTAATTATAAATAACGACAATTAAATGAAATATTTACTAATTAGAAATTGTAAACGGAAAAATGTGTAGAAATACATGTGTATTTTATTGAAATTATTTTGGCATTTCTTTTTTAACAAATCTCCATTTGGTAGAACTATTCCATAACGATAACCGGCAGCTTACATCAACTATTAGCAGAGCGTTAACTCTACTTATTATAAGAATGCCCTTGGACATTCCGATGGCACTTTGCCTCTCTTAAAATGTTTAACATCGAACATATGAGACAGCACCATTGGTCTTTCAATGAGTGTGAAGAAACGGAAAGATGCTCCTGGAATTAAATTCCGAATGTTCTTCACACTCATTGAAAGACCACCAATGCCAAGGGCGTAGCCCCGAACTTTTTTAGAGTTCACCTAAATCGGATATGATAAGTAATAATGCTACTGCTTGAGAGTTAAATGATAATAGGTAATAAAGCCTCTCTGGGTGTGGCATCCGACTATAAGGTACAGTTTCAGTCTCTTATATAGAGATAATTCAGATATATCGGAACAAAATGCTGAAACGTGTTCCACCGATGTCATATTTAGAATAAGCCAAAAGAGCAATCCCATAAACCTGGCACCAACTTGCTAACGACCTTCTTTACAATAGCATCATCTAAAAGGATGCCCACCCACTTGATCCCTGTCCCTAGTTCTTAAGGAGAGAAATAAAATCCCCCAAAAATTAAAAAAATTAGTTTATTTTTTATTTGTTAACAAAATAATTCTTCTTTTCTTTCGCATTTTCATCCATTAACATTCCTGTTCCATTCGTGATACCAGCATCACCTCGTAAGGCTTCACAGCCGCTGTGGCTCCCTCCAGTGGCACTTCCTCTGGCATTTGGCCAGGCAATGCGACCAACTTGAAGTTCTGCAAGAGCGTCGTGGTGAACATGAATAGATTCTGGCGACCCAACAAATCGCCCATGCAGCGATGCCGTCCAAACCCAAAGGGATTGAAGGCCTCGGGCAGTTTAAGCTGCCCGTCAATCAGATATCTGGTGGGATCAAAGGTTTCCGGCTCTGGAAAGTCCACGGGATTGATGAGCATGCCGCGGAAACAGGCTATAACCATGGTGTCTTTTGGTATCTCATAGCCCGACAGGCGAGTATCGCAAACAGCGCGATGGGGTATGCCGAAGGTGTGCAGCATGAACATGCGCACTGCCTCCATGGTGATGGCTTCGCAGTAGGGCAGCTTCTGCCGATCAGTCCACTCGGGTATGCGCTCCAGGCCAATCGCCTCCTTGATCTCGGCATAGGCGCGTTCCTGGATTTCCGGTTGTCGCACCAAATGCATGAAACAGAAGCCCAAACTCTTGTTGGTTGTCTCCGAGCCGGCGAGGAACATGTCCAGGCAAATGGCCAACAGACTCTCGTCACTAAACATCCCCTTGGTATCGTTACCCGCCTCCTGGGCGCGCAGGTAGCTGTCCATGAGGTCACGCGGCTCATCGTAGTTGCGGTAGCTGCGCCTATGCAGCTCGATCTCCTTGCTCATAAAGGCGTACAAGGCGCGATGGCTTTCCACGAAGCCAGTATAGCCGGAGTACTCCGGCGCAATGAAACGCAACAGTGGAAAATGGCTGAAGAGAGCTCCCACCATATCGATATTCTTGAACAGTTCGAAGAAGGTCTCCAGCAGCTCCGTGATTTCCGGGCTACCTGGCTCATAGCGCCTACCGCTCAGCATACACCAGAGCGTGTTCAGCACGTATACACTGGTCAGGTCGTGCATCTCAATCCTGGCCTGCTTGCCATCTGCCTGTTGGACCCGCTGACGCAGATCCTGCAGCAGACAGCTGGCCTCATTGTGCACAATGTCCACCATGCCACTTCTTGCAAAGCCGAAATTCTTCAAATGTCGCAGTATGAAGCGTCGCTGTTCCACCCACATCTCGCCATCTGTGAGGAGGACGCCCAAACGTGAGTTGAAGGTCCTAAGGCGATAGAATATGCCATCCGGCCGACCATCGATATCCTCATTGGTCATCATTTCACTTATGGCATCATTGGTATACGCTATTACCACCTTATCCTTGCCAATCTTTAAGCCATAGTACCCATACGGATTCACATAACGCCTGGCCAGTTCATCAATCACTTTGCAGAACATGCCCAGCCGATAACGCAGCTGCGAGATCTGCAGGGCACAGCCAACTATGGGATACCAACGTGGACCAGGCGGAAATTTGGCCGGCTTCCGAACACCACTGACCAGGAAGATCAGCACCAGGCTGGCGAAAAAGATGACCGCATAAAACATCTCGGCTGGCCTAAAGCAAATGCAACAGTAACAACATTCGCAGCTGGCTTTCACTTTCCTTGGGGTGTATCCGTTACGCAATCCTAGTCCAAGCAAATGGTTGCGTCACTTCTGGTTGAATTTGTTGCAATTTTCCTAGAGTTAACACTTGGCTTTTCCTCTGCTTTGTTGTGTTGTGAATGTGGGTTGAATTGGCTACCGACTGAAGCCGCCGCCTTAGCTGCAGACTCTTTTTATAGGCTCTGTCTTTGAGTCTGGCTATGGCCATGTCATGGTGGTGGTGTTGGTAATAGGAAAAAGCTTTTCTTCAACCAAGTTTTGTTTACACCACAAGTTTTCCCTTTCCGAATCTACCAACGACATGAAAGACAATTATGTACTGACAAGTCAGTTGGTTAAAGTTTGTTTGTTGAAGTTGGAGTCGGATCAGCCGGTTATAACTAAGCCAAACGAAAAGTAGATATCTAGGTTTGTTGAGGGACCAGATAGACTTTTCTTCTCTTGAATTATAAATATCAAAATTTGGGATTCTGCTAAGATGATCAAGTATCAGCTACACTTCTCTGGGTGCTCCAGTTCTAGGTAGGGTTAACGTCTGCCAAACCATGGGAAAACAACATCTTACAGGTCGAGTTATGTCATATCGATCATTTTAAGAGCTAGTTCTTCTCATAATGTTCTTAACTTTTCAACGTCCTTGTACTTAATGAAATTTAGGGAAATGTAAATTCGTCATTAATAGAAAAAGTAAGGAAAGCTGTCTTTGGCATTGCCGCAGCTCGTATACCATTCACATTAAATATATATAACAAACGGAAGTTCAACCTTGAAGCAGGTGTATTTTGTAACTGCTCTTCTTCTTGCATAAGCAGATCCTGCTATCGGACTACTGCAATTGTAAGGGATTTAGTTACAATTTCCGAATGAATAAAATCATATAAAAGCCACAACGAAAAGTCATGGTATATTGTTTCCCTTCCTATTCTACTAAGAGTGTGTTCTGAAGCAGATGAAACTCAAACTCAACGAGCGTGCAGACTTAAGAAACATCTGTTTAAAATGTCAGCCTGTAGCTCTTAAGACTTCTGACACCTCGGACTTAAACGTACGGATGGACGGACTTAGCTATATCGAATCCCCTCGGCATGCTGATCAAGACTATGTATGTATATATTTTATATGGTTGGAAATGCTTCCTTCTGTGTGTTGCAAACTTGCACATTAAACTCATTTTGTATGGTTTGTTTCAAATAAACAATAACAAACAACAAGAAAAGAAGAAACCCAAACTAAATATGGCCGAGCAGGCTCAAGTAGAAGGAGACAATCAATGCGATGTTTGACAGAAGGGTAAGAGAAGGATCTTGCACTTACACTGGGTCGCCCTAATTGCCATTTCTCCCCAGTTTGCCGCAATGCGAGGCATTTAACTGATCACTACTGGATTTATGTGTTCTAGAGGCATCTACATCAACTGATCCAATTTAAGCCGGATCAGACAACTATAGAGCCAAAATTTAAAAAGAAACTCGATCTGACGCCCCACAAGGGCAGTCTACATACCAAATTGGGTCTCCCTAGCTCTTGCAGTCTCCAAGATCTAGGTATTCATACGGACGGACAGACGGACATGGCTAGATCGACTTGGCTGTTGATGCTGATCAACAATATACAATATATACTTTACTTGGTTCAGGGTATTTATCTGTCGAGCAGGCTCAACTTCTTACTTGTTTTTTAGCAAGTTTTCTTTTGTCGTCTGTTGTCTTTTGATGATATTGCATGATCCCGATCTATGCTATGTAGTATAACCCTTCAAAGGCCAGGAAAGGGTCACCCACATATTCAACTCTGATCTGTCTCAGTTAATAAGAAAACTGCGTATCGTGAATGTAATACTTTATCACATTTTTGTATACATTTTTGCTTACAGTCAATCTTCGGGTCTTCAGGTAACCCATAAATTCCCTACAGAGTCAGTTGCTGACCCACTCTATTCACATTCACTCCCAATCCAATTGCTATTTATGTGACCGCAACATTGAAAGTGAACGACCGCTGGAAGCAGATGCACCCGGCACATGAACATGGACATGACCAGTTGCCACCGATCGCCACAACACCACATTTAATAAGAAGAGGCAAAAGGAAAACAAGAAAACTTGGCTACCAAACCATCAAAGTCATGGAAAACTTGTTGCGAGCAAGGAAAACAGCGCATGGAAAACCAAACTAACCTGTTTAAGCTGGCCTCAAACGAAATGGAAACCGATTGGCCATTAACCGAGCAAGTCTGCCTTTAACTGGGAGCTGGGTAGGAGGACGATGGCTATTATGTCATCGCCATCGCGGAAAGTAACGACTTTGTTTTGATAAATCCGCTGGTTCCGGTTTGGCGGCCGCAGCTCTTACTCTTACCAAAATATGCCCAACTAGTTGTGTGCAGCCAAATTGGAACTAGGAGTTGGAGTTGGAACTGGGATCTGATCGTGATCGTGGGGCTTAAACATGACTACGATTTGGAAAGGCATCGCATTTGCTTGCTGCCAATGAAACTCAACGGACGTTAACAAGATAAAGCTAAAGCTCAGTGTGAGGATCTCCAATAAAAAGAAAACCAAACTATCAGTGTAATGGGTTTTAGGTGAGTTCGGACCCAGCCTCAGCGAAATCCTGCCCCCGAAATGGGACTGACATCTGGTTTTGATTGTACAGATTCGTACTGCTGGCTGTCATGGGCTTGGGTGCCATGTATATGATGCATCTGTTGGCCCAGGATTGGAATCGCATACGACCTATACAGGGCTTAACAAATCTGGCGGGTCAGGCTATACGTCCTATACAAGGTGCAGCCAATCTGGTGGGCCAGGCCAGTTCTGCCTTGAGCTTAACGCGCGGCAAGCGAGAAGCTCTCAACCAAGAGCTGAGCTGGGTTCGCAGGGATGGAGATGCAAATGCAGTGCGACACGGTCCAGCTCCTCCGGCTGCCATCGATTGGAAGCGTATACTCTCACGCGATCCCTTTGAATGTTTGCAATCGTTAATATGCCAACTGATGTCTGGGGCTGAAGCTCACTCTCCAGAAGCGGAATTGTTAATGGAATTTCTGGAATCCTCTGTGGAAATGGCACCGGCTAAGATTGGTCGTGCCTTCAGTCGGGGCTTGGCATTGCGCGGTGCTAAGGGTGTCCCTAAACCAGATGGTTGTTACAACGAGTATCCCTTCTGCTTGTACTCGGCCAAGACAATGTTGAGGATACTGCGTTGGTTTAGTGAAGCCAAAGATGAGGAAAAGCAAGGATTAGCTGATGTGTAAACTAAGTGATTCCATGTAGTGTGATGGAGAGTGCGGGAGATTTGATTAGAATCTAAATTGAAGTAGGGAAAAATGTGAAGACTTAAAAAGATGTGCATGAATTTTGTACACAATTTTCAGAGTAAGTATGTGGAAATAATGGATTTGGAAGAAGAATGAAAACTTAATGTTTATATTTAGCAAGCTTCAGGTCAAATGACTGAGAAACGTCGTAATTTGTATATTGAAGTCCGACGGAAAACCCAAATTTGAACCGCTTTTCACTTTCCCCAAAGTTGAAGAAACTTTGAATATCAAAATTCATGTGGAGGCCAAAATCATGGCCAATAAGCTAGTCCTTATTAAGCTCTGGTCAGTTTTCTTTGAGATATTGCTAGGCGAAAGCAAATTTACAAAAATAATGTTTCTTTCATGAATTATAGAAATAAGTTTATTATTTTGTGTAACAATAATATTTCTTTGTAGGTTTTTCGTATGTAAAAATAGTTATATTCAAATATATATTGAATTCTATATATTATATAAAGCAAAAAAATTTATGTATTTGCGGAATGATAAGTAAAATTTTAAATATTGGGGGCTTGATTTCATAAAATTATGCCAAGCTTCAAAAACTTGCAACTTTGTATAAATAAATAGCTCATGCGTAAACACATACATAGTTATAATATCAGCGGGGAGGTGTTTAAAAAACAAGTTTTAAGGATACTTTTTCATTAGCTTCTTTTGTGTGTTTCGTATTCGAATGTGCGCGCTTTACATAACAAATGAGAGAGCAAAACTTTAACATAAATATACATTGAACAGATAAATGTATATAACTAAGCTATATAGTGTGTGAAGATATTATTTAAAACTTATATTGCATTTGTTCCAGGTTTTTGTACATATGTATAGAGAGAGTGAGAGAGAGAGCAGTGTTAGCTTTGTATACATCAGAATGCTATTATAATTTTGTCACGATATTTGTCACACCGTAAAGTATATATTTATATATATATAGATATATTTATATCCTTGATCAACATGACAAGCCGATCCTATTTGGTACATGTCAGTTTTAGAAGACTCCACGTCTGCTGATTAATTTTGATCCGCATCGGAGAACTATATCATAAAGCCTTGATCACATTAGTCTTCAGAGAAGAGGGGGAATCTGCCTCAGCCTTCGATCGGAATGTGTCTTTTGATTCCGACAGAGTACTGCCTCGAAGTAATGCTGGGCGTACATCAAAAGCGTTTTATAAGCTTCCAAGTTTGTTGATCAAATTTAATCAGGATCAGACTACTACGTTATCCTTCCTTATAAAAGTACATCTTTTTACAAGGGTATCCGAGCTTCGGATTGCCGAAGTGAGCCTTCCTTTTTTGTTAGAGAGCATATTGATGTGTAAGATCTGATTTTGTGATATTGTTTTCAGTCCTTCCAGGTTTTCCAGGCGGAGATTTTAAAAATATTTGAGCGGCAAATGATAAAAATTAACCTAAGATTAAATAAATATTGCATTAGCAGCTTTTAAATAATACAAATTAGGGTTGCCGATTTCAATATTCACAGCAACCCTAATAAAAAAAATCGAAATATTTTTGAAACAAAATTAAATTGCTTCAGCTTTTGTGAGAGGCTTTCAAGCCATGGGCGCCTTTTGTCCTTGCAGTGTCACACTCGTCACATCCTTGACTATCATTTCGGCCACCTGCCAGGCAATCTCCTCCTGCACATTATCCACTGGCAGGTTGACAAACTTGCGCATGGCATTCTTAAGATTCAGCGACCAGGGCTGCGATTTAAGAGCCACTGCATCAACGGCCTCAAAGTCCCTCTCATAGCGCCCCAAAGAGTTGACATGACCAAATTTGAGTGCGCTAACTGGACGCTGCCAGAGCAGTTGGGGATTGGTTAGCTGCCTGGCATCAATGTGCATCATGCTGTTCGCACTTCCATTGGGATTTGCATTGCCAGCGGGCTTGGCCTGGTCCATGGCCGCCAGCAGGGTGTTGTGCTGTGAAATGTGCGTGCAGTCCGACATGGACATGGTTTTGCGATGACGCTGCTGTGCAGATATCCTAGTTGCTTTACGAAGGCTTAGCTTGTGATGGAGCATGGAGCCAGCATTGTCCACAGTGTCCACGTCCACGTTTACTTCTGCCTGAGCCTGGGCGCCCGTCTTGGCCTTCATCTCATTCACATAATTATCGAATATGTTGGATTTGAGAAAGTCTGCAAAGTACTTCTGCTCCAGATACTTGCCAGTGACTATTAGAGCCGTATCGAACGCATAAGGCAGTTGAGCCGGATCACAGATGGCCTGCTCAACGCGTAGACGCAGCTTCTGTGATATCCACAGCCGGCACTCGGACTGCAGCGAGAAGTAGCGCTCATAGATGATCATGGCATCGGTTTGGGCAGCCGTCTGATCCTCGGCACAGGCGAAGCTCTTCCGAAAATTGACGGCCGTTATCCAGAACTCCAGGCATTCGCGCTCCTGCTGCTGCTCCAGGAACTCAGTGAAATAGAACAGGGCCAGCTCGCTGTAGAGCACGTCATACACATTAATCGTGGCGCTCTCTATGAGTTCCAGACAGTAGTTGCAGTAGTAACTGCTCTGCAGGAAGCCTTGTAGGTGATCCCGCTCCAATTGATGCAACACATAATCTCTGGCCTCATCAAAGCAGCTGGCTGGAATAGCCTGCAGATTCGGCTGCGATTTGTCCTTGCCACAAAGCAGCAGGGATATGTGTGCGAGGATTACTATAGGCAGCTCCACCAACTGATGGGCATTGACTATCAAATATTTTTGATAGATAGCAATGGCATCGTTGATGCTGGCTCGCGATAGCTCCGATGATTTTTGCCTATGGATCTGCTTATTCGTCTCCGCATAGATGCGACTCTTCTCATCATCGGTGAGGGGCTTCCGCATCGACAAATCGCACAGCGTCTTTAGTTCAGGTACATCGTTATCATTATTGATATCTGTATGCTGCTCATGTGCGGTGGAAACAAGCTCACTGCTATGCTGCTGCTGCTCCTCTTGCAATTCTATGTCCTTCTCGCGCTCCAGCTGCATTAAGGCCGCACGCTTAAAGTACTCTATATCCAGATAGAACTTTATAAGCGGCAAAGCCTTGTGCGTCTCCAAGTACTGCACAAAGTAGCTTAGGCAATTTGGTTCACTCACAATCGCAGCCAGCGTCATGGAGAGGCGCGAGTTGTATTTGAATATATCTGCAAGCAAAATTCATAAACGGATACAGACATGATAAGCGTAACAGTAAGTGCGCAATTTGCATTCCAGGAAATGTCAAACACACACACACAGAAATACATGTTTGAGCAGCCACGTCTAATTACCTTCATCAGCACCCACACTTAGCAAGCTATTGCCCAAGCTAACTGCATCGGCCGCTGTTCCAGCTGCCGCCGCCTCCTCCTCTTCCATAAACACCTCATCACAGAAACTTGTTGTGGAGCGCAGCGAATGACGTTTCGCTGAAGCGCAAACCACATCATCATCTTGGTCTTGGCCAGCATCAGCATCGTTGCTGTTGCTATTGCGACGACGACCTAAGGCAAAAGAAAAGCAAATGAAATTGTGTCAAAAACTCCAACAACAACAGAACTAAATATAAACATAAATAATTTGCATACGCAGTCAATTTCATTATGCATGCCCTTTTCTTCACACTTACTCGTCTGTCTTTTGATGTATTTTAGCATCTTTACATATTACCACTAAATATACGATTCACTTTGAAACATTAATTGCAATGAATTTAACATTACGGCGAAATATTTATATGGAGAAAAAATATTTACAGCTCTTCTTCTTATCGGATGGTGATTGATAACATTTGCAATTATCGATAGTCAAGCAGATATTGTTCGTATGGGCTTTATGAACGAAGTTAATACATAATTTAAAATTGACTGATTACACAAAATATTATTACATATTAAACTTAAACAGCCCAGTCTCATTTTCAACTACTGCAGCAACTACTCTAAGATTTTTAAAATACATTCAGTCACGGTCACCGCAATTTTTGCAGCAGTTACAGCTGTTAGGCTAACAGACAATTAACAGTATCGGTCACTCTTTTTAAAATATCAGTTAAATTTTACATATCGATATTGGCAGTGCCAGTGTTGCCATATGTGCCGCATATTTTACCGTTTGTTTTTATTGGGGTCCCGCCATTAATTCATCCTTTTTGGCATCATGTTGAACAAAAAAATAGTTTTAATTTACTTATCACAGATTCGATAGTTTCATTAAAATGATGACCCTACAGAAATCTAGATTGAGCGAAGTGCAAAACCTGCTAGGACCTTGTTGGCAGGCCGGCGGCGGGCGTTCATACTTGGGACGAGAAGAAATTGAAAGAGTCAATGTAATTTCCAGCTGGTAAGCAAAAATGGCAAAGCATTTGTAATTTGTGGCATTAATTATGTGTTTATAGCAATAAGATACGCGAATTGATGGACGAGAACCAACTAAACAGCAGATACAATGATGATCAGTGTAGTGAGCAAGCCTTGGAAAGACGAGGCAACGGTGGCAGCGGATTTTCTTTTTCTTTTAAGATCTTGGCGCAGCTAACCAGCGGCGTCACCTACATTTACCGACAGCAAGTGAACACTTTGCTAGGTAAGAGTCTTTTGAATTGGCTAGATTGAGGCTTATTAATAATGTACTTATGGCATATAAATATTTACAGATGATTGCGAACGTTTGCTAGCCGAACTGAGGCGCACAAAGTTCCCTCTTTATATGATGCCGTCGTTGGGGCCGCCACCGCCGGCTTCAAAACAGTCGCGGATGACGACACATAAACGTAAGCGAGTAATAACTACCAAACGTCTCACCATGACAGTGACAAAACGGTCCAGGATTGAAGAGGAAGCGGAGCCAGCTCTGTTGGACGAGCCGCATTTGAATTATTACCGAGAACTGTTGAACGACACCGATCTATTTAACGAGCCCGAAGAAATTGACGAAGTATGCTTTAATTAACTAACAAATAAATGAGTCAACAACTTAATATTATATTCTAGACCACTACAGAGGCTACGGTGTGCCGCTACTCAAATTTTACCATTCAAACTACAACCGAAGAGCTCATATTAGACGATGCTGATATAAAACTGGATCAGGGATTTGGCGAATCAAATGAAATTGATTTAAACGAATTTCGGGATCTTTTTCCTCAAAGAAATAATGCCTGTAAGTAGCAAATAAGGGCAAAGTCTTTGGCTGTGTTTAAACATTATCTACGATATCAGTAAGACGACGACGGCCCTCTGACGAACCGCCAACGGATGTTTTAGCCATCAAAATACCCAGATTGGAATCAACAACGCAGGAATTGAATGTAACATTCACTGACAATGCTATACCTGATGATAGCATTGCTATAACCAGTGATCCTTATTTTACAATGGTAAGACCCAGCAATGTCAGTCCCAAGATGTTGTGCCCTTATGAAGAGGAGGAATTGCTACCAGCTCCAGCTCAAAAGTTGAGCCACTCAATTAGACGAAAATGCAAATCCTTAAAAATAGATAAAGCTATAAAATTGAGGAGGGAAACTCTATTGTGTCATAGAGTTGACTATAATAAAAGTTTGTTCAAGTCCGTCAAAAACAAAATTAAGGATCATAGAGATGTCCCAGCTCTGTTGAACAGCTTAAGTCGGCAGTGAGTTATTATTATTATTATTAATGTTTATGTTGTTCTTGAAACACTTTATTACTAACATTACATTTTTTTAGCTGCAACTTTTCAGATTATTTCAAGAAGCGTTCCAAAGTTACCCTGGACAGCACTGATATGGAATTGCAAGCGGA
This sequence comes from Hirtodrosophila duncani, assembly GCA_037043425.1. NCBI lineage: Eukaryota > Metazoa > Arthropoda > Insecta > Diptera > Drosophilidae > Hirtodrosophila > Hirtodrosophila duncani. Next base: position 13,379,407 of record JBAMBM010000057.1, on the reverse strand, counting down.
AGACACTTTGAGAACTATATTTAGTGCAGACTATTCAGATAATCTAGGCAAGGATATACTCTCAGCGTTTTCTAAGGATGTGTCAAATGAGCAGCGGCTATTGGAACAGGAACACACTGAATTGGATGCACTACCAAGACCACCTACTCCTGCTGCTCCACTTTCAATCTCGCCTCACGACAACAATAACAATCTAGATAAATTGCAGGAGTATAACAACAATAACAACGAAATGGATTTGTATAATGTTAAGAGCAACTTTAGCGGTACTTCCTTTGGTAAGCAAACACCCAACATAGTAGTGTAATATGGCACTAAAATGTATATATAGATTCTTATAGCATAATGATGCATTTACTGATGTACTGGCGTACTAATCCACATAATACAATTGATGCTAACAAATTTATAAAATCCTTTCCGGATCGTATTAAGGCTGCCTTGGCCTTTAATCATTTGTTAAGTAAGTTCAGACCCTTTTCCGAATTCCAAGTTTCCCACTTCCATTTCCATTTGCAAAAATAAATAGGAAAACTCTTCAAACAGTTTCGAACTACTCGTACTCACCCAACTTCCAAGTTAAAATTTTGTAGTTGAAGTTTTGTTTCGCATTCCTGAAACAATTCCTTCAACTTTCTACATAATTTTTATAACTGTATTTCACAGCTTTGTCACGGAATAATTTTATAATAATTACGAAAAAACCAAATTCCACTGTGATGATGGATGAAATACAATTGGGCAGGGAATCTTTAAAGCTGATTCAACAAGCTGGGAATCTGTAAAACCATTTTTAAACATTTTTTCAAGGCTTCAAAGCTTAGCCGCAAATTGTTTAGATTGTTTCAAACAAATTTCAAAACATTTTAAAAGTTTTCCAAGTCTCCACAGCTTAGCCGTCATTTTCTTTTGAATTGTTGCAAATTGTAATAGAATACAATTTTAACTTATTCAAGCCGAATCCTTTGAAAAGGATAACAAAAACTGATAAGCTTTCTAGTTTTTTTTGAATTTTAATAAATTCCAAATAAGTTTTTGTGTTAGTAGGCTCAAGGTCGTGGATTGCTTTCCAGCAGCCTTTGAAATTCTTTTAGGAGAGATTGAGATCTCGAAACAGTCAAAGTCCTCCGAAGCATAAATTTTTGAAATTGTAAGGCTTTCTATTCTTATAAATACAGTGAGATGCGAAATCCCAAACCGGCGGACTTCTAAACGAATTTAAGAAATATTTTAATTTTTTACGCTGACTCACGACCTTGAGCGCAAATAAATTAAAATTTCAAGTATTTATTAATGTACATTTTTGTAGTACTATTCATATTTCGGGAATAGCAAATAATAACAATAATTTTTCAATGCAAATGGCTTTATTGTTTTTCAAAATATTCTCCATGATGCTGAAAACACTTTCGCATGCTTGAAAATAATTTTCAAAGCAGTCACTCGAAAGGTAACCTTATTTAATGGTTTAAAAGCCTTTTTGACGTAAAAAAACGTTAAATTTGTAATTTTTTTTGGTATAATCAAGAACAGAGAGACGACATTAGGTGCCAAATCTAACTGTAAGGCGGATTACATATATTGACTGCTCAAAAACTATGTTGAGTGAGTTGATTGACTTACCTAGATGAATGACAGTCTGCCTTTGCCGGTAGTTTCTCTATATTTCTAGAAACTTTTAGCAAACAGGTAATTGTTTACCATTCAGAATAGACCATCTTACGTTTCTATAATGATATGGTAGTTTCATGTCCAGTTTTTAAGATAAAAAGAGGTTACCATTCTCTCTTAAGTGTTTTTCTGGGAAGAACTTTTCGTCGATTGGTAAATTGACGCGAGCCTTTTTTGTTCACGCAAAATCGAATGTATTGAAGTGAAACTAATGTGCAAAGGTGCCTCTATCTCACGATATGTCACATGACATTCTTGCATTATCAGTTTACGCATTGCATCGATGTTTTTTTCACGGAATTCGTCGGTGACCGAATTACGATTAAATTCACTATACCAGCGATATCTGTGGTTTTTGATGGTGCCTTATAGCCATACAAAGAACTGAGTTCATCGGCACATTCTTGTTGAGATAATCCAAATTGATTTTCTTTTCTCACGTTTATGCTAAAAAAAAATATCAGCCTTTATTATGGTGCTGCCAGTTCCCGAAATATAAATAGTACCCTTCGTACTTACGTCAAAGCTCAACTCCATTGTGGAGGACGAGATATACTCTAGGCATCAGATCTATAAAGCTGACTGTCAATATAGAATAGAATATATCTAATTTAAGCACAACTTTTATAATTTCAACACCTTAACACCTTGCTAATAAACTTTATATCCAGCTTCATTTTCTCAAAGAAAAATTTTTAAATGTTTCATTTTGTTATTATTTCTTTACTAAAAGTATTATGTAATCGTAACTATTGACTCATTAACATTCTGTAATTTCCTAAACCTCGGATCTTGTTACAATCTATGTACAACCCGAAATGCAATAAAAAAAAGGAGAAAAAGGAAAAACAAAAGAACAAAATATAATTTATAGACTTTCCATTTTTAAATACCAATCTGCTGGGCCAGACCCGAGTAGATGTGCAAAGTGCAGAAGCCCATGATGGCAGCCACCAGAGCCTTGAAGGCAATCGTCAGCCATGGTCCTATGGATAAAATGTGGAGCAAACCCTCCAACCAGACGCCTTTGAAAATGGTCACGGCTAGGAGGAGGCTGACCAGTGGCTTCAGGGACTTATTGAGATCGTGACGGGTGAAAAGCCAGATCAGTGTGGCAGTGGTCAGGTGCTGCACTAGCAGCACATTCGATTCCAGACACTTGAGTATATAGATCCAGCTGAATTCAGTGCCGCGAGCACCTACCCAGAGCATGATGGCGCGTGAGAGAATGACCTCGGCGGTGGCCCAGCCTAGGCCAGCGGTTATGAGCTTTGAATGACCCTTGCCGGGTATGCGGCTTAAAATCAAGGCGAACCCAAGCAAATCGGCTATATCCACGCTGCAGCGGAAGAACTCCTAAGCATGGAGGAACAGGACAATATAACAAATTATGTATGTATATGGAAACTTTTAAACTTTGACTGGGTCAGCTTACAGCAAAAAAATTGAACTCCCCATTGTTTGAGGCGTCCGAGTAGAAGAATGTGGCTAGCACAAGCATCTTGACGAGTTGTGTAAATATATAAATGCCACCCGCCTGCATGCATTTCCAAAAGGCACCATATTCTGACCTAGAAAAGAGCGGTGCGGGGAATGTTTATTGATTGCAATCACTATCACGCCTTTCAGTTTCTGCTTTTGTAGACAAAAGCAGGTAGTTTACTTACAAGCCGGAGTATTTATAAGTAAAATAGTATGGCATCAGCAACGCCACACAGTTGCCAAAGTGATATAGTGTCATATTCTTTGATAATTTAGCTTTAAACACACACAGTCCGTCGAAAAAACGAGAGGAAGAGGAAGAGTTAGTGTTAATGAAAGCAGCTGTCAAACGCTGCTAGCCAGTGGTGCTGCCAACTTAGCTGCAAGTGACTATGTTAAATAACATTTGAACAAAATATGCAAAGTTTATATTCAGTTAATAATAGTATTTATTAAAAATTCATAATTTTCAGGCTCATACAATTCAATTATAAATTTCTTTGCAATATTTAAATTAATTAGGTAATTCTGCAGCCCCATACGTTATCAACACGTCATCTGTCATCTGGACTGGGACTGCGTTTATTTGTATGTGCGTATGTGTGTGAGTTTTCTGCGTATAATATTCGGGCAATTTTCTTTTTTTTTTTAGTTTAAAGCACTAAAAATTGCATAAAATGCTTGAACAAAATTTGTAATAATACGCCCATATCACACACAAAGCACTCAGAGATTTGCCAAGAAAGAAAATTATCAGCGAAATTGCATATTACGTTGGAAAAGACACAAATTGAAACTTTCGCTGAGCATTTTAAGCATTTCGCAAGGCCAAAAGGTATTGAATTTAAACGTCTATTGTGCATGACGAATGCAAAAACCAGCAACGTCAACATCCGACAGGCAGTTTTTGCATAAAGAAGCAGCTTGACTTGAAATGAGATGCAAACTCGACGACGCCTTCATCAAACAGACCAGGAATACACTTACACTAATCCCAGTCAAAGCCAGGAGCAACAGCAATTGCAGCATCAGCAAACAGCAACAGGAGCGGGCGCGGGCTACACATTAATCCAGCCGGGTCAGGGACAGCAGCCAACGTTTGAGGCTGCCATTAACATTGGCATTGGTGATTCGCCATCATCGGCGCCATCCATTCAATCCAACGACGACGACAAGTACGGCAAGGCAGCCCGCCAGTGGAACTTGCGTGCCTTCTCTTCGCGCCTGCAGGCCAGCTCTGGCCAGGCACTGCGCACCTACATCCAGCAGCCACTAAGCGCCGCTGCGGCTGTAGTCACTGGCAATCATCCGCTAGGTGACAGCAACAACTCAAACTACAACTACGATAGTTACGATAGTGCATCCCAGACGCAAACCGTTAACAGTGATCAGTTTGATTTGGAGCCGGAGCAGGAGATCTTTATCATGGCGGCAAGAGATCGTACCGGCGAATTTACCAATGCGATACGTTCGCTTCAGGCAAGGAACATCACAAGGGCCGTCAACATACGCGATCCGCGCAAGGCCAAGCAGGTGCAGAGCTATTCGGAGTTCATGATGGTGGCCAGATTTATAGGCAAGAATATAGCCAGCACTTATGCCAAGCTGGAGAAGCTCACCATGTGTAAGTTACTGGGGCTGCTTGGGTGTGGCGTGACGTAAACTCAACTAACAACCATTCCATTTCATCCATTTCCCTTGCAGTGGCCAAAAAGAAGAGCCTGTTCGATGATAGACCACAGGAAATCCAAGAGCTGACGTACATCATCAAAGGTGATCTGAATGCCCTGAATCAGCAAATAGCCCGTCTACAGGACATCTCCAAGGATCAGCGACGAAACACCAATGGCAAGCATCTGGTGTCACATTCCTCTAACATGGTGCTGGCCCTCCAATCCAAGCTGGCCAGCATGAGTACGGACTTTAAACAGATACTGGAAGTGCGCACGGAAAATCTCAAGCAGCAGAAAACGCGACGTGACCAATTTAGCCAAGGACCTGGTCCACTGGCTGCCCACACTGTCTCGCCATCCACTGCCAAGCAGGGTTCGCTGCTGCTCAGCGAGGAGAATCAGTCGGCGGTCAGCATAGACATGGGTGGCAGTGATACGACACCGCTGCTGGGTCCGCCAGCGCGCCTGCAACAACAACAGCAACTAGCAATCTACGATGATTCGGACACATATGTCCAGCAACGGGCGGAGACCATGCAAAACATTGAGTCCACCATTGTGGAGCTGGGCGGCATATTCCAACAGCTGGCGCATATGGTCAAGGAACAGGAGGAGATTGTCGAACGCATTGATACCAACGTGGCGGATGCCGAGCTCAACATTGAGGCTGCCCATGGCGAGATACTCAAATATTTCCAATCCGTGTCCAAGAATCGTTGGTTAATGATTAAGATTTTTGGTGTTTTGATATTCTTTTTCCTATTCTTTGTTATTTTTATGTCATAATTAATGCTAAATTTCCCTTGCCCCCGCGACCAGCCACACCCCATCTCCTCGTCCTACTCCAAATAAATTATTTTGTACATTGGCATAAACTTCAAATCAATTATGAGTGCAAACGGTGTCCTCCTCCTCCTCTACAAATAAATCCACAATTCACATTATGATAAACACGAAAAGGATTGTAAAATAAAAATAAAATTATAAAGATACGTACAAAAATGATAAACAAATTTATGTGTTCTGTAGGTGTGTCTTGACATTGGAATACTTGTAGATATGCTATTTCTTGAGTGAGTTGATAAGCATGGGGCGCTCTGTAATCTATATGATGAAATGTCGTCTAGCTCCATGGCAACCGAAATGCTCCAGTAGATTTCTATTCAAACAGGCCGCTTTCCTTTAGTCTGCATTTGGGAGGAGGACTTTTATGGAATATCATTTTAGTTTATTTTAAAGTTTGCATAAAATCGCTAAGCATACAACACATAGAGTACCCATTTCATATAAGCGATTTTTACAATGAATATCGCAAGCAATGGGACCCCAGTGAACGAAGCTGTTGGCAAAGCCCGATGTGTCTGTGTGGCGGGGCAATTCTAAAAGCATCGAACTCCTTTGACAAATGTGCGTCTCACTTGTGCCTTTCAATGTTTTGTCCCTAATTATTTTCAATGGGAGGAGCTTAGAAACCCATAGTAAAATCATGACAAAATTATAAGCTTGTTATATTCTTATGCATGGCAAGCATGAGCCGCAGTGCCGCGAAACGAAGGCATAGGCTATTGCAGGTAGCGCAACCCAACACAACAGCAACATTGGCTAGCTGTGGCGGGAACAGAAATTGTTATTGCTGTTGTTTCTTCATCTATGCGCTGATCGCGAGTCTGCATTTTATTTTAATATTTGAGCGACTGCGACTCACAAGCAAAGCCAATGTAGTTGTTGTTGTGTTGGATTCAGCTAAGTGCTGGGGTCCAATTGCTTGCGAAAATGTTTCGACAAATCGCTTGCTGAGTGACAAAATGCTCAACAAAAATAATATTTATAACAAAAATAAAAAAAAACAACATTCATAACATTGGAAAATGTTCAAATTGACGTGGGGGAGGGGTTGATCAAAATACAAATAATGTTTATAATTACGGATTTTACAAATGAATTATATATTGTTCGCATTTCTTTGACAATCTCTAACAAATTGTGTATGTGTTTGAGTTTAGGGATTCACAAGAACTATTAGATGATGTGACTGACAACTTATACATGGTGTGCGGGATGGATGGTAAAGATGCGCTGGCGCCAACAATGAGATCCCCAGGCTGCTGCCCTGCCTGCCTCTATGTCGAGATGAGTGAATAAACCATGCTAAAATTAGCCGGAAGAAAGTATACACACATAATTATAAGTTCACACAGGCAAAGATTTCTATTGCAATTGTAATTACCCGTAAATGTAGTAGAAGAAGCTAATCAAGTAGACCGCCAGCTTAATCCATCCTTCGCGCATATTGCGTGCCAATGTGTCTGTCTTTAGCACCGTGGTTGGATCATACAAGCCCGGGCCCGACATCACTGGGCGATTTTTATACCTAAAATACAAGTCGAATTTGTTATTGCACTATCCATTTAGTGTGAGTCACCGTGAGCTCTACTTACCGCCAAATATGATAGGCTATCAGAGGTATATTTATACACAGCGAGAACCATTCGCCGCAGAATAGGAATAACAAATTTAAAAATATATGCAACAAATATTCCGGCAAAACCAACTGAAAATGCATTTGTTATTAACTTGTTCAATCTTTCAATATTTGCTAACTTACCGGGTTAAGGCTATTGCATTGGTCTATTGGATTTTTATAATCTGTTTTCAGCTCATCGAAGGCAATGACATGGAATATTGCAAAGAATATTAAGAATGCATCGCCAATTAAAGCCACAATATATGTGAAGGCCGTAAAGTTGAAGGGCATTTTGTTATGCGGGGGTCAATGTACGAATATGAATACTTCTGGCACGCGCGCAGCTTTATTGTTCGTTAATTCACTTTTTTTTCAATGAAAAAAATAAGTGTTTTTATAAGGGCGATGCTGACAGCTGTTAACTAAACTTATCGGTTTTGCGATATATGACTATTGGCAAGTTGCGATATTTTGCCTTTTCGGTCACAGGAGGGAGCATATTTAAAATTACTGTAGGTGGAGCGTGCATGTGGTTGTAACTATCGTAAATTACATATAAACAAAAAAATATTTTGGGTACTTATTTGTAATTAACATACATATTTACCACGAGTAATCAATGGTTTTTATCTTCCAATATATATACATATTTAAATTATGCATGTGATTGTAACTACCAATATATCGATTTGGTTTTGTTAGTATTTAAATTCTGGTCACACTAGAGTTAGGACGCGCCAAACCGAGGTGTATATACAAAAAACATACCATACGAATTCGAGGAACGACGCTTGTGTAATTTCAACAAAGAAATATAAAATTATCATAAAATTCGAATTTACTTGACACAGAACATTTTCCATTCTTATCCTTGAAAATGGCTCAGTTTAGTTTTGTAACCGATTTACAAAATGCTCTTATAATGGACGGCGAGACCAGAGGTCCAGCCCCACGGTGGAAGAAGAAACTAGAGGCGTCCCTAAATGCCAGCGCGAACACAACGCGGTCGGTTTTGTCTGTCTCCTACAACACCAGCTTTTCGGGCGTGCAGGCGTCGACCAAAACCCCTGGCAAGAGCACAGAAGGCAAGAGCAAGAAGCAATCGACGACACCAACGAAGACGCCAGGCGGCGGCGATCGGTTTATACCAAGTCGCGCCGCAACCAACTTTGAATTGGCACATTTCTTGGTGAGTAGACGGGGTGTTGTTGGAGCAAGCCACCATTACCATAGCTCCGGCATTCGCAGGTTAACAAGGAGGCGGGCGAGAAATCGGATGAGGAGAATGATCATCCTGGCACAAGTAATGCGAATGCCCAAGCATCTGCTCACAAGGGCGACCACCAGAAACTCATCACGGAGGTAGCGCAGGTGGGGGGCAGTGATAAAGGTGCCCGCATATTATGCTATCAGAACAAGGCACCGGCTGCTCCTGAATCCCATAATAATCCTCTGAAGGTTGTGTACTCCATCAAAACACCCATATCAACGAAGAGCGGAACACGCTATATACCCACAACATCGGAGCGCATACTGGATGCTCCGGACTTTATCAATGACTACTGTAAGCAAGATGAACACCTGCAATGGCGATCTATTACCCTATCTTATCTATACGTTTTCTCTCTGTTTCTGGTTCTTTTCAGACCTAAATCTCATGGACTGGAGTGGCGACAACATTGTAGCCGTTGCTTTGGGCAGCTGCGTCTATCTATGGAATGCTGGCAGCGGCAACATTGAGCAGCTAACAGAGTACGAGGAGGGCGATTATGCTTGTGCTCTCTCCTGGATCCAGGAGGGTCAGATCCTGGCCATTGGCAATAGCACTGGCGCTGTAGAGCTGTGGGATTGCTCCAAGGTGAAGCGCTTGCGTGTAATGGACGGCCACAGCGCCCGAGTCGGTTCCTTGGCCTGGAACTCGTTTCTCGTCTCCTCGGGCAGTCGGGATGGCACCATTATACACCACGATGTGCGCTCGCGCGAGCACAAGATCTCCTCTCTATCCGGTCACACGCAGGAGGTGTGTGGGCTCAAGTGGTCCACCGACTTCAAGTACTTGGCCAGTGGCGGCAACGATAATCTGGTTAATGTGTGGGCTCTGGCCAGCAGCGGTGTCGGCACCGCTGGCGAACCTCTCCACAAATTCAACGAGCACCAGGCTGCTGTACGGGCTCTAGCCTGGTGTCCCTGGCAGCCCAACATACTGGCTTCGGGTGGCGGCACTGCAGACCGATGCATCAAGTTCTGGAATGTAAGCAATGGCACGTTGACCAAGTCGGTGGACTCCAAGTCCCAAGTCTGCTCGCTGCTCTTTTCGCGTCACTACAAGGAGCTGATTTCGGCACACGGATTTGCCAACAACCAGCTGACCATATGGAAGTATCCATCGATGATCAAACAAGCGGATCTCACGGGTCATACCTCCCGAGTTCTGCAAATGGCTATGTCACCGGATGGCAGCACTGTGATCAGTGCCGGAGCCGATGAGACGCTGAGATTGTGGAAATGTTTTGCACCGGATCCAATGGCCGCCAAAAAGGTGGCCAGTGTTAACAGCAAGGCCAAACAGAGCGTGTTCCGACAGAGCATACGTTAGGGTTACCTCAATCCTTAAGTCAACTAGATAAATACGTATATAGACTGGACTTTTTGCAAATTCGAATTGTGTTATTTTTAAGGCTAAATGCAGATTTGTGTTGTTTTTAAATGTTTATTATTATTGCCAAACACTGTTAACGCTTGCATCTACAACACTCTTACTGTTAAGTGATCAATAGACCCGCATTAAGATTAAGATAGAATCATTATTTTACGCGAAATTGAAATGTATTTTATTATTCATAGATATATAAATTTATAAATATAAATAAAGTGAATGAAATGATTGCCAGACTGCATTTACAATATGCTTTTTTATTTGCTTCGTTGAATACTTGGCTTAAACACACAAAACAACGTCATTTTCATTACGACAACATGCACATTTTATATATGTAACTATTCGGTTTTGCATCCATTTTTGTTCATCGTGTGTGCCAATATTAGGCATGCGGTTGTGGGCTAATCAGATTCAGGCTCGTTCACGTTCAGCAGCAGTTATTGTGTTAAATATAGTTTAAGGGGTACAGCTATGTTTTATATACAATTTTGAATGCACTTCAAGCAACTGTCATTGGATTGCCGCCATTGTAACTAACAAAGTAACGAGGATCGCCAAAGCGATCATACATCTGCAAAACAAAGAACGAGTGTAAATTGTGTTAAAAAGCTGCTAGATAAGTTTCAAAATTGTAATTCAACATTCTAAGCCACTCGCTGTTAGTTAACATAAAATGTTGAATGTATGTTTAAATAACCAACAAAATAAGAAAACTCGGTGCAGACACGCGTTAGGCTACAACTAACGCATAGGAAAGCTTCGAAGCAAACTTGAACGTAACAGTTACATTGAAAGACAAATAACAAAATAAGCCAAACACACTTAAGCAACTAAACTATAAATAAACTCAAGAAAATTTCAAATACTTTTATATTTACATACGTACCTGGCCTTCACACATCAAAATCAATCAATCAATCAATTTGGAATTTATGTTTCTCTTTTTTCAGAATAAAATGTTTATTTTTGCAACATAATTCATTCAGTCAGAACATCAAAACATCAATTAGATTTAGCTAGCTTAGTATATAAAATTGTCCACTCTTTTCTTTTTTTTTCTTCAGATGTTAAGAGCCCGATTTGAGTTAATTCTAAAACTAAATTAGTTTAAAAATACGTACATACACATATATATTATATTCATTAATCTAAGTCTATATAGTGTTAGTGGCTCATAGATTCACTCTCAATCGCGCAAACATACATAGCAGATTCACACAGAAAGACACGCACACAGACATACATAATACGTACACATAGATAGAGTGTGTAAAAGCAACAAACATCAATAGATCGAGTTATGTAGCTTAAATTTAGGCAACGGTAGATATAGTTATAGCTTGATTTTGATGGGTTTGTTTGTTGGGTTCATTATAGAACTATGAGCGTACAAATCTTTGATGTAAGCTATACATAAATAATGCATAATATGTTTAAACATACATATTCAATTTTGTTCGTTATTTTGTTGGTTGATTTTTTCATAGTGTGTGGGTTCTACTAAAACATAGAGCCCTCCTGCATATGTATAATTATATGAATATTGTAATGTTCCGCGGTGTTGCTATTCTCAGATTTACTAAACTCCCTTGCTGCTGCTTTTGTTGTTGTTTTCTTTTTGGTTAACAATACATCAATGTTACAATAGTATTTTTTTTGTTTTTTTAAATTTCAATGAAATGTAACTTTTCTAACTTTGTTTAATAAATTTCTTTTCAGCTGAATACCAGTTCAGTGAACAATTTTTCGTTTGGAAGCATTTTTTGTGGTATTTTGTTACTTATGATGCTGTGACTGTGACGCTCACCTTCGTATCGTCTAGATCTTCAATATCGCTACTGTCGTAATCACTATCGGGAGGCGTTAATGTCTCCGCACCGCGTTTCTCGAGTATGTTTTGCATGCGCGATTTGTTCAATATGCAGGCCACCTGATATGCCGTTAAGCCGGCATATGTGGCAGTCTCCAGATTCAGTTTCTCGCACTCGTCCAGCAGGAAATTGGCCAAATCCTCGTTGCAGCACTCAATGGCAATGTGTAGCGGTGTGCGTCCCGATTTTCCTTCCTATAGCAAAATAATTAAATGAATTAAAATACAATTTTACAAAATTGATGATTTATTAAATTGACTTACCCTGGCATTGATGTCGGCTCCGTGAGATACCAAAATGCGCAATATATCAATATGACCCGCTTCGGCGGCCAAGTGGACGCAGCGTTCACCTACAAATAGAATAATAAAGAAAAATTCATGAGTTAAATGTTCTATATAAATTGTTATCGTTATAATTGTATTGGAACTAAATGTCAGTAGAATTTAGACGATTCGACTCCACGGTGCGCTGCTTGAAAGCTTTGTTTATGAATGAAACGCAAAGAAGCTTTCATATGCTGTAGATGTTGTTGTAAAACAGGTAGTGCGCTTCATAAAAGAAACAATAAAATAAAAGCTGGATGTCAAAGAAGCCGAAGCTTGTATACCCTGGATGAACTATTATAAGGTAGCATTTTTCAAATTTGCATCACTTTTGTAGAATGTTTGAAACTCAGTTCAAATTTTACAGTTTTATGTCATACGACATACAACAGGTAATCTCTGGAAAATAGGTCTGCCTTATAAACTTCATCACAAACTTGAAATACCCTCTAACTCCGCCTCTGTGCAGAGTAAAGTGAAAAAGAGCTTTGATTACGCCAGCGATCACAGTCGATGCTAAAGCTGGGTGGCAGGTGACGGGGGCCGTGCGGTGTGTGTTCGCCTTATAAGACAATATAAAATGACAACGCGTTGACTTTGTATACTTTGTGTGTGTATGGTGTGCTGTTGGGTGCATTGGTGTTGGTTGAAAAACCCAAGAAATTCCCACAATAAAACAGCAACAATACGAGTATAATAGCTACAACAACAACTACAACGAAAACAGAAACAATATTAACTGGCGACGCAGCAAGTCGAAAAAACTAAGCGTAAAAATGGAAAAAGTTAAAACAAACCAAACAAGATACATAGCTTAGCTAGCTTAGCCGCTCGGAGCAGCCGACTTTGGATTGGATTTGGTTTAGGTTTAAGGTTTCTTTTGTTTATTTTTTAGTTTGCTGGCCACCAATTTCAAATTGGTTTTCAAACAGCACACAAAATCTTAGCTAGAAATGTGATATGGTTATAAAAATCAGTCAAGTGACATTTGAAGCATAGAGAGCTAAGGAGAAGTCGCATGTTTTGTGGAACAAGAACAAGGAGCGAGAGGAGCGGCGCGCGAACCTGAGCCAAACTTAATTCTCACAATAAGCTTGCGCATACAGATTATAAAGCAGTTCGCTTAGTTGTTGTGTTGTGGTTTTGGCCCAAGACTTTGGCGCGTTTGCTTTTTATGGCTTTATGATTAGCTGACGTAGTACCCCCCACGCCCTCGCTATCTATCGAAAGCTACAGCTACTGCTGTTGCCGTTTGTTGTTGTTGTTGTGATTAGGCTACACGTGCTGTTGATTGACTTTCTCACACACAACAACACAGTTGCCTGCTTAACATACGCACGCATACACACATACATGTTTATATTGATATACGTTTCGTAGGACGGTTAAGATAATGTTAATGCAAATAGACAGCGGTAATATTAATATTAAATGTACATTACGTGTTTTGTTTGACAAGCAGTTTGCTGTAGAATGTAAGTTGGAAGAAGAAACACTCTTTTTCATGAGAAAGAGTTGTTACATTTTGCATTTGAAATGAAATCGCTACCATTCTGAAAGAACGATATCAAAATTGTTGCCAGGACCAACTACATTTATCTTATCGATTTGCCAAAATTGAAACAAATGCATTGCCATTGCCAAAACACATCAATTCGTTGAACATTTTCTACATCCGTGTCGCACAGCAACAGCAACAGTAGACAACGAAAGAAAGCAGAAAGCGGCGTCCAAGAAAGTCAAGTCCAGTCTCACAGCACAACAAACGGCATAAGAGCTCAGGCTCAGTTCGATAAACGGGCTTACAAAAACAACAATTGTGTCACAGGTTTTAAATATAAACGATGACAACATTTATTATATACTTTTTTTTAGCCAAATCCAAGCACAAGCACCCAAAGCCAAGCCAAGCCAAGCCAATCAGTTGATGGTGATTCGTACCGCCTCTCGGCTAACTAACTGTAGGGTGAGAGAAGACACATAATACGGGTCTAGAAACTCGATTTGTGGCCATAGTAAAAATCGCAGCTTCAGCATCCCATCCCAGCTAGCTTTAGCTCCATTGTTGTGGCAGCTTAGATTTTAGCAGAGGAGCACAACGTTAAGATCGTTAGCATACGATTAAAGACATACATACATAGAAATCTATATATGTATGTACCAGAATAGATCTAGCTATATTTATGTATATTCCAGTCAGAGCATGTGCGTATTAATATATACTATCTATATATCTATATATATATATACGTATGTATAAATATGAAATATTAAATACAAAAAGTTTGTTTCAAACTTTGTTTTTTCTTTGGGAATTCCCTCTCAAATGTCTGCGTCACGCGCAATATCCGCCACAACTAAGCCAAGTTAAGCCAGCCCCATAACAGCGTGGACACAGCTAATCTCTGAAGCTCTGTTGCCAGCAAGTCTGTGCAAACTTGAAATCAGGCTATATTTAATACGCACAGCACAGCAAAATAACGCTAATTAATAATACATACACTTATAACCGCTGTGGGCCGTTATGAAATCGTTAAGAATTGCGCATTTGGGACAAGCACATCGTTTGGTTTGGGAAAGTTTATTTGTCAAGCACTTGACTTGACTTCACTTACGACGCTTTCTTTACAGAGCGAGCGTTAGCGTTGCGGCTTCAATTAATTGGTAGCCACTGCCCCCACCTCGCCATCTCCTAACCATAATTATATTATGATATGCTATTTGAACAGGCGGAGCAAAGCACAGCTGCAGGTGAAGGCGACCCAAAAAACCCACGGCGCAGTTGAAAGTACTCCCAAAGTCGCAAAGTTCATAAATTTATTGACAGGGTGCAAATATTAAACACGATGTGTGTGCTTGTGTTTTGTGTATTTATTTTATTTATATTATTATTTTGTTCATTTCGTCTCTTTGTCTTCGCTTAATTTTAATTAATTGTGCTTATTGTTCAAACTTTGAAGCGTGCCTTTTTGTTTTTGTTATTATTTTGTGTTCACTCTTTTGGTTTTTGGTATTTCTGCAACTTGTTTTTGCTTGACAGTTCGTTGTAGCTTGCTTGTCCTTCAGTAAGTGAAGTGGCAGCATTACGGTTCATTGATTCATAATTAAATTATGAATACATATGTCTATATTTTTTATGATATCACAAAAAAATAATAATAAAATAAATATCTAAACTTTATTTGACCAGCATTGTTGTGGTTTATTTGACTTTTGAAGTGCCCCCTCCCTCTTGTTAAGCATTAAGCAGAATGGTAAATTGCCTCTTTTTGGCAGGCCCTTAAGAGAAATGCAAAGAGTAAATTTGTCAACTTAACGGTATCATACCATTTCAGTTCCAATTGTTGCCGTTGATTGATATGCACTGATTAGTTACTTTTATCGACTTTAGCAGAAGCTAACAGTAAATTTAAGAATTCCTTCTTTTTGGGCACGTTTTGATGGATGACTGGATGTTATGCAGTTATAGTTAAGCGATAGCTTATCCCCAAGGAGTCGTAAAATATATCGTTGCTTTAAAGCCAGCCATACTTTATGGCTTCCCGTAATAAAAATATTTCCAACAAAAAAAAAACAACAACTATTAGCTTGAGTTCAAAAATTTTACGAATTTTTAGTGTAGCACTTTTATACTCTGTGCAGTCTATTGAACTGAGAAGAATGGCGTAGGATAGGCTGAGGACCTCCCTTAGAATATTTCAGGCTATTTTAAATTGTCAAAATATCTGGCCATCTGAAGAAAATCGACAAATGTGCCACAAAATTGATGCCAGAGGGAAGGGGAATTACTTATTAAAACAATGGTCCCCAAAAGACCATTGCTGACAAGCAACTGTATAAACACATACAAAATACTATAACATTTTTTACCTATCCAAAACAGACAATACCAAATTAATGGGCTATTTGTTTTAAGACTTCTGGCGCCAATTGCTTTAAGTAGTTTACAGTGTTGTTATTATTATGATTATTATTGTGGAATATCTTTGAAAATGTGGGGAAATAGGGTGAAAAACCCGACACCCCGGGCCAGGCCAAATGAAGCGAAACGCAATGTGCGCACAATTTAGCACAATTAAATCTATGGATTTCCCATACCCAGTCAAACATTAGACAACAATGACAACAGGGGCAACAACGACGACTGACTTGGCAATGAAAGTGTTTTGAAAGCGCTCTCAGCCCGAACCAGAGCCAGAGCCAGAGCCAGCGTTAAGCCCAAGCCCAGCCCCAAGCTGTATTCCCCCACTGTCGTCGTCGTCGTTGTCGTTGTGTTGAGGTTATGTCATTAAACCGAACTGAACAACGTAAGCCGCTGCCGTGAAACTTGTTGACTTTCTTTTGAGGCTACACTTACGAATGGAAATGCAAATATATATGGTGTGTGCTGTGTATATTGCCATCTGAACGAGATCGAGATCGGCAGCCACAATTGCCACGTGTGGGCAAAACCCGCAAGCCCAAGCCAAGAGCCAAGAGGTCAACACAAAATGTTGGCCGAAAAAAGAAGCATTTGCCAAGTCTGGCGGCGATAGCGATCCCCACTTTACTTCAATTGTTGACTTTGGAGTTTCCAACATTCGCATTTCAACAATTTATGCTGTCAAATCTACGAAAGGGAAGTGAGGTAAGGTGAGTTGAATGAACATTGAATGGTTACAAGCTTCCGTTATTTCACAAAAGCTTTTGTGGGCTTTAATTTACCCCTAAGATACTTATTTTGCATGAGCTCATGACTTATAGAACCGTGCGTCCGGGGGGTAGAGATCAGGTATTTTATCAATCAACAACGAGAGAGGCCTGACCTTGTCTACAGAGAAAGAGAGAGACTTGTATGTGACTAATTTGTTTATGATTTACATATTTGCAATTGCAAATTGATGTAAAAAGTCATTGACAGTCTATTAAACAAATTCCAGAATGTTACTATATAATATGTACATGATATAAGGTTTGACGTTAGACAGATAGATGTTAAACCGGTTTGGTTTTGGACCGCGATAAGCTGGTACGAGTATTATATGAATATGATAGGGCAGAGGCAGACACGCTTCTGGGGCATCGATTTCAAAGTTCACATTTTTTGGATGACAGCGGAAAAGTTTGCGGAATGCAATGCGGAATTTGTGCTATGTTTGAAAGTGCGAAGCAGACTAAACAGTAAAGTGAATGATAAATATGGTGTGTGAAGAATTCGTAAGCATATGAGGATGGGCTTCTAGATAGGCCACAGTTCGGAATTTTCGATCTTAAGATAGTTCAAGCTTCACTGATGATAATAACTGGTTTTCAAATCAATGTTATATCTTATGCCTTAAAGTATAATTATATGCGCTATAGTTCAATTAGCTACGACATCAGTTTAATAAGGCAATCACTTATTCAATTAACTGCCCTCGTATTAAACTTTATGTGTCTCTACATGTCTATATTGTCAGTCATTATCGTGTTCTTGAATTGTTTGGCATTTCCAACTTTAATGAATTACGCAGGTACTACGTATAATTTCATGAGTTTGTTAAAAAATCCATCTAGTCATGCCTAATATACAGTTTTGTGGATGACGAAAACGTGATGGAAGCTAACGAACGCATGATAATGTCTGACAAACCCGGCTATATATATAAACGTTCTATTGAAATAGGGTATTAATCTAGTGATGAAAGCACTTTTTTAATGCATACGAATTTTCTAATAGTTGGCGAGAGGATGAGGTTGCTTTTGCCTCAGCCTCTCTTTTTTTTGTGAATAATGGCAATGCCCCCATAATGTTGTTTGAAACTAATCAAACTGGTTACAGAAAAAAAAAGTCTGACTTGGTGTTAATATATCTGATATTTATACATTTCTTGCAAAACTGAGAAACAGCCTAGAATCTTCTGGACTCGCCCGATGGTATACCTCTCGTTCTCCATGACAATTGTATCAAAAACATAAACCTACCTCTACCTGATTTCGTCACTAGCCTGACGCCATAAGATATTGATTATAATGCCATATGTCAAAAATCACTTGGAAATGTGTAATCTTAAAAACAGAACAAAAATCGGTAAAACCACAACAGTGATAACACCCTAAATACCATATCGTTTATCAAAAACAAAACACATATATAAACGTGTGTGTGCTTATATATGTACGTACATTCCTGTATAATCGTCGTAATAAACGACCACCAATGGGGTTTTCCTAAACCAAAAATTGTGAGCTGATAACAGTTCCCAGGCCGAGGCCAAGTCTGGTCGGGCGACATAGATAGCAAAGCACAAGCTGGTGAGTATGAATAGGTGCTATATGGATCTAGCTCTCTCTCTCTCTCGCTCTCTCTACTCTAGCTTTAAGTACACATGTGACGATGGTGCTTGACAAATCTCATTTACGCTTATCGACCGATAACAACGATTTATGCGAAGTATGTATAGTAAACCCATCACTTCCTACCACAAACGAAACCAGTGTGAGGAGTTACCAGGCGTTAAAAGTTCCAACATTGACATATTTGCAACAGATTTATGCTTAGTTTGGGAATGGAAATTTTATTCTGATGGTGGAGAGAGTAGGGACATGATGATGAGCACCATGTGTGCTACAAATGGTTTGACTTCACATTAGAGCCACAGCAAGCACATATATTGGTAGAAATGTTTTATCATGGCATTGTTCTGGAGTTCCCTTTAATATTCTCGAAAATGTGAGCTGCTACGAGTTAAGACGTTAATGAACGGCCTTCGGTTGGGTTCTACTAGTGTGCTTCTTGTTTTCATTTTTTTTTTTAATTTATAGCGATAAGAAAGTCAGTGTACATTACGGGTGACCTTTTAATCTTTGGAATATGTATATTCCATAAGGAAACGGGGAAGGCCTTTTGGGAATTTGACCATAGAGCTGTGCATACATACATTTGTTTTGTGGTTTAATACAAATTTGAATATTGAAAAACCTATTAGGCATAAACGCTAATGTAAATTAAATCCATAAATGAATGATTCCTTCAATATTCGAAATTATTAGTTTATAAACAATCGATTATGTCAATTTCAATGGAGGTCAAAAATAAAATTATTTTCAGCTGGCCTTGCGTGCATTTATTTATATAACTCAACGTCGAAGCCTAAAGTCCCAAAAGGACAACCCGAGTTGCGTGTTCGCGCCGCATTTATCGTAATTATTATTGTTCAAGAATAGCTGGGAATTTCCATATCAAAGCCCAAAGTAAAGCCAGCATGTGTTAAGTGTGTGGGCCCGCCATAGCCTCAACCTCAGACTTATTATTATTAGATTCCATTAACCCTTATAAACATACACTGACAAGTTAGCGCCCAACAACCTTTGACCACCAGCATTATAAACCCAAACAACGTTCCCCCCATATCAAGATGTGACTCAAATGGTTATCGATTATATACACATTTGAAAGAACGACTTCCTTCTGACATCATTTAGCAGCAATTGGCAAAGAGCCCAAGTGAAAATACAACACAAAACCAGACTAGAATTTAAGAAAATCAAAAGAAAATGGGAATTATAAATGTGGACAAATTTGTTCTCATAGAATATATATATATATGGAAAGGGGTAGAAAAAAATATGAAAGAAAGAACATACGTCATATAGCCTCGTGATGTATTGAACATAAACAACATTCTTTGATTTCAACTTGCATTACTCAGATACTCAGAATCGTATTTTCTCAAATTTCTAAACAAACTGAGGCAGCCAGCTTGTTTCTTGGTTTTCTTTATAATAGCATTTTTATATAAACATATTCATGTCAAATTTTAAGAATTATGTAGTTATTCATAGAAATTTCTGGAAATGAACAATTTATAGTTTAACTTTCAGAGCTTTATATGAAGACTAGAAGATTTGTTGCTCTACAAGTTATACATATTAGAGGTCTGCATGCAATGGGCAAAAGGAAGCGCCTCCGACCCCATAAAGTATATATATATTCTTGATCAGCATCAACAGCCGAGTCGATCAAGCCATGTCTGCCTGAAGAGCTAGACTCCCACTCCCCCTTGTTTTAATAATATCTCCAACAAATTGTAACTCGGCTTATATATGCATAAGCACATAATCTACCAATTTGCTGAATTTCGTTAAGATCGGATAATAATTGTAGACAAAACCATAAAAAGAAAACATTTTGCATGAGAGCACCAAATCAAAAAAAAATGTTTTTTTTTTCATACTTTTGAATAAATGTTGAGTATGAGTAGCTTATAGTCGGAATTTCGACTCTAGCGTTGTTACTTGTTTTAATTGGCAACCTGAAATCTCTAATTACCAATGGCCGTGGGTTTCCGCATGTTAGTTCTCCCCGATATGTTGAATGCAACAGCAACAGCAACAGAGTAACATCTGTTTTAATTAATTTTTTTATTTTTCAGTTAAAAATGCTCCTTGGGTCGGGCATTTTGCATTGCTTTGAAATAAATGTGTGTCTGCTTTGTGTATGCGCGCTCGAGTTGAGTCGAGTGCGGGAAAACCCAGAAATTTGAAAGAAAAAACCATATTGTTGTTGCTGTTGTTGTTGCTACGCCATGGCTGTTTTTGTGTTGCTTTTGTTGTTGTTGTTGTTTTTAAATAGTTTATGGCGGGTCTATATGTGTGTCTGCAACGAGCCAGCCAACAGGCCAACCAATCTATATATACATTATATGCAACGTCTGGTGTTGGTTATATGTATATATAGTTTATATACCAAATATATATCTGTACATATATGTAGCATAGCAGCTGTTCGTTTGTGGTAAACGTAAACCGGTTGGGACTAGTTATATCTACCAAATGTTTGTTCCACTCCAATGTTTGGGGCTGGCAAAGTTTGTATGTCTGTATGTGTGTGTGTGTGTATGTTTATTTTTGGCAAGGTTAACAAAACATGAACACAATAATCGATTAAACAAACGAAAGGTTAACGCAAATAAATAGCTTTGAAATTGAATTTGCCCCAAGCCTATGAATGGCGCCCCCGCAAATCTGTCAAGTTTATTAACCTGAACGTGAACACAAAAAAAATAAGAAAGAAAGAAACAACTGACTCAAAATTACTTTTACTTTCTTCGGGAATGTTTTAAGTTGCGATTTTTGCGGTTTACAAGTGGAATTTCTATATAACTAAGCAAGCTTATATCCCCTCCCTCCTTCGCTTTGAAGCAACCTGTTGAAAATCAATATGCAAAGGTTTTCCTTTGCCAAGCACTTGAAATATGTGTGTATGTGTTTACACAAAGTAATCGATAAAATTAAAAACAAATGAGGAAACAAAACCCAGTTGCCACACCTGCCTCTCGTTCCCAAAGGGTGTGCGAGGAAAATGTGTATATAAAAGTGTTTTATACATGTATGGCATATATAGCATGTTCAATATAAATCAAATTATATTTCAGTTTCGTTTCGTTTCCTTGACGCAACGCATTCAGAATGAAGCCAACACATTTGGAGGTGCGGAGGAGCATCGTCAAGAATGTGCAAAATTTAAACTAAAATTTATGCATAATAATATAAGCCATGGCGTACAGCGACAATGCTCCAACAAGGGTGTGATCACAATTAGTTTCACATTTAAAAGAATATTACATATTTGTGTCACTGTTTGTAAAGCAATCCTAAGCCAATCGGTGCAGGAGTTCATCGAAACCAGGGAAAATTGTTTGAAGGAAGATAATGCACATGATGTTATAAGGGGAATGTATCTTTGTGACGTACTAAATGTGATATGTATACGTGACAGGCTAAGGAATCTGCTAAGGAAGGATATAAATCCCACCCAGTTAGTAAATCAGTTTTTTTTTTTAAGCGGCTCAAAGTTCATAGTTTCTACGATCAAAAGTATTCAAGACAAAAACGTAGATAATCAAATCAGATTGTAAATAAGACAAGATCTTTCTTCTGGGATATTTAGATTATTGTTACTTGTATAATATACATAACAATATACAATATTACAATATAATATACAATACATATATAAATTGGTTTTTTTGTTTTCATTATTTTCTTTGACGTCAAACTGAAAAATCGCTTTTGGTTATTTTTGGCAAATCAATAACAGAAAAAACGCCAAAAGTAGTGCCAAAGAAGAGGCGCGGGAAGAATGCCGGGGGTCTGTGAAAACGGCACCGAAAAATTTCACGGGAAAAATTTGTATGGCCAACGGGGGCATGTAGGTATTTTTGGCAAACGAATGTATATTATAGTATACATTGTCTTGTCTATATACACAATATAATGGCAGACGCTGGTAATGTCTCGACTGTTGGCTAGCCGCTGGCGGGACAGCAAATATAATATAGAGCGTATATAGATACATATGATATAGTATATATCTGGCACAAATTCATAAATTATTTTTGAAATGTGAAATGCCAAAAATGTTGCCAAGATCGTAGAGATGGTGCATCATATATAAATATGTATGTGAAGCGTACTCACCATCGTAGTTACGTATTTCCAGATCGGCAGGCAGACGGGCATAGCTTAGGGAGCTAACGGCCTTATCATTCGAACGATGTCCGTATTGGCGATGCGCCTCGTGGATCTCGGAGGCACCAAACTTTTCAGTGAGGGCACGTACGCATTGTTTCTCACCGGCAATGCAGGATAGATGCAAGGCCGTATTTCCATGACGATCCCGTACGGTGGGCTGTATAAAAGCATGCACAAGGAGCAGGAATTGGCTAATTAGTTTAATGATAAATCTGGTTATAGTTTATATCAATTTATGATCTATATTTGGGGTATTGTACGTTTAAACTCTTTCCAACTCACCTCAGCGCCTGCCAGTAGCAGCATACGTAATATATTCGGCTGTGCTGTGAGTGCGGCCAAATGCAATGGCGTCTGGGCGACATCATTCTGAATGTTAAGCAGACATGGATGCGGAGCCATACGGATTAGAGCAGCCACCACATCCACAGAGCCCGATATGCAGGCCAAGTGCAGCGGCCTAGAAGTAGGGAATGTAGAGGTGGTGGAAAATTAAGAAATGTGAGAGTCGGCGAGTGCATTTACCTGTGCCCTGCTGTCAGTCTGTCTGTGATGTACATATTATACCTGTGTGCGAGTTCGAATTCGCACTTGTTCATACAACATGTAAAAACCCAAAAACCCGAGAGTCAAAATATAATATTGAATAAATGTTTGCCTTTTGCCCAAAAACCTGTTTGTGTGTGCGTTACCTGCCCACATACCAGGAAAACCCCTGAAACAACAGTCGCAGCCTGACTAACATGTGTCGGCGTCGTCGCCGGAGTCGCCTCATTGTCTTTTTGATGCGATGTGCGACGATTGTGATTCATGAAACTCTCCCCCAGTTGGTGGTCAAGTCAAATGAGTCTTATTATGTGTGTTTGGGAAATTCTCAGTGAACGGAAATGCTTGGGATCTTGGGTTAACTTGAGTTATATACTTACGTATCACCATCATCATTCTGCTGATAGAATTGCTCCCAGGCGTTCATAATGTTGATGTTGCTATTTGACGTTGCAGTATTGCCAGCTGCATTTATTGTTGTGGGATTGGTACTAGTGGTATTGGCGACTCTTCGTCCAGCGTTAGTAGTGCTCAGATTGTTAATCTCGCCGCTGGCCAAATTGCTTTGTACGGTCCATTGCGGAATGCCGGACTCTGCATTGTGTTTGAGGCGCATTTGTCCAGCTGGCTCCTTGGGGCCAGCCGCAGTTGTTGGAGTGGCCTGATCCTCTTGATCCTCCTGCTCCTCGTCCTCCAACTCGTCAATGATGCCCGAATCGAGCACCACTTGGCCTCCAACGGCCTGTTGCTTGTGTTGCTGTTCCTGCGGTTGCTGTTTGTCTTTGTCGGCAGTGCTGCTAATCTTGTATTGCTCTTCTTGGTCGTCGTCGTGTTCAGTTATCTCCTCGCTAAAGATTTGCGATGATTGCGGACCGGAGATAAAACCAGAATCACTTGTTTCGCTTTGTGCTGCAAATTCTTTTTGCTTTTGCTTGTTAATGGCGGCGGCTGCTGCGTTGCTGCTATTGTTTTGTTGTTGTTGCTGCTGCTGTTGTTGCTCCGTTTCGTTGGTTTTGCCGCCAAATGTTGTTGATTTTGACTTTTTACTGTTATTAATTTCAATTGCTTGTTGTTTATTATCGAGCTGCTGTTCAACACTGGCTATGCTGCCGCTGCCACTGGTGCTGGCAGCGCTGCTACTGCCCCCACTACAACTACAATCCTCGACTGCTGCGGCGGCGGCGTCGACGGCGGCAGAGGCTTCCTTGTTATTATCACTTGTTGATTTAGCCGCTGCTGTTGTTTGGTTCCACATTTTGAGCTGCTGTTGCTGCTATTGCTGCGCGTATTTGTATATCGGGGTTGTATATCGCGCTATCGATATTACAAAGAGTACTTGTCACTTTGCTTGTTGTTGCACAAATGTTTTGCTCTCTGGCCGTGTGATGTCTTTTTATAACTGATAATTGCTAATTGGTTTGTTTTTGTATCTCTTGGGTGATTCCTTTCGCACTGCTGTTTCTGCAAAATTTATTTATTTAATTGTATGGAAATACACAGGCTGAACTTTGCTTTTGCTTTGAGCTCAGGCTTTCAAACCCACAAGCTCTCTCTGAAACACACACACGCGCGAAAGCTCGCCTAACTGTGGTTAAAGCTGCTGTGTGTCTGACGTGAGTACGATTGAAACGAAACGTATGAATAAGTGAAAACGCAATAACAACGTCGGAGATTAGCAATTTCAATTTATATATTATGAGCAACAAAAACAAAACCTAAAGCAAGGGAATCATTGGGGAATTCAAAATTATTCACTACCAAAGTTAAATATTTTGCCTGTGCTGTTGCCAGCTGCTTCTGCTTGATTTATTATTAATTTTCAATTACATACATATGAGTTTCGCACTCACGCATACTAGCAGTTTTCAACTTTCAGTCACAGCTTCTCTTTTATTATATTTTTCTTGTAATTTCTTGTTTTTCATTATATTAACTCGCCAAATCAAAATGGCAGCTTGTTGCTGAATTTCACACAATTTTCATTATTTTATTTAAATCACTTATGCACCTTCACTACCTTGCTATTGCATGCTGTTGTTCCACATTTGATTTTTGTATTTTTACGTTTAGCTGCGTTCTGCCTTCTTTACTTTTACTCGGACTAATTTTATTTGAAATGTGCTCTCGTTAACGTTGAAAATAGCATTAAGCTCCACCATTCACGCGCATTTATTTTTAGCCAAAAGGGGCCAGTTACAGCGTTGCCGGACTAATAACAGCAGAGCGAGCTTTTCACAGCACTGGCGCCATATCCAAACTGCTGAGCAACAACAACAAGTTCAGCAACACAGCAACAACACAGCTACAGCTAAATAATGTGCAACAGCCACAATATGTATGTGCTAGAACAATTCTTACCGAGTTTTTACGATGTGCAATGCTCGATGGCTGAAATAAGAGTAACATGCGTCGAAAGCAAGCGCTGCAAGGATATCGTCTAACTACCTGATCATCTTGGTCTTGGCGTGTGCTTCACATTTCGACAGAAAACTAAGGGTATATGTATGTATTGCTTGAATGCGTTGAGCTGACCTTTCTGGTTTTGTGTTTGTCCAATTCGTCATGCGTAAAGCAAGAACAAGAAGAGTTCCCCTAATCACTGTGATTGCGATCGAAATTCCACATCAGTGACGAAAGCAGACGCCCCTATACGAATTGATTTCATTCTAACGAATTTTCTTTCATACGACTACCAAGAAAACAATTAAGAAAATTATATTTAAAATTCCGACAATAAACCAATCAGCATTACCCATCGGCATATATTTATTCATAGCTTAAGATATCTCAAAGATCTAGGTATCCATAGCAGCTATTCTATTCTATTCTGAAATAAGAAAGGAAAGGTTAGCTTCGGCTTACCGAAGCTTATATATTATTCACATATATAACAACGATATAATTGAACATTTCTTGCACTCATTTCGTTCATGAAGATGTCATTGCTTTACTTCTCGTACAAGAGAGCTATTTC
Organism: Hirtodrosophila duncani; assembly: GCA_037043425.1. NCBI lineage: Eukaryota > Metazoa > Arthropoda > Insecta > Diptera > Drosophilidae > Hirtodrosophila > Hirtodrosophila duncani. The sequence goes on along the minus strand of JBAMBM010000057.1, from coordinate 13,353,247 downwards.
TTGCATTAAGATCCCGTTGTTCGCGTATAGTAATCGTAGTTGCAAAAGAATGTTGAATGGTCAAATATGCTTACAATTTGGTTTTCAAATTCATGATATTTTATGGCAATTTTTAACAAATGTTTGAAATAAATTCCTATGTTTTCATGGAGTGTTTTTTTCTCTTCTATGCAAGGGTTGTCCAAACTGAGTTTACAACTGAATTAGCCTGCAGATATTAGGAGCATTTTTCTATGGGCTTAGCACCGCTCACTTCTCCAATTTTAAACTCTGCCCAAATCGAGCGCCCAATTTCCAACTATCTGGCAGCGTCGTCACGATTAAAAATTAATCGATAACTACTAACGTTATCTGTGTCGCCAAGAAATAGAAGCTGAAAGCCATTTAGTAAAAATGTTAAAAAACGTTTTAACTAAATCGAGACAGCTGCTGTTTCCCGCAACACGAACCTTTTCCAGTAGCCTCACCACCAGTCAGAGCAATGCATCCGCTGAAACCACAGTAACGCCCACAGTCACAAAGCCGGCACTAATTTTACCACAAAATTACGGCGAGTACGCGCCCGTGAATAGAAATGCAGCACGGCAGGCATGGATTGAGAACACAGATGCGGTGGCAGAGCGTAAAGTGGGGCTAATCGAACTGCATCCGGATGTATTTGCAGCCCAGCCGCGGGTGGATATCATTCAGGAGAATGTGGAGTGGCAGCGCAAATATCGTTATGTAAGTATGGCTCACACCAAAACAAGGGCGGAGGTGCGAGGTGGCGGTCGCAAGCCTTGGCCACAGAAGGGCATGGGTCGGGCACGTCATGGATCTATACGCTCGCCACTGTTCAAGGGTGGTGGCATTGCCCATGGTCCCAGATCGCCCACCACACACTTCTATATGCTGCCCTTCTACAAACGCGTGCTGGGCCTGACCTCGACGCTGAGCGTTAAATTGGCCCAGGATGACCTGCACGTGATTGAGAACGCTGAGTTACCAACACGCGATGTACAGTTCATTAAGGATCTGATTGAGGAACGCAATTGGGGGCCATCCGTGTTAATTGTAGACAAGTAAGTGGGCGAAATGGAAGTTGCGATTTTCAATGAAATTGACTCGATTTGCTATTTCAGGTCGGAAATCTTCCCAGAGAATATATGCTACGCCACCGATGCCTTGGGCTATGTGAACCTGATGCCCGCGTTTGGACTCAATGTCTACTCCATGCTGAAGCATGATACTCTAGTGCTTACGGTAGCGGCTGTCAAACATTTGGAACAGCGTCTGCTCTATCAACTGCATCGCAACGATGCCGCCAGCAAGGGTGCTAAATTCAAACTGGATCAAGTCTAGAGGATTAGTTGTATAAACATTTATTCAATTGATGCCAGAAATGCATTGTTAACCAAACTTAGAATCAATTTTCTTAATTTTGGACGGCATGTGTTTGAGTCACATCGGCACCTCCGGTTTTAGCCACTGTGTATAGGGGATCCTTATCTTTCTCTGAGATCAGCACCTCGCATGCACCTCCAAGACGCTGGCTCAAGGTGGGCAAAAACTCGCGAAGAAAACCACGCTCCGAGTTGCTGTGATTGCACAGCAGAACGGTGGTGGCATTGTGATTGAATTCCAGCAGCTCGTGATGGGACATCTCTCCTGTTATAATCAAATCCGCTCGCACGCCACGCAAAAGTGAGGCGCCAGAGCCGGCACATATGGCCACGGTGCGTATGAAAGTTTTGGCATTATGACCCACGCCAAAGGCTACATGGACACTGTTATCAATGAGTTGCTGCAGCGAATAAATCAGTTGCGATATGGGTGTGTTTGACGTATCAATAAAGCGACCTGAGCCGGTGCCCGGAGCAGCTCCAATTTCAGGCATTACAGGCTTGATGCAATCCTGCACAGTCACTGCCCTAGCCAGCCAGTCGTTGACGCCTCCGGGCACCTTGTCCCAGGCTGTATGCGGCGAGTAAAGGGCTATGGAGTTTGCCAAGCATGCTGCCACCACGCGCTCTTTCCAGTTAGCTTTGGTGATTCTAGTCAGAGGCTTAAATATTGGCGGGTGGTAGCTGATAATCATGTCCACCTGTTTCTCCACTGCTTCGGCCATTACCGGCTCCGTGAGGTCGTTGGTGAGTAGTATCTTCTTCACCTCCCGTTCGTTGTGAGGTTCAATTAACAGTCCCACGTTGTCCCATTTTTCTGCCAGCGAGATGGGCGCAAAGTTTTCCAGTTCTTTGAGTACGTTGTGCAACTTCTGTCCGCTGAAATTGCTCATCTTTCTTATTAAATTGAAACGAGAATGATATAGGCTACGAAACATTAAAATGTAGATAATTTAGTTTTATAATTTATTTCTGTTTGTAGATTTTAGTGAGATTTTTTACTTTCATTCAGGCAAAAACAGAAATCAGCTGGCGGCAATATCAAAATTTGGCACTGTCAACTTGATTTTTTGTTATGTATATCGATAGCATGTACTGTTCCTGTCACTGAAAAAAAAGTTCCTACAATAAGAACAATCAAAATTCATGCAGACGCCGTTTCCCAAACTATAATGCGCTGGAATCCTCAAATTCTTATTCGACAAACTCAAAATAGCTACCACTACAGTCAGAGCAGCAGATTTATAATTGAACTGATGCCAAAGCTCAGCAAAGCACATGAGTTATAAGAAGCGGATGAAAATCATGAGATTTTGAAAATTTGTACATTTTTCATGTCCATATTCAGGCTTTCCTTTCCTACAGATTTGTTGCAGGATAACGACGCATACTATCAGCGATATCAAAGAAAGGATTTCGTCAATTGCTTTCACATTTAGGCTTTATTTTCTTTGCAAATGAAATCCTAAAATGAAAACGTTGAATTAGCAGGAAACTCCAGTTAGAGCTTTTAAGTCTCCTTTTTGCCAAACGGATTAATCTTGGACAGCCAGCTGGAGGAGGCAGGCGATTCACTGTAAGGAAAATGGTATAAATGTATAGAAATTAAAGAGCAAATGTTCTACTAACAGCTTGGTTAGGGCCTCAATATCCGCATCCTTGTGTTCAGCTTGGTTGGACGGTGTCTCCTTGGCCTCTAGCTTGCCGCCACCAGCCTCGCGAATGCCAGCCTGACGCAGTTGCTCTATTAATTTGCTGCGAAATTCCACTTTGTGCGGGAGCACCTGTTCCGCTTCGCGCAGTTGCTTCTGTAGCTTGCGTATGGCCTCCAGATAGGTATGGCCATACCAATCAATCTCCTCCGACGTATACGCAGCTAGGTAAGGGCTGTACTCCTTGAGTACGTCTGCCTGTTGTTTGGGATCGGCCGATAATGAGGGGCAACCGTTTTGCAGAGCCTGCAACACATGCCGCTTGATCTTCAGGGCCAAAGCGGATCGCAAATCACAGGCCAAATTCTTAAGCAGATAATGGTCAAATCCGTGGCATTCGTGTATCTGTTCCAGCGTGCGCTCCGTGACGACCACGGACATGAATTCATTCAGCACCTGGCTGTGCACCACCGAGCGACGCAGCTGCGGCACCCAAAAGTGCGGCACCCTACGTTTCGTTTGATGCCTCTTTTGGAAGCCCTTGATCACCGCCTCACCACCCCAAATGCCCTTATGTGATTCCGGCGTATCAATCAGGGCCAGTGGTATGTTTTGAACCGGTTTTATGGCATGCGTGACCTCGTCGCGCTCCCACTCACTCTCCTTGGGTATGTAATGCACGGCAGCAGGCCTTGTCAGCTTCCATTCCCGCCAGAACTTCTTATAAGCATCAGGCAGCTGGGCGCCCAGGCCTCTGTCAAAGCGACCCGGACGTTTAAAGCCATTTAACAGGTTGATGCCCTAAGAAATTGATAGCTGGAATTATTTATTTGCATCTCCAGATGCGATTGCGTCACAAAAAAGCGGCGGAAGTATGGCAATCATTTGCGGCTACTGAAAACTTTACCTGAGGTGTGGCGTGTGCCATGGTCTAAATTTTCCCAGTTTTGCTTATAAAAAACTAAGCCGTCAGTGTATTTTTAGTCAAGGAAAAGAAAATACAAATACAATTTTCTTGTTGCTTAACAAATTATGTTCAACGCTTCCTGATGCTTCTGGTTTTCGAACAGCTGATTGTCAACGTTGCTTGGTGAATAGCAAATAAATTTAAAGTGACCAGACTTACAACAGATTTGTGACTCACATAAGGCAGAATAAAATAAAAACAATGAACAACTCAAATGCAGGTAAAATACGCTGCCCTAAATGTAGTTAAATAAATTAAAATTTAACTGTTGCAGAGAAAGAGGCAGAGGCAGCCGCTAGCGGTTCAGCACCACCTTATACCTATCAAAATGATAATCGCACCGATGCCTATACTGCAGCATTTATGGTGCGTGCGTGGATTGGTCAAGTGATAAACGATTTTTCAATTCCAATAACTTTTTTTTAACTCGAACAGCGCGCTGCACCACCCTCATATGAGGAGAGTCAGCGGGCTGGTGGTGCCAATGCTGCTCCAGCTGGCTATGTTCCGGGCAATCAATATTATGGCATGATTAGCCATCAGAATCAACCTCTGAGGGTACACCTGCCCGCGTACACTGCATCGCCGACACCGCCTCCTCCAATGCCATTGGCAATGCAACATCATGGCACTGGCCAGGGCCTGGTGGGACCCAGCACTTCGGCTGGAGCAGCTGCCTCTCATATCTTGACCATGGATGCGCGGGCTGAGTTGCGCACCACCACAACCGGGGCAGTTATCATTCCGCCACCTCCACCAGGTTGTTTGCCCACACCAGCTCAATTGGCCGCCATGCAGGGACAGCCAGTAATGGTCAAGCAAAAGAAACGTTCCTTCTTCTAGGTTTGCCAAAACAATGTGGTTCGGTTGGGAATACAATATATATATAATATAAAACTTAATCGGTTTTGAAAAAGCATGTTTCCTGTAATTAGAATCTATTACAATTTAACTATAGACGGAATCAGTATTGAGGACGAACGCTATCGATTTGTCCATTGGAACGCATTGATATGATCGGAATTTCAATGTTACACCTAAATATTTTTATACCACTACCACCATTAATTCCAATCGAACCGCTTTTAAGAAGTAGCACCCGTTTAATCTTAATCTCGAATCCTCTTCAACCTCAACCAAACCAAATGCTGCATGTATTGTATAAATGTATAATAAAGTGAATAAATGTTTCTTCTCGTTCTCGCATATATTTGAAAATTCTCTGCGCACATAAACATATCGCCAGTGATGCAGATAAACTTCACCGGCGATCTTGGATCCACATCAATTTTGTTGTGTTTGACTACGTACTAGCTTGACTGACTACTCGAAGATGTTCTCAAAGTATGTACTATCAAAGGTCTGGACACGCACAAAACCATCTTCACCGCCCGAGGCGTAACTCTTGCCATCCGGATGGAAGGCCAAACTGTTGATGGGACCAAAGTGTCCCTTGAGACGGGCGAATTCCTCCTCGTAGATTAAATGGAAGAAGCGCGAATCAAATTTGCCGGACTTGGTTGAGGTTGTGGTTACCTCCATGGCATCCTGGCCACCACCCAGAACCACATGATCGAGGATAGGGCTAATGGCCGCCGAATTGACGGGTCTTTCCGTCTTGTAGGTCTTCAGGCACATAAGGGACTCGGAATCGAAGAGTTTAGCAGTGGTATCCTTAGAAGCGGTGACGAACATGGTGCCATCTTTGCTCAGCTGCATGTCATTAATGCCAGCCGTGTGATCCGTGCCAGAATCCGTGACCTTTTGGCCCTTGCGTATATCCCAGATGGCAATGTTGCCATTGTCGTGACCTGCGTAAGAAAAGGCGAATATAAAAGCTGTGTTTACCAGTCCCAAGCCTTGCCAGCTCCAGCTTACCTGTGATGATGGTCTCATCAAGCGGGCCCCACAACATAGACGTGATTTTCGACTCAATCATGGGTATACGTATGGTGGGCGCCTGCTCGGCCAAACTGGAGTCTGCATTGCGCACATCAATGATGAACAGTTCACAGTTCTGACCCATAGCCTTATCCGTGGAGTAGGCAGCCTGGTTGCCCGAGAAACTGAAATTGCTTGTGCGCACGGAAGATTTGGCTGGTATCGAAGCAATTACAGTGCCATATTCAACATCCCAAAGCTTGGTGGTCATATCGCCGGCGCCAGTGATCAGCTTACGACTCTCCCAGTCCACATCCAGACACCAGACTGCGCCCTGATGGCCATCGTAAGTGCCCAGCCGTTCTCCATTCAGCGAGTACCAGACATTGGGCTTTTGATCTTTCGAGCTGGAGAAGAGTAAATCACCCTCACGATTGTACTTAATTTGCGTTATGGAACGCTCGTGCCCCTGCAGCATCAAAGGACGCTGAAAGTAAAAATATGTATGAGAATATTTTATTTGCCAATATTTTTGTATGAGGCCCCCGGTTTTTTTAGGTTATGTTTTGGTCACGGCCGCAGTTTTAGTGCTTTCACAATATTTATTTATGTGTACCACAAACGAAAGACAAACTAATTGCAAAGGCCATCGATTACTCAGTTTAACACACACCATTATGTATTTATAATAGACTTATTGCAAGAAAACAAAAATTTCTGCAACATCCACGCAGCAGCTCCAAATGTCAAAAGAGCGAGAGCGACAGCTCACTTTGATGCAGTGTGACCGTAGGATGCGCTCAAAATTGCGCTGCCAACCTATCGCAAATGCAGACAGAAAAACATATGTGTATTTCAAACAAATTTTTTATTTAGACATAAATATAAAATACAACAGGGTTAAACATATTTAAATACTTAACTGAACCAGCCTTTTTTGTTCAATGAGTTCCACTTGGCAATGTTGACTAAAATCGATGCCACGCACTGATCCTTGTCCCGATTCTGGCCATAGTAGTCCACAAACTCGCCATCGGGATTTACCAAATACATGATAATGGTATGATCCACTATATAATCGTTATCCTCATCACGTGGGCCGGCACTGAAGTACACACGAAAGGCCTTGCACACATTCCTAATCTGCTCCACGGTGCCGGTCAGACCCAGCAGCTTGGGTGAAAATTCCTTAACGTATTTGCCCACCACCTCCTTGGAGTCACGTTCTGGATCAACTGTGATGAATATGGGCTGAACCGGAGGCGTCTGTGGTGACTTTTCTGCAAGTAATAGCTTTTAATTGCCGCAAAATGGCATTTCTTGACTGCCTTTGCTTACCAACTTCTTCGACCACAGCTGACATCTTTTCGAGCTCATCCGGACATATGTCGGGGCAATGGGTGAACCCAAAATAGATAAGCAACCATTTGCCCAAAAAGTCTTCTGATTTGCGCACTTGACCATGCGAATCAATCAACTCCCACCTTCCTCCAATGGCCGCCTTGCCCAGTTGCCTTTTGCGCTCTTTCATAAGCGCCTCGTCCTTTTCACTCTTCACATACATCATGAATCCTAGGCCTCCGGCGCCGAGGACGCCAATCACAGCCAGACTCCTCCATGATATCGGTCCTTTGCCCTTGACAGGATCTTTGGAGCCAGATGTGGCTGCAAAGTTACGTGACTGCAGCTGGAATTGCTTCTGTGTTTGGATGTTTGCGAGCTGTTGCTGGTGCATCCAACGCCTGCAGCTACCCACCAAACGTTGCAAGGATCGCGACATTGTCTGTATTTTTATATGTTTAATTTTAAATTTATTTATTAAAATTTTATTTTTACGTAAATGAGCTAAATCTCGCCGGTTTGCTTCTTCTTTCTGCTGCTGCAAAGTGTGTCCATTCACAAGTGTGATTCGTTACTTTTCACTAACTATGGCAGTGACAAGTAACATAAACAGCACATATTATTGAGAATGGCAAAGCAGCAGCTGTTTTCCAAAGCTGCCAACCTATTTTTGACCACGTGCAAGTGAAATTTATTTTTTATTTAACTGATTTCGCGCCGATTTATCTATAAAACATTAGACACCATGTCTCCTGGCGAAACGAAGCAGCCACTATTGTACATGGGGGAATACAAAGTGAGACAGGATCCACAGGACTATGGCCTGGCCGATGAAGAATTCGACATTGAGAGATTCAAAAACAAAATGAATATATCAATTGTGCGGTGAGAAAGCATATATACATATACATATATATATATAGTTGTCCCACTATTTTATACTCTGCCTCTGCCACATTAGCTATGACGAGGAAGGCCTCGAGTTTGATCTGATTGGCGTCTATCCGGCTATTGCTAATGCTTTTCGCCGCCTCATGCTCAGCGAGGTGCCCAGCATGGCCATTGAGAAAGTGTACATCTACAACAACACCTCCATCATACAAGACGAAATCTTGGCCCATCGCATGGGCTTGTTGCCGTTGAAAGCAGATCCTCGACTCTTTGCCTATCGTCCTGAGGACAGCAGCGAGAATGGCACCGAGCAGGATACCTTAGAATATGAGCTGAAAGTGAAGTGTACGCGCCGCAAGGATATCAGCAAAGATCACTCCAACTTTGATGATATCTACAAAAATCACAAAGTCTACTCGGGGCACCTCAAGTGGCTGCCCAAGGGCAAGCAGGCCCAGATCTACACAGAGAGCAGTGTGGCCTGTATACATGAGGACATCTTGATAGCCCAACTCAGGCCGGGGCATGAGCTGGATCTACGACTGGTGGCTGTCAAGGGCATTGGCAAGGATCATGCCAAATTCTCTCCAGTGGCTACTGCCTATTATCGCCTGCTGCCACAAATCAAACTGAATCGTGAGGTAAGCGGCAAGGATGCCTACTTGTTGCAAAGCTGTTTCTCGCCCGGAGTCATTGGCATTGATGAGAATGAATGCGCCTATGTGAAGGAGGCTCGCTACGATAGCTGCAGTCGCAATGTATATCGTTATCCTCAGCTGGAGGATGCTGTGACCATGGCCAGGGTGAGAGATCATTATATATTCAATGTGGAGTCTGTGGGCGCCCTCAAGCCAGATGTCATCTTTCTGGAGGCTGTGAAGGTGTTGAAGAAAAAGTGTCGCTCGTTCTTAGACGAAATTGATGCAGAGTAATGTAGGTTTTTAGATCGTACGAACTTATATAGCTGTAAATATATAGAATTAAATAAGTATTTGCAAAAAGTATGTTACGGAAATTTTTTATTTAACTAAATATCGCATAATAGTACATATGTATGTGTAAACTTATGTTTTCTAACATGGTGATAATACATAGTTAAAACGGTTACTTGTACAATCCCACTCCTTAATATAATAATTGGACATAAACAAATATTTAGGGGCAATAGATGTTTTCTAGTTGCTACTATTTTGTTCCCGCTGGCGTTTGAGTATCTTCAAACGGTATTCTGTAAGGACATTCTGTAGCCGCTCCTGACACTGCAGGGCATCCTCCAGCTCCATGTGATTCAGCTGCAGCGACAGACTCTTGCCAAACAAATCGAATTCGGTTACCACCTGGTCCACTGGGGCGTCATCGTAGTTGTCATTGGCTTTGATTTCAAGTGGAATTTCGCTTTTGATTTGCGTATGCTGCATCTGGTCGGGATCCTGCTCCTCCATCTCCTCTATTTCATCGATTTCATGTAACTCCTGGTCACCATCTAGGGAGATGTACTCTCTTTCCATCACTTCATTGCCAAGTAGGTCTTCCAAAATGGAATCGTTTGAATCTGTTTCCAAGGACTCAAGCTTTGCACGTTTGGATTTTGGACCGGCTTTGGGTTTCGGCTTCGATTTCGATTTACCCTGGACAATTAGGTCCTCCATTGCGAATTCCTCATTGGAGCCCAGGTCGGAGTATGTTTCAGAGTATTCGGCTTTGGGTCGCGAGCTCAAATCGGCGTATGAATCAGAGTAGACGGCTTTCATACGCTTCGCACGCGACTTATTGGCTTGGGTTTTGGATTTCGGTTTGCCTGGTGTCCATCTGTATGCCTCTGGTGTCGATTGATCATTTAGCTGGGGCTTGTACATAATTCCGCCCTAGGGGAAATGTATTCAGAAACAGTTTTCAACGTGCTGGAATTCGGGTTCTGTCTTACCTCTTTCTCCTGATGCTTCCTAGTCTCCGCATGCTGCTTGATGGATGCCAGACGTGCTAACACATTCGCATCGCAGATCTTACAGTGCGCAGAATAGCCATCAGGACTGGGGCACAGCCATGAAGCGAACGCTGGGTATTTCTCCCATTCGGTACGATAACGCTGATGGTACAGTCTCTTCACCGTCGTATTCAAGGTCTCAATCTCCACCTTCATTGTGTGGTTGGGTTTTGCGGCTTATTAAATATAATATTACTGGCTTGTTTAAATTCTTAAGCGCCAATTTCCTGTTGTATTTTTTAATTTTGGTAATTCGTCTGGTATTTAGGAAACAGTATTTTGATACTACAAATGCAGCTACAGACAGAAATATTTTCATTAAGGCTACTATGGCTGTCTAGTTCACTGAACTGGAGTGGTTCTCGAATTTGACATTCGCCGCGATTCTTAATGAACTCATTTCTTAAAAGTTGTCGAACTCAATCGTGGTGTATTTGTATTTGTTTAGTATAGCTTAATTGTTTATGCAATGGAATATGGCATTTATTAATGCAAAATGCTTTGCTTTTTAAAGTATATGCTAAAATTGAACTGATTCTGGTTCACTGACGCCATAAAATAGTGTACCCGTGTTATGCAATTTTTAAAATATCTAAGCAAAAGGAAAGTTGCTGCAAAATATCGTGATTTGTTCACTTATCGGTGATGAAATGTCCAAATATTACAAAAGGAATCGTTTCCGACATCATAAAATTCTTGATTCTTAATTAGCAGCAGCAGCGAAGTCGATCTAGCCATGTCCGTTTGTAGGAACACCTAGATCTCGGAGACTATAAAAGCTAGTCACCAAATTTGGCATGTAGACTCCTCTTGTGGGGCGTCGTTTGTTTTAAGAATATGCATGCCCGCTCCCGACCCCTCAAATAGATAAAGACCTTGTACATGCCACAAATTTTAACGCATTTAGTTGTTTGTATACGCAGAAGCTCATCATCTACCGACTTACCAAATTTTTATTTAGGTCGGATAATAATTGTAGACAAAAACGTAGAAAACGTTTTGTATGAGAGCACCCCATCCCCACAAAAAAAATCGAAAAGTGTTGCATACTTTTGAGTCTGTCGTATTATAAATAGATGCTAAATACGAGTATCTTATAGCCTGAATATCAACTATAGCGTTCTTACGTGTTTTGTGCAGTTTTTTGTGTTAGCGGGCTCGAGACAGCGATTGAGCGAACAAGCTTAGAATATTTTGTCAGCAGTCATTGAATTATTTTTAATAATGTAAATCAATTAAATAGAAGGTATTTGCGTCACACGTATTTACGCAGGAAAATGATTAAATGAATAGTTTTCTGTGACACACCCCTATATCATTTTTTTTTGGAGTGGTCACACTGATATAAACACGACTCTTAGAAATAAATCACTATTATTTGCAATATTCCATATTTATTGAACTAAGTCAATTATGTACTTCATGTTTTATACATTTGTATTCACATCAATACTATTTTTAAAGTCACGTTCACGTCAGGAATTGGTTGCCTTACATCGAGGCAAATTTTAACGTTGCAGCCCTGAACTATGAATGTCTGTCATTTTGTTTCCAGCCCTCGTCTAAGAAAAATAATGAACAAAACCTAACTTTGCCAAAATTTGCAATTGATAAATTGAATCTAGTAGAGTGTAGACCAAATGGTTATAGCAAAGGAAACGCTCAGCGACTACAAGGAGCTATATCAGAAGGCCAACAATTTGGTGGAGGTAGATAGTCGTGATGACCCGCCTACAACACCATTCCGGTCTCATTACAAAGCTCGCGACGTTTTACAAGATTTGAAAAAGCAGCTCGATGACCAGCTGGTATCCATACAGGCCAGCGAAGATGTTGGTGGGGAGGATGAGCTCAACTACAAGGCCATGTTAGCATTTGTATGCCGCGACTTGGGTAGAATCTATGTGTATACGGAGGAGACGACAGAGGGAGAGAAACTGTTGAAGCGCTGTGTGGAATTGATTGAACCGCATAAGCAGAGTCCACAGGGCATTATACCATACGTGGGTGCCATAAACGAGCTGAGCATAGTGCTGGCCACACGGCAGGAGTATAAGAACGCGGCTGATTTGCTGACCCAGGCGGACAGAAGCTATGAGGATTTTAAGAACAGCGATCAAGTATCATTGAGCATAACAGATCTCTTTAATCCGGCAGATGAGTTGTCGGTTCAGGAAGCCGCAGGTCAAAAAGAGCTGGAAAATTTGTATACCTTGTGTTGCTTCTATTTGGCCCAGATGTATGGACACTTGGGTGAGCCGGAGCAGTCTGCCCAATGGTGCCATCGCACCCTGCATCGACAGCTGGAGTACAAGTCGTATGATCCCATAGACTTTGCCTTGAATACGGCCACATTGTCGCAGTATTATATAGGCGAGGAACGCTTCAAGGAAGCACGCCATCATCTTGCTGCCGCAACACTTATAATGGCCGAATATGAGGCTACCATGTTGAAGCCGGAGATGACGGAGCAACAGCGTCAAGATACCATAGAGACGTACAAGCATCGGCATGCAGATGTGGCGCGCTGCTGGTCCAAGTATGGCCTGCATCTGTTGCAAACCTCAAGGATGCGTTTATTGCGGGATGATGATGATGAGCAAGAGCAGGCGGCTCTAAGTAAGGCCACCCAGCGCATGGGTTTAAAGAAAACGGACGACTATCGATTCCTTGAGTTGGACCTCAGCGCTTGTGAGCATCGCATCAGCAGTGATTATTGCCTAACCTTTGACGATGCCAAGCTGGTCTTTCACTTCGTCAACGAGTGGCTGGATGTAGCCAAGGACTACTACAAGGCCGAAAATGAAGCCACCGAATATGCCAAGATAATGCAGGACTTTGCGGAGGCCTATGAGAACATCGCCTTTTTTGAGGAGGATCCTGAGAATCAGGCCAAAATGCAAAAACGTCGTGCCAAGTATTTGGAGGATTTGCTGGACCTCCTCGACCATGTCTTTTATACGAAGATCTGTCGCGAATGCTGGTATGGAGCGGGCACAGCTCACGCGGCCGTGTTGGAGGTGCGTCTGGATATCATCAAGTCGAAGAGCACACCCACGCCAGATGAGATTAAGAAGGTGAATCAAAGCTGCATGAAAGCTATCAAGCATTTTGAGAACTATGTGAAATCCTATCTAAATGGTCCTGGAGCCAATGCAGAATGGCGGCCAAACCTGGATGTTGACGAGAAGCGCACCATGCTCTATGCACACTTCCATATTGGTAGACTCTATTACAAGTTAATTACACCAAATCCGCTGCAGCAGCTGGAGCACCTTAATAATTGTCTGCTTTACTATAAGAGATTCAAGGAAGGCTGCGAGGAGCATAAGGAAGCGGCAGAGCCGCTGCAGGGAGAGATTGGGGTGGTGCGTGAAATGCTACAGCTGTTGCCCTTAAAAATACAGAATGTTAAGGCGCGATTGCCACCGACAAATGTTTAAAAGTGGGACGAGAACTGGTCAATAAAATTCCAAAACAAGTATCGATTTGTATTTAAAAGATCGGATCGACATGCATTTCATTTGATTAATAGTTAACAAAAATATATGTAGTTTTATATTTGTATTTATTTGCCTTTTCGAGGTTTTTTTATTTATAAATGAAAGCAGCTTAGACATATTTATATTTTTTAGCTTAACATTAAAGCTTTAAAGACAAATACAAAGGATCGTTGTTCAATTGCACAACAAGTTGTCTTTCACTTTCACGTCGGTTTCTTGCTCTCAATTCGCACCATCATGGGCGACTGGCAGCTGGGCGCCTTGTACTGCCTCCGCTTGAGCAGATCCCTTTGTATATTGCTGCCCAATTGACGCACCGGTAATGCGGTGATGCCATCCAGTAGATTCTCTTTGGCATGCTGCAGTGTGCTCTCAATTAGCTCCTCCACTCCTATGGCACGCGGATCCACCATGGGTTCGCGTTCCAGCACTTCAACTATAATGCGTAACGTTTCATCTGCCTGAAACTCCTCCAATGGAAGCACTTCGATCAGCTCCTTGAACATGTGGCCCACAATGAATTGCGTCCGATTGACCACATCAGAGTCGCCGGCATGGGCATGGGCACACAACGAGTCCTTGGCATGATCAAATATTCCCGAAATTAGCTCCTCCGTGTTGATATCCGAACGTTCGTAGTCAAAGACGGCCACCACCTCATTGAATAGCTTGCGCAGCTCATCGGAGCTCATGTGTATCATATATTTTTTAGGCACAATGCTCTGCAAGTGTTCCGTAATGCACTCGGCTATGCGATCTGTAAATCTGCCCTGAAAGCGATATTCGAGATTAGCTAAAGACACAGACACTTTTAAAGCCAGATCAGAGTGTTACCTGAAAGCTATAGGCCGCCTGACACATATACAAGGATGAGCGCTGGGCAAATTTCCTTATATTTTCGGCGCTCGTGTGACGCCCAAAGAAACGATTGAAGCTTTTCTGCACAATCGTCTGCACGCGATCCAATATAAAGTCATCCGGCATGGGTGGCAGCATGTATGCATCCACATTCAATATGGCTGGACATATGGCGTCATCGTTTGGCAGCAGCTCACTTGTGGCCTGTGCTGCTTGAGTGGCATCCGCGTCTGGTTCATGGTTTATTTGCAGCGGTTTGGACTTCAGACGTAAGGCGCAAATCTCACGCTCTAGACACTGTGAAAGAGGAAATCAAAGATTATTGAACTATTTGCATGTTGAAGTCTAATTTGAAGCCGTTCTGGCTATGGCGGGCAAGCCCTGATGAAAATCTAAACATTCTTGGTAGTTTTTAAAAGTTCCTGATGCAACAATGATATTGTTTTTTGCATCTCCGCAGTCAACCCACCTCGATCTGGTGCAGTAATTGATTTTCAACGCCCATCAGCTTTTCAATGTCACTGGATAGATTTAAAACCTTTGGTCTGGTCCACTTTGCAAAGCTCGTTTCCTGTATATCCAATATTGTGTTGAGTATATTCCTCTCCTCGCTCAACACTGTTAGAATATTGAGCTTCTCCGTGTTGTTTTGGGTCTCTTGCACCAACTCCTCCTCGCAACGCGTTAGTTCGCGCTGAAAGGGACGACACAATTACGAGACTGAGGGCCACGTTTCACAACCGAACCGATCTTACCTGCCTCTCCAAGAGCTCCTTTTCTAGAGCTCTAAGCTCTTGCTCGGCTGTCGTCTCCAGCTCGAAGATATAGCGTCGCAAGACCTCCTCTTCCAACTCATCCAGATTGACAATTAAGCCAAAACGCTTGGTCATGGCCTGCTTGATGTCCTCCTCCAGCCGGGTGATCTCATATTTCATGAACTTGATGTCCGTGTTCATGCGACGCAAGTGGACGATGTTAATGCGGTGCCAGCGACGTGTGGCCAGGGTCTCATCGTTCAGTTTGTCCACACGACGACGCAAATCAACCAGCATATCGGCATCGAACAGAATGGCCTTGGACAGATCGCGATAGTCATCGCCTTCATAGAAATGCTGCAGTTGGTCCATGCGCAACACGACGCTGATTTGCACCTTGTTGATCTCCTGCTGTCGCTTGCGCTAGGAATTGGAATATGAAAGGAATAAGCGATAACCAATTCATCTTCCTAGGACTGGGACATACCCTAAACTGCAACAGTGTGTCCCTTTCCCTGTCGTACACTTCCTCGTGATACTTCATCTGCTTCTGCATTTCGGCTATCTCATTACGCTTCTGGTCGACCTCGCGTTGCAGCTGCAGCACTGTGCGTTCCAGCTCATGCCTTTCGGCCCGCATGGTGAAGGCCAGCTCGTAGACAGCTCGATCAAGACCAGTGGGACAGGTTGATTCGTCCAGCCGTATGGTGGTCATATCCAGCGAGTCTAAGCTCTTGGCGTCCTCCTCCTCACTGGATGATGATGAGTCGGATGATGAGGATGAGGACTCGTCATCGCCGCGTATACGTTTTGGCGGACGCCATTTCTTCTTGAAAATTCGGCGCAGAAAGTCGAAGAACTTTTGACCCTTGATGGTGCTCATGAAGGTCAACTGGAGGGCTGAGATCTGTTCGTTGCATTTGTCAATACTTTTGCGCAGCTCATCCAGCTGGCGATTGGTGGTATTGATGACCAGCTGGAGTTCATTGCGCGTGCTCATGGCCACATTGGCATTTTGAATGAGCTGGTTTTCAATCTCCTCGCTGTCGCGCAAGATGTAAAGCTCCTGGTTGAGGCTGATTAGGAAGGAGGACATGAATTCGGCATCCATTTTGACATGAAAACGTTTCCAATGCAGCTTCTCCAGTTCCTTGTCGAAGAGGCGTATCTGCTCATTGACCTCATTCACAATTTTCAGTTGCTCCACCATGAGCACACGCAACCAACGATGTCTCATCTCGTGGACCATGGGCGCATTACCCTCCTCGTCCACCTCAAAGTAGGCCGGCTCACTGATCGCTGGCAGCCTCTGCAGTTCCTCAATCAGATCTTTTGGATCCAGCACACGCTTCACAAGCGATATTTGCAGGGCATTAAACTTGGCCTCCTCGTGAACCTCCGGCTTATCCAGGGCGGTCATGCTATACAGACTCACGCTGTCCAATATCATAGGCGGCTTATTGGCATCCATTACCTCCTGGGCACTGCGCTCCATATACAGTATATCATCGATTTCCACGCCACAGCCGGGCTTGCAGTGCTCGATGAGATTCAGTTCGGGATATTCCAGGTCCATATTGATTTCATTTATATTATCCAAATACTCACGATTCTCCTCCGGCAGATAGCGATGAATGCCATCCAAGCGCTCCCGCTTCATGTCGATGAACTCCATGAGGTCCTTCTTGCGATCGCGTAGCTGCCTCAACTGCTGATTAAATGAGTCCACCAGGTCAAAGTGTCGTTCTCGACACTCCACGATTTCAATATACTTGTAGGTCAAGGTCTCCGAAGATTTCGGCTCATAATCGGCACCAATCTTCAACTTATAATCCCCGAGATTACGCATTGCCTCGGCGATTTGGGCATCATCGTCGGGATGATTGCGATTTGGATCGGGTTTCTGGCGTTCCAATTTGTCCCAGTCAAAAATGCGACGCACTTCATAGATTTGACGTTTGCGATACCGCAGGAGCAGACGCATCATTTTCTTACTGAAGCGCGGGGTAATGCTGCTCGGATCGCGACCAAAGAAAAAGGTTTCGGGTGGTGGCTCACCAATCGAATCTTCTTTCTCTTCGGCAGCAATCAGATCGTGGAGGCTATGAGAGGGAGAAAAGTAATTAATATTTGGAATAAAAGGGAGTTTGGTAGATGATTATGCTTGAATCAAGCATTTTCGTACTCGAAAGTTGATCAAGTTCAAAAAATCGTGATTCAAGAACGAAATTTTTATTCAAGTTGCAGAGATTGCGACACTGAATTAGTGAGATTTCTATGAAATGTGGAGAACTTGTGAGACTTAGGTAATGTGGGAAATTCGTGCAATACATCTAATGAGTGTATTTTAGTGGATTTGAGTGGAGAACGTTGATTGTAACGTATTTTCAATTACTTAAACTCTAAATTTTAGGAGTAGGATGCTCTTTTAAGTATTCTAGAACTACAGATATCTTATGAGCTGAATGCAATTTCACATAGGTGTAAGAAATCAAGGAAAGTACTAAAGTGTCTTTATACTATCATGCTAACATGCAGTGCAGCTTAAAAGGTGAAAGTATAAACCACGCTTACACTTCCGGTTGTTCGGGAACGCGTTCCGCACTGCGTCGGCTGTTTGTTTTGATTAAAAAGTTACCAAAATCGAATTTTCCTTTAAATTCTCCCAAAGTATAAAATTTACTTACCCCTGGGCTTGCTCCTGCCGAAGGCGTTCTTCGATATCCCGCTTAATTTGCTCAAATTCCTCACCCAACGATTGCAAACGAAAAGTGGAAACCGCTGGGCCATCGCCTCTATTAAGATATATTAAGGACTCAAGAGCAAGACTCAAGAAAAAAGCACACCAACCTTATGGGCTGTACGGTAAATGGCACGTGATCTAGTTCTTTGAGGAAGTGATTGTAGAGCTTGGCATGTCCAACCTGTGCAAACTCCAAATCATAAGCCAAATCCTCACGCACATCGTCGAGCTCTGCTTGAAGTTCCTCGCGTATTTGCATCGTAACGCGTTCATCAAACAAAAGATCCCTATCCTTAACTCGCAGTCCGGGGGGCAGATCCTCATTGCGTTTCACGATTTCCATATATTCGCTCTGCAAAACTCCAATCTTATTCAAAACATCAAGATCATGGGCCTCGGCTGCTTCCTGTTGCCTCTGCAGCTCTGCATTGATCTTCTCCTGCTCCAGCGAAGGCATCTCTGGATCAAGTATGTCTTCGGCCACAGGAACTGTCTCCGGCATGGCTGGCAACTCTCGCCGGAGATCATTTTTCACAAGCTTCGGACCATTCCATTTGTAGAGAAAGACATTGCCATCATATCCAACGGTCACAATATGCTCACCATCGTAGCTGCTCAGGATGCAGGGAATGGTGCCTTTGAGTGCATCATGCATGGGGTAGATACGATACTCTGAGAGATCAGTAAAGTTATCCAAATTCAAGCGATTAATACGCAGCTGTCCGTTGACCAAGCCGAAGAGGAGGTATTCGTCGCTAAGAACGGAATGGAAAAAGTCAGATTGGCTTAAGGAATCTGGGTGGTAATTGCATTGCTGCATGGAAATCTCTGTGAGAAGTCATTAGGGTGAGGTGTGAAGCAAGAGCTAAGATATGTGCGTTCACTAAAAGGGGCTTCCCTCGTTTTGAAACTGAGTTCCACAAAAGGGCTATGAAGGCAAAGGAACTGTCCAGAAATACCTTTATATCGGGGATGTTGAACGTTCAGAAAGTCAATCTTGTGGGATCTTTAAATGTGTTCTATAGTACTATAGTAATTGGATTATTACATGGCAATCTCCCACCCTTTACTCACACAATATAATACGAATGTATCTCTATATCATCCGCATCAGCTACCATGGTACATATCGAGGGTTCTGGAGCTCCGAATTCCAGTTCATAAATATAGCCCGCATCGTAGCCAGCCATAGATACCCAGATGGTATCGCGTACCGTATAACGTAGCCATATGATTCTATTCGGCACACTCGGTATGTGTAGGGGTTCCTCCTCCTCGTCTGGCTCTGAGTCCGCCAGCGCTGTCTCCATATCAATTTGCAGTCCCGGATTGGCCAACTTGAGCTTCTCAATGTCATGCAATTTGCGCTCCCTCTTGCGTTCCTTGCGCTTCTTCGTTTTTTCGCGCTTGATGTCCCTGCGTATGCGACTCTTCACAGAGATGAAGCGGGTGCTGCGCATACGCTGCTCTTCGGTGAGGTTATAACTTAAGTAGGTCTCCTCAGCGGTGACATCGGTGCGTATGGTGTACTCGTAAACCTCGCCAGTTTTGCATCCAATGAGCACAATGTGCGGCTCGAAATCGTGCCAGCAGAAGCAATTGGGTATGGCTTTAAATTCCACAAATCCTAGAGGTGTTAGCTGCACCAGATCATCACAGCCAAGGGTGTAGATGAAAATGCTCTTGTCGGCAGCTCCACTGAGCAGCAGGCTGCTCTTGTTATTAATGGACAGACGCGTAATGGGCGCTGTGTGAGCTTTGAAGGCTTTGACTAGATGCATGGTCGGCCTAAGAGGGTCGCTGAGATCCAGAAATAGTTGCCTTAGAATGCCATCCTCGAAGCCAGCTACCAGTTCCGTGCCTTTGCTCGAGATCTGAGTGTCGAACCAGAGCACATCCACACCGGCGGCCACAAACTGTTTCTCCAGCAGAAGCCTCTTCTGGTCATAGTTGTACACAAAGATTTTGCCACCCTCTCCAAGGGCCAGCAGGTGCGGCGACACTGGCGACATTTGGGCTGCAATGACCTTGCCGCCAATGCAGGAATACAGTTGCTGGGGTTGCTTGGGCACATCGTAGGTGTTGATGTCGCAGAACCATATGCCGCCATCACCATCCTGCGCATAGTAGCTGAAGTCGGAGTCATCGAAGGGTTTGATCTTTTGCATGCAGCGCAGCTCCACCTCAGCTATCTTGAATTCATAAATGGGATCGATTTCCACAAAGAGATCATCCTCTGGGGGATCGGCCAGGTCGACAGTTTCCCAATACCACACACGCACATAACCATCCATGCCCACCGTGGTCACTTCTCCATCCTTCATCGTGATGCGGGTTATGGGTTTCGAGTGACATGGCTTTCTGCCCTTGCGGCAAATCTCGAACTTAATGAGACCCGCCTCCCACAGCAGCATGTTGCCCCAATCGCATCCAGATATGACATTCTCATCTGGCAGCATATACATCGCATAGATATCACTGAAATCCGTCTTGCCAAAGCGACCCAGGTCGCCCTTCAACTTCAGACCGGTGAACGTGTTGGCCATCTTCCAGAATTTAATGTGACTGAGACCACAGGAGCAGAGCAGTATGGGATTGTGAACGGAGAAGTGCACAAATAGGATATCGCTTTGGAAGGACTTGGCCCGCAGTACAACCTCCGCCTTCTCCCAACGCCAAATCGTGATTATAAAGTCCGGATAGCCGGCCTGTGAGGCAAATAGATCACCTGTAGAGTTGTACGAGCCCGCCGTAAAGCAAGCCTTTGCCGCATTCAACAGTTTCACACGCACATCATGCGAGGGAAACTCATAGATGAAGATGGTGGGTTTGGGTCCATTCTCGGCGACAGTGAAGAGGCCTTCATAGTCGGGATGCTCGTTTTTCTAAGGCAGCGATAGAGATAATATTAATATATCTCCATATCCGAAGGAGCACTCACCGTAATAAAACCAATGCCACAGCCATAGACCGTTTCCTGAAATGTCACTTCCTTACGGGAAATATTAAAGTAGTGCAAAAAATTGCCCGAAGCAAATATCAATATATTTTTGTCCACCAAAAGCAAATTGAAGAGCCGCTTGCAATCGTAGCCAAAGGAATGCCTGAAAATTTTGGGAGATATTTATGATAATCCAATGTGATGGTTTGCCTTTTTTCCCCCCAACACTCACTCGAGAGTCACGATATCTTGACTAAAGGATACATCGTACTCAGTCTCGAGCAGTTCCTCCTCTTCGCCAAGTAGCTCATAGTCGGTGCCATCGCCATGCGAGGTATCCATGCCCAATATTTGTATTCCCCAGATTACTTTTATCTTTATTGAACAATTTTATGCTGTTGAAAGCAATCAAAAAGATTGCTGGGCAAATTGTTTATTTCGTTGCCAGGGATTTGAGGCAGAGGTAGGGTATGTGAGTGAAGGAATATTGACTGGCAACCTGCCAGTGGCAAGCATGCGCAGCTGCTGTAAAAGTTTAATACACTTACAAATGTTTTGTGTTTGGTAAGCTCGAGGTCAAGTGAGTGAGGAACGTCGATAGGTCATTGGTTAAGCTCATTATACTCGTACTCTAGTAGTAAACGAGTATATTGTATTCGTGCAAATGTAACAGTCAAAAAGAAGCGTCTAAGACCCCATAGAGTGTATATATTCTTGATCAGCATCGATGTAGCCAAGTCCGTCTGTCCGTCCGTATGAACACCTAGATCTCGGAGACTGTAAGAGCTAGAAAGACCTAATTTGGTATGTAGACTTCCCTTGTGATAGCGTTCTTACATGTTTTTATATTGACCTTAAGTCCGACGGACAATCAAATTTTTAGCCGTTTCTTACGATATAACAGCCATTGGCAAATAACACCATTTAGTGACCTTTATTTCATACTATAAATTCAACTATAAATTCAGTATAACGCCTTGGCTTAAAATGGAACTGACTACTGAAACTGAATTTCTTACAATCTCTCAATTTTTTAATTTACCTACGATAATTACACACAAATTTCAAAAGTTTAAATCTTTAAAAGTATCATCATCATCATCATTATTGAAGAAAGCGGCAATATCATCGTCATCATGTGTATCTTTGGGAACCGCAACCACAGCAGGTTGCTGAATATTGTTGCCTTTACCTACAGGTGCAAAATGCTCCTTTATGCTTCCAGGTAATTTTTGAGCAGTTGGCGAGAAAAACTCATCGATTTTATGGGACTGTTAAAATGGAAAACTTATAGTAACTGAGGAGAATATTTCTATAAGGGGTGTTACAGAAAGCTTTCAGAGATTTTTACATATTCATGTGTGAACACTTCAATTTATTCATTTGATTCATTTGTTTAGCTCTGGTTGCAAATATTGGTAAAGGCAAAGATTACAGATATTGAAATATCGACGGTTTCAATGATCCACAACTCAAGGACGCCCGAAAAAAAGAAATTAATATTTTAGCTGCTGAATTTGTTTTCCATTTTCGTACAAAGGGACACAAAAGCACCTTAAAATTGAAGTGTTTACACATTAATTTCTCCCAATCTCTATCTCTAGAAGCTTCTGTGGCACCTCCCCCTACAACTAGCTCATTTCTTACCATTGTTGGAGCCGCTGTATGTGTGGCCTCCCGTAGATCTTCAGCGAATATGCCCACTTTACTGAGCACTTCCTGTTTGTTCTTCAACATATTCCAAATGGTGTCATCGGCCGTTTGATGGGCCATCAGATAACGACAGACCACAGGCTTCGTTTGGCCAATTCGATGAGCACGACTTTCGGCTTGGGCTAGGGTCTATGGAAGAGATGCTTTAAATTAGAAATGAACAGCAGAAGAACGGGCAACTACCCACACTTGGATTCCAGTCAAGTTCAGCAAAGACAATCAGTTCGGCTGCAGTCAATGTAATCCCTGAATTGCAGGCCTTTAGCGAAAGTACGGCCGCCTTGCAACTGCTCTTCTCCTGGAACCTGGACACTAAATCAGCACGCAAATCACTGCGCGTGTTTCCATCGATGCGAATGTAGTCAACCTTGAGACCAGCAAGGCAATCACAGATGGCATCCAGCATAATGCGATGATGGGCAAAGATGATGAATTTCAGTGGCTGTTTCACCAATGTCTTGACATAGGCACTGTGGAGGCCACGGATATTGGTGGAATTGGAATTGGTAATATTTGAGAATGACGGGGAACTTACCAGACGGCACGTGTTTTCACTTCAGCAGTGCGGGCGTAGAAACGCAAGAGGATCTCTTCACGAAGTTTGCCCTTTGAACCTTGTAGCTGCTTGTTAAAGTCATCCAGGCTGGTTTTGGTTTCATCGTTGGTCCACACCAAAGATGGATCGAGCACCACAGTTTCGCTGTGGAATGGGAAAGCTTAGATAAGTGATGTGTTATTAACGGGTACTAGACGCACCGATTCTTATCTGCCAGTTGAGGCAGTACCTCCGCTTTGGTGCGTCTCAGCATGTATTTGAGTTGCAATATGACTTTCAGTTCATCCAGATTCGACTGACCATTGGCATCCCAACCAAAATGCGTCTGTTTGGCATCACAATAACGCGAGGCTATAAGAGGTGGTGGGTTAAAGGATTGGGTCGCATCTCAGCTATTCCGTCGGCACTTACTAAATTCCATAAAGCTCATAAATTTGGCATCAATAATTTGCAGCTGGGTGAACAGCTCCAGGGGGCGGGACAGCGCCGGTGTGCCAGAGAGGAGCACCGCACGTTTGGCCTGATCCGCCAGCCGCTTGGCGACCAGCGTACACTTGGCCTTGCCATTCTTCAGCGTATGCGATTCATCGTAGATGACAAACCCGAATTTGCATTGTAGCAGCTTATCCATGTGGCGCTCCATCATATTGTAGCTGGTGATGAGCACCTTGCAGTCGCCCACATATTGCTGATTGCTGGACAGGACTTGCACATAATGCGGCGGCACGGCAGGCAACAGCTCAGCTATGTGTCTGGCCCAGGAATCGCGCGTGGAGGCTGTGGTGCATACGAGCAGGGGCCAGTCATCCTTGTAATAGTCAGCCACGGCAAGGGCCTGATAGGTTTTGCCCAAACCCATCTCATCACAGATCATCACACGTCCCAGCTGGGCTATGGCAAAGCTGTTGAGGAAGGGACAGAGGTGGATATACATATGTGGGTAGCTGTGCTATTTACTACTCACCACACGCCTTCTTGCTGAAACGGCATCAGCTTGTCCGCCAGCTTGGACTCTATGCTGGCCAGGACACTGCGCTCTAACGGCTTGGGAGGCTGCTGGCACAGCTGCATCACTTTCTTGGGTATGTTGCCAATGACGACCTCTGGCTTCAGGTCACCAACATGCTGCTGCAACATTTGATAATCCTTTAGAGCAAAATTCCAGATGTGTGTGTTGCTATCATAGGTTTTGCTGGGCACATTTTTGAACACCTGTATGAGCTTCTCATGGTAGCCAGAGGGGTGCACAGCAAATCTTTCTGCGCTTATCATATAGACGCGACAGGTAACCGATTTAACAAAAACGGGGGCAATCGGCTTCTCCTTTTCAGGACTGAGTGAGAGTAGAGGTCCAGGTCTGCCGCTGCCATTGGGACGCTGATAAGGATGTGCAGCAGCTCTGCCCTGCTCACGTGCGGAGCTCTGCTTGATGGCCTTTAAGGCATTGAGAAAGGACGAAGCCCTGTTCGGAATACCTGTAGCTGCAGCTGCTGTTGAGGGCTTTGTTTTGTTGTTATGCTCCTGCGCTGGCGGCGATTTGTAGAAATTTACTGCAGGCACACCACTAGTAATTGTTGTGGCATTGCTTTTTTGAGTTTTCTTGGCCTGCAATTTAGCCAATGCTATGCGCTTCTTTTCTGCTATCTCAGTAGCGCTACACGCTGGCATTTTATTTTTGTTGACAACAATTTATTTCGTCAGCGCGGGCAAACATGAACGTGACGAAAGTTTTTCCTTGAATATTTTTTGGTATTTTTTATTTTGGTATTTCTTACATTACATTGCGCGCTTTGGTTCAAACGCAAACTGTAAAACAAATAACAGCTCTTTTTAATGTTAACTGCGAAGGAGTATGGAATTAAACAACGGAATTGAATATTAATATGCAATAGTTTTTATGAATTTAAGCTTAAGATTCAGATTTGATCTCGAATATAAGCTTCGGCAAGCCGAAACTAGTCTTCCTTTCTTATTTTTTTTTTTACTTTTTGTGTGAAAAATACAATACAAAAAAATGTTGAGCAGTGCGAAGTTTTATTAAAACGTGTGAGCAATGCACAATAGAGCTGGCAACCCACGATTTCGCGTTATTCGATATTTTCAGAGAAAATATTCGATATTATCGATGCTATACTTCGAATTTTCAGATTTAACAGATTAAACACTGAGAATCAAATTAAAACATTCATTCATAGAGCTATGTAACGACTTATATATTTTAAATTTCGCCTGAGATCCACTTATTCTTATGTAGAAATAATAGCATATCTAGGGATGAATGAAAGTTTAACTAACAAGAATTCCTTGTTAAAATTGTGTAAACCAAGACCACTCTTTGCCCTCGCGCCAATACAAGTAATGTGGAACCAAATAAAAGGCCTTACTATCGATAGTGCAAAAAAACATTCGACTGTTCCGTGACAAAGTAAAAGTTTGAAAATCGATTGCTTGCCAGCAGCTCTACTGCATAATAATATCAGCTGATTTTGCTTGTAAACAAATAAATTGCGTCTTCGTCTTGCCTACGCATCTCATTTTGAAAACGAGTCGATTACGGAGTATCACGTAATCTCGTGCGCAGGCAACGACAATGTGCACTCTGCAAGAGGAAGAAGATGCACATTTGTCAGCCATGGGTGGTATCGGTGGCACACCCATGCAACTGCAACCGAAGGGGGATTTGGCTGTGACTCTGTTCGATATATGCTGGGAAGATGTGCTCATACCAAAAATTTGCAACCATTATCTCACATTAAAGGACCTCTTCAATTTGCGCAGTTGCTCCCGTACAGCGAAACGCTTGGCAGAGGCGGCGCTGGAAACGCGAGATGAGCTGATTCTTTCAGGCAACAATTCCAAACATATTGATCTTTGCTTTAAGGTCCTCTCACGCTGTTGTCGACGCTTGGAGAAACTGCATCTGGCTAGGTGCAAATGGTTAACAGATGAGCTGCTGCTACCTCTACTGGGCAAGAACAAGCAGCGACTGTCCGTGGTAAATCTCAATGAGTGCATCAACATCACCGCCTTATCGCTGCAGCCCATCATCGTGGAGTGCACCGATTTGCGTGTGTTGAAGCTATCCAGGTGCCAGTGGCTGACCACTGGGGCTGTGGATGCCTTAACGTTGCATCAAAACAAGCTGGTGGAATTCGATATATCGCATTGTGGAGCCATTGGTGAACGTTGCCTCATCATATTCTTTCGCAAGCTGAACAAACTGAGCACACTATCGCTGGCCAATACGCCCAGTGTGACGGATCAGGTGCTCATTCAGATTGGCAACTATTGCAGGGAGCTGGAGCATATCAATTTGATTGGCTGCGCCGCCATATCCGATTATGGCATCCAGTAAGTAGTATGCTCATTTTATATACCCTTCACAAAAGAGTATTAGGACCTTGTCATGAAATTGGCAACCCATGGCAAAAGCATTTTTCGTTCCAAATATAAAAGTAGGACCACGACCACGGTGGAGGGTATAAAAAGTTTTGTCCAACTGTCTGTTTGAACATCTCCATGGTCATGTGTGAAGTGTATTATTTCAGCTTCGGCAGAGTCGCAGCCAGCCATCTATCCTGATGCCAGTTTGACTTTATTGTTATTGCTAGTTGTGTGATTGTTGTGTCTCTTTGTGTGGTGGCTCCCATGCTGCAGTGCTAGATCTCTGCCTCTGCTTTCTCTTCCACAGCGCCCTCAACCTACACTGTTTGCGTCTGCAATCGCTGCACATACGACGATGTCCGCGCGTCACGGAACATTCTCTGGCCGCTCTGCGTCAGCGGCGTCTGTACATCGATCGTCCACTGCCGCAGGATATTTTCAATGTCTACACCCTCAACGATTTCTATCCGAGCGATTTCCTTGTTTATTAGCCAGTCGTCCATATCTTCTTCCATTGCAGCGCCCTTACAACGAGCTGTCCGCAGCTGCAATCGCTGATGATACTTCGCTGCCCGCTGGTCACCGAGCGTATCCTGGCGCCATTGCGTGGACGCCTGCATATTGATCGGCCCAGCATGGGCTACAATCTGCCAGCCATACAGCATCGTTTGTATTTACAAGTGTGAGAACGATAGAGAAGCTATAAAAATGGAATTAAACTGTAAATTTAATTCCCAGAAAACCCAAGAAAAATGTATTACCTAAAATGGCCAACAATTACCTAAAAGTTGAGGTAAAGCGAAAAATTTAAATATGTATTATATTCGTTAAACCTTTGAAAAATGTTCCTAAATATTAGTCATTTCAAGCCTTACAAATAGTTCATTATTACCTCAAAAGCCAAAGACAGTCTATTACGAGGGGTACTATTTATATTTCGGGAATAGCAAATAATATCAAAGATTTTAAAATTAAATTGATGATCAATACACTTTTGTAAAATAATGGTCATTCAGAATTGACCGTCCTAAGAAGAAACATGCGACTATTTGCTTCGCTGTGCTTCTTACACGAACAACCTTTGTTGGGTTTGCCTCGTCATGGATTGCCCACACGGTCGAATGCTGCTTTGTTTCCGACTCATACGTATATATGCATGTTATTCTTGTTGAATAATACACGTCGAAAGTTGAAATTTCCATTTTTTGGACAAATTGATTTTGTTACCTCATTGTAAAAAAAGCACCTGTACATCATAACGTTATGGTGTTTCCAGATTGCTATTGACATTATTGTTGCATTAGTGTTGCCAGTTCCCGAAATATAAAGAGTACCCCTCGAAGTTAACTAGTTCATTATTCATAAATTGAAGGTATAACTTTTTTTCTGAGTGTATAAATGGGACGCTATAGTTGAATTAATGTACAATTTCAAGCTTAAAATTTAACAAGTTTACCTTATATTTAGACTTTTAAATAAATATGTATATACTAGCAAGTTTACCCGGAGTTGCCCGGGTTCTCATTTGCGTGATTTTTTTTGGGCTGCAGTTTGTAAGCCTTGTACATACGAACTTTGACCTTAGTTTTGACGTACTTGTAGCTGGAATTTGGTAAAGACACATCCTTGGTGCGCGTCTTTTGATAAACTCAAACTTGTGTTACATCTAGCATCAAAATATATCTCAAAATATAATATAGTTTCGACTTCTGCACTTTGTCTTTGTACAGAATTTGGAGCAATTAACTAATTTTGTGTGTTCAAAATAGAAAACGAAAGCAGGACTGAAATGTTTATATACATGATTTCTATTATATATACGTTTATTTTAGATGACTTTCATCAACGCATAAACTATAAAAATATACATCTATGTTAAGCTTAAGCACAATAAAAGTATGTATAGTCTAACAAGAGAAGCTAGCTTCGGCTTGCCGAATCTTATATATCATTCACATTGTAAATTTGGCTTCCTTTTGCCTGTTACATACATTTGCACGAATACAATATTCTCGCTTACCCTGCTAGAGTACGAGTTTAATAAATACATCGTTTTTTTTTGGAGCTATATGATATAGATCTTCGATCCGGATGGAATTTGGCTCTTGAAACCGATACAAAACAAATTTGGTTCCATTTGTATGATAAACACAAAAGCAAAAGAATTATTTCGTAAACATTAGGTTGTATGAGAGCAGTTATAGATTACCGATCCGCATCGAATTTTGTTCAGTCGATATGAGGTTTTGGTTCTATTTGGTTGAAAAAGAAAAAGGGTTAACATACTAAGTGTTGCTTCGGAATTAATCGGTTCTGGGGCAGCATTATGATATAGTAGTTCGAACCAGATGAATCGAACACATAAAGGTGTAGATATAAAAAGTATGTGGCTTTTAAAACTTCTGAGATCTCCAGGTTTTCCGATTTTCATGCTGATCAAGAATATATGTATACTTAATACAGTCTGAAACGCTTCATTCTCTGCGTTGCAAGCTTTCTGACAAAATGAATATACAATTTTGTGAATGATATATGTAAAAAAATACAGCGATAATATAAATACAATAGTTGTGTGCTTCAACATTTCTACAGAGCCACCCATTCATTGGCTTACAGCATTCCCATTCCCATCATTGTGCCGATATCAAGGGTGAGGTCGAGGTAGTCTTCGTTTCCGACGTTTTCGTTGTTCCGTTTCGTGTCTCGCTTAATTTTATCTTCTCCAGTTCTAGTGATCCGCCCTTAAGCTCGCCAGCATTGTCTGCTTCTGCATTGCGCCAAAGCTCGTGCAGATGCTGCAGATGAGCATAGGCAGCCAAGGAGAGATTTAGGCTGGGCATCACAGCACTCAGACCGGGTTCGCCGGTAAAGGCCAGACCGCACAGGCCCAGGTACGTATGAAAGGGATCGGGTGTAGCCTGCGGCCACTTGGCGAAGCCGCCCACGAGCTTATCCTGTGTGCTCAGTATGTAGTTCCTATTCCTGGAATAGTCGGTAAGCTCAAAGCTGGAGAGTATGCGCAACGAGGCGCCTATCCAGAAGGAATAGCATGTGTCCACTGGCTTATTGGGTCGTCCCTGAAATCCATCCATTTGGCGGAAGACCAGCCAACGTTTGATGCGCTCCTTGGTGGTGGCATCCAGCCTATCCAGCTGGCCACTCAGCTGCAGGGCAGCCAAGGCGCAGAACGTGGTGCCGCCATGTGATTCGCCCTCCAGCTCCTGACTGAAGCCATAATCGTAGCGCAAGCTACGCATGATGAACTGGAACATGGTCTCCTTATTGACATCGCCCCAGTAGTCCAGCATGTGGCATATGGTGGCCGCGCAGTAGACGAATCGCATATCATTTTCACTGCCATCGATGCAGGCACTGAAACTACCATCCGCATGCTGAACTCCAGCCACGCCAGCCACAATACTCTTACGATCCAGACGGCTCAGATCATCACCAAGGGTGGCCAACACAGCAATGCTGGTGTAGGTCATGGCCAGATGGCCCCATTGATAGGGTCTTATGCACTCCAGCACTTGAGCGTCTTCGGTTTGTGGCACCATGGTGCGGCTGCCCTGTGGGTGGATAGAAATATTGTCAAATTAATTGATATCGACAGCAGCCGCATCTCACTAAGAGCTAATGTATGTTCCACAGGGTGCTGATAAGGCGTGAGACGTTAACAAAGTACACAGCTGATAAGCTTGGGCAGCCTCACAGGTGGGGAAAAGGCGTCGCCTGATTGTCTTGTAAATTGCGCTGCTGTGTAAATATTGCGCTTAAAAAAAGTAATTATGCCTAACGAGGGGCTGGGAACAGTGGGCCTAAGCATTAAAGTTCAATTGTTCCGTGTATCACAAAGAGATGCAATGATATTACGAAAATCCTCATATTCCTATTTGTAAATTTGATTGGATAGTTAAATCTTTCTTTTCCAAGTTATTAAAAATGTAATATGTTTTCATTGACAAAATACATTCGAAGACACTGTTGGGTTCTTGTTTCCCAAACAAAAATAAACAATTTTTATTTATACGAATGCCTGCAAAAGCTTCTCTAGTAGACCACGAATTTGAACCTATTTAAAACATTTGCAAATACCCGTCTCATGTTATCAAGTTGCTCAAAAAGCAAATAGCGTAGAATTCAAAAACCAATATCAGCTGGAGACCAATGGCACTGAGGATGCGGCATTTCCCAGCCACGTAGCAGAGATAGAGATAAACACTGAAGGCGTTCAACTTTGTTTGCGCTCTGCCTGCTTTTGTTTGTCCAAAAACTGAGTTTAGACTATATGTATTTATATCTGAGGGTAAATATATATATATATGCTTACCATAAATCCGCTGCAGGGCTTTTCATTATCGCGTGGTTGGACAAGACCACCATAGGTCCAGTTGATAATGTCCTGACGCAGCTGAGCTGAAATCAAGTGCAGGGAATTCAGGACATCCAAGCCGCAGACAGCAAAAAACACTATGGTGCTCCTGAGACAAGGAAACAATCACACATTTAGTGCTCTGATCAGTTATTTGAAGGATTCCTCTCACCTGGTATTATCATGCGAGCCCATGCGTGCCGGCAACAAGTGTAGGAAACGTAGCAGATTCTTTGCATGCTTCGATAGCAGCACTGCTTCAGGTTCAGTAACGTTTTCCATATCTATGTGGAAGGAATAGGAGGACATATTTTTTGTTGTTGATTCACTTTATCAAATTCAGTTTGTGTGTGTGTGTGAGCGGTCTCGATATGGTATTTATGTGTTATATGAGTCAGACTCTGGAAGAGATGCCAGTGCTTGGAGCGACTGTGTTCGTTTAAATGGCAGCGCACTTGCACGTGCATGCTTTTAAATAGTCGAGCTTTACCTTTTGTTTTTATTATAAGCCGGTTTGCATTGTAATTAAATCAAGTAGGCGCAGGGCAGAGTGATAAAAAACCTGCAGCGAAAAAATAATCCACAAGTGCTTCTTCTTCACTGTACTTGACAGTCAAAGTGTTTAGGCGCTCTCTCGAGAGAATTTGAAAATTTTTAGTGCAACGGTCTTATCGTTTTTTCGGCCTCAACGTTTACACATCTTTTTCTCTTCATTTTACTTTTGAAAATTTTAAATTACCTTTTAAATATTTAATATTGTGTTAATTATTACTTAACTATTTTTATGTTTATGTTTTTCTACTACATCACCTCAGCCTGGCGGCGTGCCCTTGTGAATGGCAACAGAGCAACACGAACAGCTGTTCCCACCTCATTCTCACTTCTTTTAGTTAAATTGTTACAAATAATAGTTTTAAAATGCGTTTGACACAATATCTAACTAGCAAATTGAAGAATTTCTCCAATTTTCCAAAGGAATACATAGAGCGCAGCAAGAAACAGGTAAGCTGATCACAAAGAACTAAAAGAATAACATGCGTCTGCTGGGGGCGGTTCACGTAACAACAAAAATCACATGGAACACCAATTCAATAATCTAACTGAAAATCCATTTAAGGTCTACTGGCAAACACCTAAGGAAATCAACTACTTGCCCCGCACTGTAGAGCGTAGGCGTTTTCGCTATACCACAAATCGTTCCTGGACAGGACAATTTCGCCAACAAAATATGCCCGGTCTAGCGCGTCGCAAGGTTTTCGTGGAGCCTGTTGGTAAGCTAGGAAACTATTATATCATGATCATTTATACACTAAAGCCATCCTGTTTTGCATTCACAGAGAACTGGAGCTTCTTTCGTGGCGATCGGATTGAAGTGCTGGTGGGCAAGGATAAGGGCAAACAGGGCATTGTCAACCAAGTTATACCGGAGCGCAATTGGGTCATTGTCGAGGGCCTCAATTGGCATTATAGGCGTGTGGGCGCTGAAAAGGAATTCCCGGGTATTATTATCAAATCTGAGGCCCCCCTGCATGTGACCACAGATATACGACTGGTGGATCCGTCCGATTTGCAGGGCACAGAATTCGAATGGCGTTTCACAGAGGAGGGTGAAAAAGTACGTGTGTCCATGCGCACGGGCCGAATAATACCCATACCAGAGACAAATAATCAAACGCATGACTATAAAACGCCCAATGCGTATATTGAGCGGGAAACGGATACACCAGGTGGGTAAAGTTTATAGCTATGGATTATGAAAACCATCTAACGTTGACCTTTATTTTTCTCAGCTGCTGCTGTGAGCGAAATCACATTTCAGCCCAAATTATGCACCTTTGAAATGGACATCATGGAGGAGATGGGCATCAAAGAGGAACGCACGGCCGCCAAGAGCTATTGGTATTAGCTTTCCAGCTAATTTGCTTTAATAACTTTAATAACTACACAAAAAAAAAGTCCTATAAATCCTTAAAAAAAACCGCAATTTCTTTAACCTCTGTGCGCCTCACTAAATATCTCCTCGCGGTGATCCCTTAGAGTTTTGGCCAGTCGACGCACTGTTTCCTCTGCTTTGCCAAAATCGCTGCGCAACGTCTTATTGAATGTATCGTAGAGCCAGGTGCACGTTTTGGATATGTTGACCTCATAGCTGCTGAAGACGCGGCTCGTGTGCTCATAGCTGGAATAGAGAGAGGCTTTCAGTAGGTGTATTATGGTCTATGTTTGGATGAACACCCACCGCGCCGCATTGGCTATATCTGTAATCAGATAGGTATTACAGTGCTTGACAGCCAAGATCTGCCGCTGACTCATATACTTCATCTCCACATGGGGCAGGGCTAAGTGGGCCGCATCCAAAGAAATCAAAGAGGCATGCATGAGACTTCGACAATCCAAAGCTGCCTGGAGTTTGTTTTTCGGTTCGCTGCAAAAAAGAGAATTTCTATAGTATCAAAGCATATATGTAAATCATAACAAACTCACATCATCCTGCCCAGCTGTCGCCATTGCTTTAGCGCCTGCGTGGCTGAATTGGCTGCCGCACGCAGTAACAAACCACATATCCTCCACTGTTCCAAGGCACTGCCCAGTTTATCTCGTGTATCACGCGCCGTTTCCAGCTGCTCATCAATGCGCTCCTCCAGTCGTGTCATGTAAGTGCCACCACTGATGTAGGCTATGATGCCATCTTGATTCACATACAGTTCATTCAGCTCTGCATAACCATCGAGTAAGGTCTTTAGCCGCTGTTTAGTATGCTCCAACAGGTCGGAGTAGTAGCGTATGCTTAATAGATACAGAGCTGAGTCGCTGAGATTGGCAAAGAAGTCTTCATGCATGGAAGCCTTGCGTGGATCACCAATTACGCCCAGATTGTAGGCCAACTGAAAAGGAATAAGACGGGGAAACTATTTTTATGATCGTGTTAGGAGCGTAAGCTGCACAAATATCGAAACTTGGAGGCCGAAATACTATGGGATTATGGGATTCATCTGGGATTTTCTTTGAAAGATGCAATTATAAAGATAAAGGTAAAGCAATCATTTGTCACTATGGCTCGCTGGCTTGCTTTTTTCTCTTCCCCCTCTACTTTCTATTTTTCTCTCTTTCCTGCTAACAACAAATTTTAACCCAATGTCTGCCAAAAGCCACCTTGTTTATGAATGCTTTTTATGAATGAACGAACACGCGATGTTATTGCCGCGCAGAGTTTTAAAGCAACAATGTGTGGTGATATTATTCTCAAACTGGTTAGAAACTCCGCCGTAATTTGGCTTGCTTAGACAAACAAATGAATGAAATCTTTGTCTGTTTTAAAAAAAATTACTTAAAACTCATAAAATATCAAATATTTTGGGCTTAAGAAACATTTTTTGAAGTTTTTAAGGTTTCGATGCAAACAAAAAAAAATTCAAATACAATGTTGTACTCATAAAACCCATCAAACTTCCCTCGCAATTAAGTATTTTCGTTAATTACAATTTGCCTTCTTCAAGCACGTGCTGGCGGTGACCCCCTTGACTATTAGGTGTTAATTGTGTTAAGGCTTACCTGGGCCAAGTCCTTGGTGGGCGTATTGGCCACAATTTCATTTCTTCCGTCCGCTGCCCTCTTTAAGGGGTAGCTGGTGGGTGGTCGTGTCTCGCCTGGGTTCGCCTCCACCTCCACCTCCTCCACTTGCGGTTCCATGTGACCTTCCAACCCCAACATGCCATCACGTTTGCTCTGCAAATGCTCAATCCAGGCTTCAGCGGTGGCCATACGTGGACCTGGACAGCTGCCCTCCAGTTTGCTGATTTGCTCATCCAATCTGACATATTGCTGTACAATATTCTATGGCAAAGTAATTAAAGTAATCAAAATTCTATTGATTTCACAACTTTTGTGCAAGCAATTACCGTTACGCCGGCCCCATTTTGTTGTAAACGCATATCCGGCTGGCCGACAGTTGACGGTGTGTTGTTCTGTGTCTGCATTGAGGAACCGCAGCCCATCATTGCTAATCAAATAATGACAATGCGGACATATTGAGTTAAGTTTTTCAGAAGCTCAGACCACTTGCTTAAGGAGTGCTCCCTGTGCCACGTCTTTAACGCTCGAATGCCAAACACTGAATGAGCTTCGCCTTTGGGTGGAAAAGTGGACAACAGGGCCGCTGTACGAAAAATAAAACTACAAAAAGAGAACCATGACAATTTTCGCGGACTGACCATATGGGGTTAGAGTTTGCCCCAATACACACAGTAATAACTAGCAGCGGATTTACCCACAGGTGGGTGGGGAAGGGAAATGGGTGTGCAATGTGTGTTTGTGAGTGTTGAGCTTCTTTCGTGACACGAGGGATGTCCTGCTGTTAGTCCTGCTGTTCGAACGTAACCCAGAACTAATAAGTTATACGAAACAGCCCCAGGAGACTTAGATTATCACACAAGACATTCTTTGAGACATAAGAAGGCAGTTTGGGAAGTTCTAAAGGAAAGTGGTTCAAAATTGGTTCAAAATTTTCATTTCATGCATTAGCATTTATTTACTGTAGAATTGTCGCAATCTAATTAATGATTCTTCTTACGATTTCGATCTTGACCCTTAAGATTTATTACAAAATTGTTATTTTCGTGTCACGTTTCTCTTGACCAGCAACACGTGCATCACGCGCTCAAATCAAATGTCAACACTTGCCACTCGCTTGTATTTGTTTTTGTGGAACTTGTTGTTGCATGTTCAAGTTTTGGTTGTGAATTGCCAACACAAAAAATGTTAACAAACAACGACATCAACAACAATAATAGTAATAACAACAACAATAACAAGAAGTAATGACAACAAAATTATAATAGCATACTATTCGACGAACTTAAACGAAGGACGCACACATTTGAGTTATGACCGAGGGTGAACAGGATTACGACAACATGAATTAACCAACTAAAACCTCATTGGTTAGCACTAGGTACTAATAGAACCATAATATAATCCATCATGCGGATAAGCATCTAGATTTTTTTTTTGATAAATTACTAACAAATTATAGACCGGGGGGCGATATACTAATTATGATGGTCTGTGGATCCACACAAATGACCGAAACAAGTTTTAGATATTTCATTTTCTTGGCTCTGGTGAATTTCTTTGCACTACGGCATTTTTCTCTCAACCAATATTCATACCATTTTTGTCCTTTTTTTATAGCTGACCGGTGGTCAGGCTCTATAACTCTGGCCTTTGCCATTCTTGTTGTCTTTTGCCTTAGTTGACATTCTAACTTAACTGCTGCTCTTTTCATATTCCCAACATTTACACTAAAAAGTCTCTCCTTTTATAAAATTGTTGGCTTTAAGATATAGGGGGTAACTTATACCTAACGTGTACATATGGGAATATTTATGACCCGAACATGTGGTTCGACTTAGTTGAACATTGTTTAGTACCTGACATCTGGTGTGCAATTAGGGGGTGCAACATTTTGTTCAATTGTGTGTAATCTCAAAGGTTTTAAGGTTTAGTAGTACATTTCATATAGTTGAAAATGTACTTATATATTATCGTATAAATTTCAAACTTTACTTATGTATAATACAAGTAACCCTTGTTCATTCTTGAACACACTTGGATAAACTCTCTAAATCATTATCAGTTAATATTTACTTCACCCTATAGAATCCTCAAAACTGAAATTACTCGCAAAGTTTCTCAAAATTAAAAAAATTGAACTGCGTTTCTACCCGTAGTGCAGTACAGTTTTATATATCGTATATAGTATCACAAAATGTACTAAATTTATTTGTTTGCTCTGCTACTTAATTCAGTGTAGTGACAATAATTCTATTCAGTGGCCACTGAATGAGTCTGTAATATTTAACCAGCATGCGTGCTACGTGCACAATGCGAACATATGGCGTATGAGCAATTTTGTACACAAATAACTCGCCAAAGCTAAAATTAATAGGTCAAGTGAACAAAATGTGAATAAATCATGAGAAAAGCAAGGCAGGCAGCTTAAAGTAAAGTTTGACACGTTCCATATCCATGCTATGGAAATGTGCATTATTAGAGATGGGCGCTGGATATCGTTGCGAGATTAGCGTGAAGTTTGGTTCTTGGTGTTGAGCATTTAAAAGGGAATAAGCAAATCAGAAAATACCTGAAAGAACAGTTTGTTGGAATTGAAAGATTCTTAGAACTAAACAAATGAATACATTGTACTCATGGAAATTTTAGAAGACTCCACAAATTGAGAGAGAAGTTCAGATTTTCGAGAAGCTACATTTGTAAAAGATAATAATGATATATGATATAATGATAAAAGCATATCTTAGTATACATCTGGGATTGCAACAGAGTGCTGAAAAATGTCAGGATACGGGTGGGCTTCTCTCTTGCATGCAAACTTATGTTTGTTAATTGTTAATTGCGAATGAATAATTTAATCATCTTTTTAAGTTCGAGTGGTATAAAATGTTTAATCATGTAAATTTAAAAAGATAATGTTCTGCTCATTGGTTTCTAACCAAATCATTTTGAGTTCCTGAGCTCTCCAACAAAGACTCCATCAAACCAAATGCAAATCTTTGTTTCTTTCTTGGCTAATGAAAATTTGTATATTTCTAACTCACGCGCTCATTTCGAAGCTCCACTCACGGGAAGACCATAGACGACAGTGGCTCAAACTTGTTGATAAAACAACAACAAAACTGCAACGAATATGGCGAGCAAAACACAAAATGTTGTTGAAATACAAAATATAGCGTCTGCGCTCTGCCATCCTGGAAAATCGGCAAAAGGTAAACAACATGGTGGTGGCGGGAAAAGGCTGAGGGTAGCCAGGAAAGCAGGCCTGGCCGTACCAGAACTTCCAGTCAGCCAAAATGGCACTTTCAATATTGAAAGTTAACTGGCGTCCAGTGGAGCTTCAGCCGAATGGAATGCCTCGCCGCACACGAATTTGAAACCGCACAAATGTTACACCGCTCGGCTTTGGATACGGCTACGGCTATAGCTACTCTTGGCCACAGGTTCTTGTCGAGCTGGTTCAGTGCCGTTCAGCTTGGTGCGCCGCAAAGATGTCGGCTCTGGTGGTTGTTCGCATTTAGATATTTGGACTTGGCTTTAGCTACAATTTTGTATATTTGCGTAGCTACGCAAAAATGGGTCTGCTTGACACCCTTCGATTGCGTCCTGGCAGCCCATCGCGTGGCAAATGTAGCATTGAGCTGCAAAGACGCTGCCCTGGCAATAATAAAATTCATCAGCATCAGGATGACGGTGGAGTGGTGCAACAGGAGTCTAAGCCCATTCATGTGACTGAGCAATCGTTACAAGTCTGGCGCACCTTGCCGGCGGAAGTACGTCATGATCCAAGCATGGCCAGCTTTCAAATGGAGAATGAGCGCATACATGGTGAGTGTGGGTGGTGAACTTGTGTGAATTTTTAATAGCATATATCGAGCGATATATCAAGCTGTTGACCATGTTGGCTAGCTGGCTCTAGGTCAAGTGTAAAAGACATAGTATGTTTGGTTCACCACAGTGTATTTAGACATTCATTGCGGTTCGTCTTCACACATGAATCGATAGACCCAAAATCCTGTCATCAGCAACCAATGCTAATAGGTCCTCTCTTGAAATTAATCTGATAATTCTTGACGCTTATGTTTTCATTATCTAAAAACAGTTTTCCAAAACCCAAACAAAAATTGAATTGCCTCACTTATCTCTACGTTAACCTGCCCTTTTTGGGTTTCTAAAAAACAAGAAAACAAATATACAATTCTCTTAATGATGGAAATGTTAATTCCACATGTGAGCCGCCCCAAAAGTAGGCAACATGTTGAGTGTTCTTTTGCGGCCTAATCGAATTTTCTGCTGTCAAATCAATAAATTGACAAGCACCGTGACATAAAAAAGGTCAAAAGCAAGCATAAAAGATTCAAGCTTATTCGAAATGTCAACCGTTTCTCATAGGCTCCACAGCAGGTGCCAGTGATGATGACGTAGACGAGGATGACGAGGAGTATGAGTATAATGACAAAGACGATACGAGTCGCGTGCCAGACGAGCAGGGCTCCAGTTTTGCTGGGTCTGATTTTCTAGACATCAAGGTCAAGTCTGGACGGGACGAGGAAAAAAGCACTGATGATGAGGCCACCACCACCCATTCGGATCATGAGGCAGTCAATGGCCCTGGTAATGCCAAGACCCTGGCCAGACGTACGCATCGTAAGTCCAAGCGCACCAAAGAGCAGCGACAGCGTGATAAACTTTGGAAGAGATATGGCCTGCTCATCTTTTGGGTGTTGTCGGCGGTGGTCCTCATTACGGTGGGTGAGAAAAATTTGCTGGAGAAGACATTGGAGGTGCCGCAGGGAGCGGAGGGCAAGTGTGAGTTGCTATTGTGGTTGACTAAAAGTAAGCAATTATTTTCTTACAACTAATTTACTGTTTTAGTTTTTCTGCTGGAACAAAAGCCAACTGGCGATTTTCAGTTGAAAATTCATGGCGCTTTCGAGGAACAAACGACGCCACAGTTGGCATCTGAGAATGCAACTTACAACTACACCTATTTGATTATACAGCCCCAGGTATCCGCTTACATTGGCCAGAATCATAGTCGTGTCTTCAAGGT
This sequence comes from Hirtodrosophila duncani, assembly GCA_037043425.1. NCBI lineage: Eukaryota > Metazoa > Arthropoda > Insecta > Diptera > Drosophilidae > Hirtodrosophila > Hirtodrosophila duncani. The sequence continues at coordinate 13,313,701 of JBAMBM010000057.1, read as the reverse complement.
AAGAATTTCAATCAAACAAAAGACACTTTTAAGAACTGCATTTCTTGGCTCTCAGGACATCTTGCCGGCCTGGCAGCTGCCACTTGTAGATGAGGATCAGCTGGAGCGTGCACCAGCTGTGGCACGTAATCGCACCTATCAAATGACTGAGGAGTTAAAGGACTTACTCAAGCATAAGGATAGCCAAATGCGTTTGCATATTTATAGCGAATCAACTCTGGATCTGGCTATAGTGCTCAATTATAATCCGCTAATTGTGAATGCCAGAATGGGCAGCATACTGGCGGGCTTTATCCTGCTGATCTTCTATAGTCTACTGGTGTGGGAACTGTTTGAACGACCCTTTGTGGCCATGGTGTGCTCCATACTGTCGGTGACTGCCTTGGCCTGCTTTAATGGTGAATAGGAAATTCGTTTTTTTTAAATTTCTCTTCATTATATTAAGACTGGCTTTTCTTCAATTAAGATCGTCCCAATATGGATGAGATTATACAATGGATGGATATGGAGCTTTTGACCTTACTCTTTTCCATGATGCTGCTCATATTGATACTAACTGAAACTGGTGTCTTTGACTATCTGGCTGTATTCTGTTTTGAGATTTCGGGTGGCAAGATTTGGCCCATGATCTACAGCCTGTGTTTGGTCACATGTGTTATATCCAGTGTGCTGGACAATATGACCACGGTGTTGCTGCTCACTCCAGTGGCTATACGGCTGTGTGAGGTAATGCAATTGGATCCTCTGCCAGTTGTAATGGGCATCATTGTGCATGCTAATATTGGTGGAGCTTTGACCCCCATTGGTGATCCCATAAGTATAATTGTCAGCACCAATCATTATATAGTAGAGAATGTGAGTATGACAAGGAAGATAATTCATCTCTACATATTATTTATTTATAATATAGTTTATTTAACCTTCAAAACAGGACGTTACATTCCTCACCTTTGTGGCTCACACATCGCCAGGAGTAGTTCTAGCTGTTCTACAGAGCTGTCTCTACTTGCGTCTGTTCTACCATAACATAGAGGCTCTACGTCTAAATGAGCCCAAGGAATTACGTGAGCTGCGTCGCGAGATTAAAGTTTGGCAGCGGGCCCTCAATGCCATCAGTTCATGCTCCAAGGATGCTCAGTTGGTGCGCGGCACTCTGAATGGCAAGGTGAAGCAACTGAAGCGTACACTGAGACGTAAGGAGCGTGGCGTGGGCTCTACAGAGATCTATACTAACACTCTAGATGAGCTGAAACAGAAGGTGAGAATGTGTAGAGAGGAATCTCATATCATCTGGCTCTTACATCCTACGTTTCTCTTCACAGTATCCCATCAAAAACAAGACGCTCCTCCTTCAATCCGCTGGAGTCTTGGCATTTGTCATTGTTTGTTTTCTCATTCAGTCGGTGCCGCATTGGCGAACCTTGCCCCTAGGATGGGTTGCCCTACTTGGTGTCATTTTGCTACTCATCATACTCAACCGCGATGATTTGGATCACCTTATGCATCGCATCGAGTGGACCACGTTGCTTTTCTTTGCCGCCATGTTTGTTATGATGGAGTGTGTGGAACGCTTGGGACTATTCTCCTGCATTAGCGAACTCACGGAGCACGTCATTTTGGCTGTGGATCGACGTCATCGCCTGGCCATGGGCATCTTTATGGTGTTGTGGACTTCGGCTCTAGCCTCAGCCATATTGGATAGCATTCCGGTGACGGCTATGATGGTTAAGCTGGTTACCTCGCTGGTGGCCAAACAAACGCTGGGCTTGCCCCTTCAGCCACTGGTTTGGGCAGTCACCCTGGGCGCCTCGCTGGGTGGCAATGGCACATTGTATGGCGCCTCGGCGAACGTAATAGCAGCGGGTATAGCTGAACAGCATGGCTACAAGCTGTCATTCACAAGATATTTAAGGACCGTGCTGCCGATGATGTTGGGGCAGATTACGCTAATGACCGTCTACTTGTTGGTGGCCCACATTGTGTTTGAGTGGCATTAAGCCTGGACGCAATCGATGGCTGACGATAATGACTATACTTCTACGATAGTTGAAGAAATTTCAAATAATTCCAATGAAATTGTAACACATTTTTAAGCTAATGCATTTGCAGCAGCATTGAAATATCTTTTATCTTTATAAATATTGAAAACCTACAATGATGATTGTTCTTGGAGTGAGCTTAAAATATGTATTAACGTTGTCAGATTTGGACGTATTTTACTCTAAACTATATATATATATATATTTGATGAATTTAAATTAAAACTTAAGTGTTGTGTCTCAAGTGTCCATATTTGATTGTAACCCATCTAATTAGAAGTTAAGAGTTCTTTTGAGATTAAATAAATAAAATTTAAAAACTTATATATGATCGTAATGATTGATTATTTATAAAGAGTGCTTACAGTTCAGTGAAACTTATGTCAAACGAACAAATCTCTTAAACATTTTTACCCAATGGAACAGAGCCAGGCTAAAAATATCCATATCCTGCCTAACCGGTCGAAGAGACGTGCAATATGAAACGCGAAAACGAAAAACTAAAGCGCGGACTAACCCACTCACTTTCAGAGATAAACATATGCTTCAGACATTATTATATATATAGACACACATCACACGATCAGACACATTTAGAGTGAAGGAAGAAAAGAACGAATCACTTAATATTAATCTATATATGTCGATGAAACTGTTTGTCCTGACCAACTGACCGACTGCCTGACTTAGTATCATCGCACAGGTCAAACGAAAATAGGTAGAATGCTGAAATGCTTACACAAGGTGTAGTGCATGGCCTAGGCGCCTGGTCGTAAACTGACTAGTAAATGTTTATACAAATTATATCAGCGTTAAGTTTGGGAAAATGACTGTCTTCCCCATTCACTACTCTAACTGTTATTTTCTCTTTCCACTTATTCTCGTTGAATCTTTGTCAACTATCTGTTGGCCCTGTATAGCAGTCAATGAACAAGTTCGCCACGTTGCTCTGCTGTCATTACGCTTTATAAACATTAATTGCCTTTGGTGTTGTAAATTCTTCATCGACTTGTTATTTAATTACTCCTGGAGCAGCTGACATCCTTGACATCGTCAACTTATGTTTGAGTTTTCTCCGGGGCACTGTTTTGATTAAAAAGTTAAAGCAGGACGACCTTCTATGGTATAAAAAGTATCACATATAGAGAGAGAGAGAGATATGTATTGTTCATAGGTGCAGAAAAGTGTTCGATTTCCCGTAATTAGTTATCTCAATAAGTTATGAAATATTTGCCATATATTAACAACAAATATGTGTAAAATTTTCTTTGTGGTAAATCTTGTGGTTAACTAGGAAGTGAACACATGCATAACTAATTCTTATATATACTTAGTCTAAGGGCATTGACAAGTGGAAGAGCTAAGGTTCTACTAGATTAGACCATATGTGCTATATAACATATAGACCAGCGATACATAGTCAATAGCTATTGTACATATGTATTTTCCTACACTTGCTTTCTGCTGCTGCTTTCCATGCCGCTTTCCATCCAGCCTTCCCAACGGCAAATCCTAAGCAAAGCATTTGAAAATAAAGGTGGCCAGTTGAGAATCGTCTGACGTATGTCGCGTTAGCTGCCACAGCGATTGTTTTAATTAATTTTTCTCCGCCAAAGCCAATATGTTCTACATTGAAATAGGCTTAAAGTTGTTGAAATGAAATATGTAAATTAAAGCGTTCGAAGTGAGTTTTGTTTTGTTTACCAAAGTGCCAACAACAAAAATAAGTGAAAATGTCGGGTCCTTATGCATATACAAAGCCCACATTTACGATAACCGATCATTCTCAAGATCCATATCATATCTCAGAGCGTGAACAAGTTGAGGCTGACGAGGATGATGCTGATTATGATGCGGACAGACATTCCAAGTTACAGGAAATTATTAATTGGCTGCACTTGAGTACCAGACATCGGCATAGTAGGTAAGAAAATGTTAATATAATTTGATAACAAATTAGGAAATGTTTATTCCTCTTCTTGATAAAGTTTTTCAATTAAAAGAAAAGTCCGCAAAGAATTAGCCGCTCGTACATTTTGGTCTGTGTTGTTTATATTTTCATTAAGCTTAATTGAGGTTTCTAGGAATTCCGGCTCTTGCCTTTTTGATGCTCACCCTCCCCCACCATTATTCGATGAGGGAGACTTTTTCTTGATTTTTTATGTTTATTGCAAAACTTCAAGCTGTGTTTTGTAATCAATTTGAAGGAAATTATTTTCTTTGTTTTCTTTCGTCTATTTTGAGTGTGTTTTCTTGTAAGCTTGTGCAAATTTCTGGCAAGAGATTATAGAATATTAATAACATTTCCGACCATATAAAGTATATGTATTCTTGATCAGCATGAAGAAGGGATGCAATATAGTTATGTTAAGCTTAGAAATAATTCGGATTAAATTCGATTTAGTTTGGACAACCAAGTTATTTAGCTTGCATAGAACGAATTTTTTTCAGAAGAGAAACAAAGCACATCATGAAAATAATTTTTTTCAAACAGGGTAATAAATTTCGCAAAAATTACGAAAAATATCATGAATTTGAAAAACAAATTGTAAGCATATTGGACCATTCAAACTTTCTTTAATATGTATAGCCAACACGCGAACAACGCGATCTGAATGCAAGAAATAACGCGCTTTTGCGAGAAGTAAAGCAATGGCAAAATACTGCGGAATACTTTGTCCACCGAATGAGTCCTGTATATCGTGCTGTGGAACGGGAACGCTTGTGCGAGAAATAAAGAAGTAAATTTTAAAATACTGCTGCCCATTCTTCTCGCCGAATGAGTCCTAAATATCTTGTCTCTTAGTTGCTCCGTGGACAAAATAAATTTTAAGTTAAATTACTCGGTTGTTATATATTTGCAATGTGAATAGCAAATAAACTTCGGCAAGCCAAAGCTAACCTACCTTACTTGTTTTTAACATAAAATTTCCATACATTTTCATAGATTTCCTAAATAAATTACGTTTCGTTTAAATAAGTTGTTCTAATTGCTATTTACTTTCAACAACTCGTATCTCTAAGAAAGTTTAAAATTTATACTTGCCCTAATTCTTAAATATTTTGAAATTCGTTTAAGCATTTACAATTTCAAACCTAATTTTTAGTGCTAGTAGTTCAAGGAAACCATAAAATATAATCACTAAGAAATGCCTTATTTATATTTAAAATATTTCCCCTAAAATATACAAATATTTCTTAAATTTGCTTAACGTGTCACAACAAAAAAAGTAAAAAATTAAAAAAGGTTTTATAGCCAAACATGGGGCTGTTATATTTTACAGAAATGCTCTAAATTGTTGACAAACAGATTTGTTCGTAGTAAAAATGGATGACTCAGTTGAGTATTCACATATGAACACCTCTATGTATATATATAATAAACACATTGGCAAATATACGGGAAGGCGAATGGAAAAGTGTTTATAAACATTTGAAGAAAAACTGTTGCTGCTCGGTTTTGGGGCAAAGTGGCTTGAAGAAAATTTGAAATTAAATTTTATAGGGATCGGACTACTCAGCTTTCCATTCTTGTTCTAACTTCCCAAGGTTATATAAGATTCAGGAAGCCGAAGTTAACGTTCCTATTTTGTTAGTTATAAAGTTTTCCTTATCTCTGAACTACAAACAAATCATTTTTCCCACTGAGAAACTGTTATCAATAAGAACAAATTCTTCAAACAATTTCTATTTTCTGAATTTGTATCTTTGCAAGCATGCATCTAGTGTATCGAGGCAGTTCCATAATTGATGTTGCTATAAATAAGTGCTACACAAATTAGAAGTACGCCCACATACCCGCCGCACATACCCGCACATAGATACACATATTTACATATGCGTTGACTCGTGTGAGACATTCATACTTACGCTATGTCAATTATGGAATTAGAGAGTGCGTTATCAGCGCTACTGAGTAGAGTATATACATATATATGTACCATATATCATATGACTGTGTAAGTTTGTTTATCAAAAGAGCGATTCCTTAATTAAAAGTTCCGCTTTAGTTAATTGTGAAGCATACTGAATTCTAGTAAGTAAATTGCAAGTAAATTAATGATTCTAACTAAAACGTAGTTGAAAAATCAGCAGAATTTGAAGATGCTTCAACCTATACTGAGGAAATCTAAGTGTTGTCCCCGCACAATGACACACAAAAAATTAAATGCACAATAAATGTGATAAAATCACCCCATAAATGTAGTCAAATCAGCATAGAGATGTGAAGTGATAAAGCATCCGAAATCAAATCAATCAATTCGAAATGTTATTTTACCTTTAATCGTACACATAGATTTTGATTAATTTGATTACATTTTACAGGTTGGTAATACAATATCTATAAGTTAATTTTTATAATATTTTCTTGAATAACATCGATTGTCATTGGAAGGTTAATTTCCATAAATTCTTGACTTATTTTAAATACACAATTCTTAATTTGACAATCTATCTAGAGTCAAATGAACTACTAAGGCGTACTAGAGACCAGTTGTCTCTAGAAAATTTCAGCATACAAATGTCGATGCGCAAATATATGAGAAAGAGAACATCATTAAACTAATCAAAAGCTCTTGAAATGATTATAATTTTGTTATAAATACATGTTTTAAAGAACGTAACAATTTCAAATTGTTATGTATAATTTTTCTAAAATTTAAACATTCATGTTTTAAGCATCTATTGAGACGGCAATATCATATAGATGAACACCAACATACTTGAGCCCTAACGCTATATGAGAATTATAAAATCTAAATTAAAAATTTCCCTTTCTTTAATAATTGTTTATCCGAAATTTAGTTTACGATCAAATTTAATAAACATTTTGTATTTTGCACATATTTACAGAATTAGGTAAGATATATTTTTGAGCTTAGTATTAATTCAAATTTTTCTTAATAAACCAAAACAAAATGTGTTGAAAAAGTTAGGTACAAAACGATGTAAATTCTAGAGCGAGGATAAAAGAATTGTGTGCATATATATATTATATATTATAAATATTATAAAATATATTATAAAATTTTTTCTAATTTTGTACTCTTCCAAAACTTCATTATTTTTGTCATTTTGTCATGCTATTTGTAACGCTTAGAAGGAAAGTTCTCTGAGCCAATAAAGTATATACATTCTTGATAAGCGTCACAAGCGGAGTCTATATAGTTCTGCCCATCTCTCAGTCTGTCTGTCTGCCCATCGGTCAGTGTGTTCGTCTGTTTCTATGCAAACTACTTTCTTAGTTTTGAAGCAATCGACTTGAAATTTTCACCCTAGGCTTCTTTTTGCTGCAAACTGCTTGCATGTAAAAGTCATAAGGATCGGACCACTATAACATATAGCTCCCATATAAAGACATATAAATGAAAAGAACAAGCAGTGTTATTTGTGCTGGTTGGTGCTCGGTTTCCCTCACACACAAACGTGTAGGCACATGTATATGTATATGAAATCTTTTGTGTTTGCATTTCACAATGCACGCACAAAATATTTGAAGATAATTAGAAAGAAGATTACTTCACTGGCTGTTTCTATAGCTGAAGGTATTATAATTTTGTCATGTTATTTGTAACGCATAGCAGGAAGCATCCCCAAAATCATTTATATTCTTGATCAGCATTATAAGCCGAGTAGATATAGCCATGCCCATGGGTCCGTTCGTCTGTTTCTATGTGAGCTACTCTCCCAGTCTTAAAGTTATCGACTTGAACATTTGTAATATATAAAAATCGTCAAATTTTATCCTAACTGGATCATGTAGCTTCTGTGAAGAGGTCGATTTGGAATGAACTTAGACATTGCTTAGAAGTAAAGTATATATAGGACTAAAACCCTAGGCGCTACCTTATTGAAAATATTGAGGTGCCAATAAAGACCAGCCCAGTACCGATCCAATGATATATGGTAAAGGGATTACTAAAATACATTATAGAGAACAGCAGGGAGATGAATTTGCGCAGCGTCACGACCAAAGTGACCGTCAGGAAGCGCATTCGCTTGTCAACACATACACGGCACTGATACACACATACTGTGTAACCACATAGCACAGCAGGTAGAACACCAGCAGTGGGCATGACAACTCCACAGAGAGCGGTGTAACGCCGTTCAGTGAGACTTCAACAGTTTCCGAGTTGACTGCTATCTGGAAGTGTTGCACAATGTTGCGTGCCATGAGTAGAAATCCGGGCAGTGGCAGCAGGTGGGTGTAGAAGAGCGCCTCGTTGGGATGTTTGCCATAGCGTTTGTAGATGGTCTCTTGATAAATGCCCATATAGGCCGAAATCAGCAGGGCTATGGTAAGAAATGCAATGCCCACGCCCCACCAGAACACGTCCGAGTAGAGACTCTCCACTTTGACGGTGTGATGTGTGTTGTCCTGCACTTGCCCACTCGATGCCAGGGTGCACAATATAATGCCCAATGTAATCATCGCCACTCCGCCATACTGCTTCAGATTATATTGCTTCTTTAACAATATAATGCCCATCACCATGTTGGCCATCAGCGATCCGCTGCGAAAGATCATGTGCAGCGGCATGGGTATATTAAAGTTGAAGGCGTAATTGTTGCACACATTTGCGCCAAAAAACAGCACCACCAGCTTCACATAGGCCTTCAAGGCTATATTTGGCTCCACTTTAAAGCATTTCGATGTGAAGATCAGTCCAATGAAAGCAATAAATAGAAATTGTGAGAAGGTTATCATATTGCCAGCGCCCGGATCGATTTTAATGATCAGTTCGAGGAACACAATATTGCTACAACATCCCGCAAACACAAAGAATATACCGAGCGCCACTTTTCGATTGAATGACATCCCAACTACTTCAGCGTTTGTTTGCCAACTAACTAAGCGTTGGCGGGTTTCTAAGTAGAAACGGTGGTTGGATTGAGTTGGGTTGGCACACAGATCACCTGTGTTCGAAGCTATATTTATACCATTCACAAAATGGTATATTAACTTCGTTAGGAAGTTTGCAACGCACAGAAGGACGCGTTTCCGACTATATAAAGTATATATATTCCTAATCAGCATGACAAGGAGATTCAACATATAACCATGTCCATCTGTTTCAACACAAAGATCTCCCAAACAGAGCTGAAATGTTTACCAGATGCTACTTTTGTCTGCACGCTGATTAAGTTCGAATTTCATCCTGAGCGTACTACTATATCATATAGCTCCCATATAACCGATTGTTTCTGGAATGAAAACTCAAGAGCATTACTTTTCTGTTTTTCATCCAAATCAAACCAAATTCCTTTTTCTATCAATTTGAGGGAGGCCCCACGTCCGCTGGCCTGATCTGATCAATATCGGACAACTATTTCATATAGTTACCATATAAGCGATTGTTCCGGAATGAACACTTAGTAGCATATTTTTTCTCTTTTCCATTCAAACCAATACAAGTTCATCTTGTATCCCACTGTAGCCCCACGAAAGCCGACCAGATTTGATCCAGATCGGTTATGTAGTTTTAATGTGAATGGTATATAAGTTTCGGCTAGCCGAAGTTAGCCTTCGTTTCTTGTTTTGGAAATTTTATCTCCCCTCACGCTCGTTTATCTCGTTGACAGTGGGCGCTGGCGGCTGTCTTATTTGGAACATCAATACGTCCATTATTTGATAAGATTTTATTGGCAGCTCTAATTTTTCATTTTTTAATTTTTTTTCTTTTTTATTTTTCGTTTTTAAATTTCAGTTAGTCTAGTACTGAGTACCTCTCAAAGGCACTCAATTCCGGAGTACCGCTGAGTCTCCTACACGAAAAATGGAGATATTATATGTCCATGCCAAGGAAACGTCATCTCTAAATATGAAGATATTTATGCATCGTAATCTTAAGGCTTATGTGGCAATAAATCAAATTTTTATTATTTTTATTATAAATCAAAATGGTGAGAGGCACGTGTAGTTCGAAAGATAAGTGTGAAGTCTCGTAGTGACACTGCCATCGACATCGAAGCATAATTATTGAAAAGCCGATGTCAACATACACTTCAATGTGTAGGCGGTGTATTTTTGGCCATTCAAGTCAGCTTTAACGTTTGTTTCTCTGAATGTATATAACATTTTCTAACAATTTTCTAATAATAATATTAACATTTACATCAAATTTGAATCCTCTAGCTCAGATATGACCAATTTTCTACAATTCTCATATAAACTTTGCCGGCAGTTGAAAAATTGCAAAATGACTTCAAAATAACCTAGAAATTGTGTGAAAATATCAGCATTATTGTTAAAACGATTTCGACTGTGTACTGTGTACAACTACACATCTAGTGACACATTTATAAGACTCTCTGTCAGGGTATAACATCTTCAAAATAATTTTGATAAACATTTCTACTTAACTTGACATAATTAACTTCGAATATTGAAGCCATTGAGTGGTCTGTCTTAATCTAGTTTGAGGGCCGAAGTTTTAAATAGATAATGTCATTAAACGTTATATTTGAGCAATTCTGCATATGAGAATGACAAGCGTGGTAAACATTTTCCACATTTTGTCTGAAAGATAACAGCGCCAGGAAAAAAAACAGCTGTTTATCTCTGTAAATGAAAGCTCAAAGAAAGAACCACAAAAACAAAAATAGTTTTTTTTTTCCACATATTTGTATCAAGACAGCAACACACTGCTATTGTAAATTTTTGTCTATAATTTGTCTTCAATTTATAGGACTCTTATCGAATTCACAAGCAGCTTTCATTTGATGAAAGTATTTTTAGATACATGTAACAGACAAAGGGTAGCTTTTTTTGAAACCAAAAAGTAATTAATTTTTTTTTGGTGTCGGATTCCACAGACCAATTAACCACTTCAAGAAAATAAAGAGATAACAATATCTCCCACAATTTGTAACATATTACTTAAGTTTGGCGGAGTTGTGTAATTTAAAGATTGGACAATTTGTTTTGAATATGTGAATGAGTGTCACGAACTAATGATATATATATGATATATATATATATGATATGCATATTTTAAATGCTTTTAATGATTGTGTGAAATATGAGTGAGTTGTTACTTGTTGAAAAATAATATTTACCGTCTTTAGCCCTGATGTCAGCATATATTTCCTGTTCAGCTAGAACGAAGAAACTTTCAGAGTTTTCTATTAAAAAATGCATATAAATATGCAAAATATATTTTCTCTTCAGTTTTGTAATCATTAAATAATTAACTTAAAAGATCAATTAATATAATAATTCAATAAATGTATGGAAAATTGCATAAATTAAGATATATTTACTTATAATAAAGTTTGAGTAACAGCTACTGTTTAAATTTGTAAGTTTCGCAAATGTTTAGTAACTATAAAATAAATGCTTGCACAGTTTTCCAAGTGGAATATATATGTGTAGATATGTGCAAGAGCTCTGTACTTCCGTACCAACTGTGAAAGCTTACAACGCCTTGAAAACAATCCCCGTTTCAATACAAATACTTTTCTATAGAAACGTATTTTCATATAAAATGTTACCTCAATCCTATCCTTCAGCTAAATAAATAGTATCAAAATATTTCCAATATATTATATATGAGCTTACATGTGGAACATACATATATATATATATATATATAGACACTCATTGGTTCTTCATTTATGAACGACATGTTAGGATCTTTAATTTATTAATGTCATTAAGATTCTCAACAACATTGGAATGTCTCCCTCGCCGCCATTCGCCTACCGCCTGCCGCTTTGACAATGACATCTTCAGCAATAAGTTGAAGGTCACATAAAGTGTTAGCCTTGGCATTGCTATTTTACACTCATGGCTAGTTTTATAGCTATCAGTAGTCACACATATAGGTTTACTCATACATATAAGTATGTATATATGTATGTATACACAAGTTTATATATGTATATCCTATATGTTTAACTAAAACACACACTTACACACAGAGACACGCACACAATTTCCACCACGTGATCCATTTAAAATGGAAAGGCAAAAACAAAGCGGAAACACACACACACACACACGCACACAACGAGCAACTGAGAGGAATGGCAACAACAAAAGCCACAAAAACAGCCCACAAAATGTGGCATGATTATGATGTGGCAAACAGGGCTGAAAAAGCAAACACAAAATGATTAAAATCGAGTATAAAATTTGAATATGTCTTGAAAAGATTCTCCCTAAAGTATGCTATGTAAAATATTTAGTACAATGAAAGCGAAATTAATGCTCTGCAGTGTAAAACCTGCCAAAATTCGAAACCAATACGCAGCCCTGTTCAATATGCTGCTGCTTGTTTGCTTTTGGCTTTTGCAAATGTGCCACATGTGGTATAATCAGCGGCAGGCAACGTGTTAGGGTCGCTGGGAAAGGGTGGTCAGAAGTGTGTACATGTGGGTTTTCCGCTAAGAATTTCTGTGTCAAATGGAAATGCTTATTGTTGTCAAGCACCGATGATGGCAAACACATACATAGTTGGAAATGGTCTCAGCGTTCGGAAAAGGAAAGTGCTGAAGAAATGAAATGTTTGGCTTAACTTAAATATAGCAAAGGGTTTCGGTGTGTGAGATGATAAGCTAAGAAATATTAGCTTGGGAAATTGGCTAGATGTGAAAATCTTTTAAGGAGTAGTTTATTAGTACATAAGCAAAATAGACCAAAAATTTGTGAAAACGGATTTGCGTCTGCTAGAAAAAGTAGATTTTATCTCTATCGACAACATACAAAATCGTTCCTATATTATTTTTAAGCAGCTTAAGTGTCAAATATTAACTAATATTAAACAAGAAGGCTTCAACAATAGCGTATGTGAGTGTGTATGCAGATTAGTTGGAATAATCATATGATATTTATAAGTATAGTTAAGTGGCCAGGCATGTGTCATCATTGCCCTCGGCTTATATGCACTGACCACTTTGATACTCTTTACTTTACCTAAAATTTGCCTAAGAAGTCATATAAGGACTGTGCCTGGGAATTTGTAGAAAGAGTAACTCCTAGTATAATCGCATTCTGGTGACATTTTTTCAATCTAACACTCGAGTTATTGTGAAAATTGAGACGCACATCAAAGTGTGGCAAACACACAAATACAAATAAATATTTGCATGAGCGTTGGGTGTTTTGGCAAATTTGCCTTTTGTCTGCCTATAGAAATCCGAGAGTTGATTTCTCTATGCAAAATATGTGTGTTTGTGGAGGGCAAAGTGTGGGTGTCTCTTTATCAATAGAATTAGAACGTTTTGCCTTTAGGCTTAAGCTTCATCTGCCACCTCTTCTTCTTTATGTAGCCTAAAAATAAATATTTATTTAGCTTTAAATTTTCTAAGTTTTTATGCTGTTGATAAGCTGCGTAAATATTTCATGGCTATCTATTTTCAAGATTATACTATATGGAAGTTTCGACGTTTTCATAAGCAGAAAAGTTATATATTTAGATGCGGTTTGTCTATTTACAAATATTAATGAAATACTGAGAGTCAATCAGGTTCTATGTGCAGTTTTGGAAAATTACATCGGTTAATATGATAAGATTTCGAAATTCCTTAAATCATAATCGGGGTTTAAGGTAAGGCAATCAGCTTCCATCTTCAAAAGGGGTAGAACAATCATCCAAGGTTTAAAGATCACTATGATATATATATATTGCATACTATGAAAATTTCATTCTTGGTCTTTTTAAAATTTTATTCAAAATTTTCCTAAAGAAAATTAAACTTCGTCTAAGAAACATAACTTAATACATAACTTAATATCACAATATTTTCAAACAATCGAAAATTTTAACTTTTTTCTGTTTCCCTAGTTTGGGCCACGAAATTGTTCACAAAACTGTAATTTTAACATTTTTATTTTATTTATATAAATTAAATTATACAAAACAAATTGTTTTTTCCTAGGCACATTTTCACCTGCCATAACAATTCACAACTTTTAACTGGGCCAACACTTAGACCCCACTCAGACCCTCTTTGAATGGAAATTTGTAACATTTGTCTATGTCCCATGATTAGTATTTGGTTCCTGTTCAGCCTCGGTCCAATGTACAAGTTCAAGTCACAAAGCTGTCACTGTCACTTTCCAATGGAATGCAAACAATACCCACGCATATTCAACAAGCTATTGAATGGCTTCCAGTTTTCCATTCCATTGCCTTTCAATGCGCACCTTCAACTGAAAACAGCTGCGGTGGCGGTGGCGAGCCGAGTGGCATAAGCCGGCACAGACGCAGCCAGCACCATGCCTAGCTAGAACTGCGGCGACAAAAGCGTATCACAGATTTATTCAGTTTACAACTCTCGTTTGAAGCGGACGTGCGGATTGTGAAAAGTTTTACGTTGCCAACAAACTACAAAATATAAAACGGGTGTGCGGCCCTCAGACAGACATAAAACGATATAAAAATATTGCAAAATTTATAAAATACTCAGCAAAAGAAATGTGAGCAATTAAATTAAAGGGAATGTGTGTAAAATGAGACAGTTTTTTGAATTTAAATAAAATACAAAGACGATATAAATGTTACAAACTTAACATAATTATTTTCGCAAAGCTGCAAACAGTAAATTCTTAAATAATTATAAATTAAAACAAACTTTCTTAACTTAAATCTTCAATTAATTTTTTATAAAAGTAACATAAGTAATAATAACAATAGTATTATAAAAAGTTACTTTAAAATTCTATAAATCATGAGTCGATAAAAAAGAATTTATTAAATTTTAAAATACAAATTAAAAACATTTACAATCATATAGTTAACATTACATTAAAAATACTAAAAAATAATTTTATAGAAGAGAGAAAGTCCTACTTCAGATAGTGGAAGCTTACATACCCTTGCAGGAATATGTACCGCAGCAAGAAAGGAAAACTGAGTCGGATCCGGATAAAATTCGGCTGACAAAAAAGAGTTGCTTTCTAAGCATAAATTCTGAAATAGTCAATTATATAGTAGTAGAACGATCCTGTTCAAATTTGGTCAGCAGACATGGATAGTTCTAAAACTGCATTGAATACCAAATTCTGTTCATATCGGATAAATACAAAATAGGATAGCTACTTTTGATATGACGACTTTTGCAGTAGAAAAAATCCTATTTTAAATTTCAAGTTGCAAATCGATAGCTTGAGAACTGAGAGAACAGTTCTCTCGAATCGAAAAGCCGTTGTTCATCAGATCTCAGATGCTTCCTTCTATGCGATACAAATATAGTATTAATATATATAATAAAATCTTGAATTCTATATACAGTAATGTCACGGTCTGGTTGAATTATTTACATGAAAAAACTCAACACCTGTAAAGCTAATGTTCATTCTAAGATTTATGTTTTAACTGAGCTTATGATATTGTGTTTCCATCTCGATGTCATTTGAGTCCAGAACGCTTTTTGCAACTATATGTTGCAGGTCAGTTTCGACCAACATCATCTTGCAGAAATGAGAAACCTGGGGTGGATATTTTATTTCGACTGTTAGAAAATGGCGAGACTTTCTTTAAAATGAGAAGACTTAAAATACGCAAAATATATGTCCTTCTTATGGTGGTCCCCTATCCCGTTTCACTGTCTACACTTCGCTCGGCTTTGTTGCTTAGCTGCGATTGGTTTTTGTCTCATTGTTTGGCAGCATACTTTATTTATGTAGCTCCATTGCAGTTATTAAATTAAGTACTTACGTATGTATATCCACGAAACAGCATATAGAGATAACAAACACAGGCCCACTGAAAGCAGGATTTCAACCTTGACCTTTGACCACCTGAAGCCAGCATTTTAAAAATATTTCTCTGTTTCTTTTTGTTATTGCTGAACTAAAGTATTTATGTCTCTTTGTCATTCTTTCGATTTCGCGAAGCTTCGTTTCGGTTTCTGGTTTTGGAAGTCATTAATTGCAGAGTTCGAGCTAAGTCGATCAAGATCTTGAAGTTTGTTACGAATATTACTTGAAGAAAGCCTTCTAGCAGATTAACTCTTATGAATATTCTTCACCAGCTCAGTTATTGAGCAAACTTCTTGTTTTCGTAGTCTTATAGCTATCCGAATAAGGTGATCTCAGCCAGTAATAAATAAGTCCGAAATTTTAGATTTATACCTGATGCGATCCGATCCAGATATTTACAATAAGTCAAACCACTATATCATGTACCACACCTCCAGTGAGCAAAATTTTGATGGCAACATATGTTCAAGATGAAATGTTGCCATCAACATAGTTGTCATGTATCACGAGAATGTTGCTGACTTATGAGAAAGAAAGAAATATACTTCGCTCATTGGGAGTTCAAACATATGAATCTGCATTTACAACCAAGAGAGAAGAGTTTACTTGCAGACCCTTACAGATATGTGTTGTTGAATAAGGAAGGATAAATTAGTAGCCCGATCTTGATCATGCCCAGCAGATCACATTGCTTATATAACTATACTTAAAGCTGAAATTTGTCTAGGTTGTATACATACCTACATGCTTGATACCCGGCTACTTAGCATCCACAGCCCAATCTTTAAACAATTTATCTTTTATTGAAAATATGTTTATGCATATAACTCGGTATTCAGAATTTAAAATTTAAAGTCATGATTATTAGCTGTTTTCCAAAATCCAGTCCCTGTACGGCCGAATACGAATGAAAACGTCGGGGACAGCATTCAATCCTGTTGCCGATCCGAATGTTACAATCCCTACCAAATAAAAGTTCGTTGGCCGGCCATCAACGACATTAACGCCCATCAGAGGTGAGCCGGACATCAGATTGTAGTCGGCATAGACGTAGCCACAGATTTGGCTAGGCGTCAGCGTCATTCGCAATTGTTTGAATGGGATGGCGTTGAGGCAGTGTCCGAAACTGGTTGTGTGCACCTTAACCTTCCGAGGTACATCTTCCTTTTGCTGGAATGCCGGAAGTGGAAAGCCAGCCATATGCAGTAGCTGTGCTATGTGCCCGCCCTCCACATTCTCGGCTGACGGCAGGCAAAGGGGCTGCACATAAGCATTCAATTGGACATTCGCTACCAATTTGGCAACGGCGATGTCATTGTGATGGGCAAGGGCCGAATAGTTTGGATGTACTGCCATCTCGTGCAACAGGTAACTCTGTGACAGCATGTTAGTCCAGCCACCGAAAAGCACTGAGTAGGCATCCAAACTGTCAGCAGTAAGCGCGCAGTGGGCGGGAACAAGTACATGGCGTGCATTTATTAGCACGGCGCCGCAAAGATAACTGATCTGGCCCTTGTCATCCGTGTAGCCAACGCGACCCAGCCAAGGGAATTCGTCCGGGGCGACCACATTTGCTCTATTGTAGAGTTGTGTCTCGTTCAGTTTGCCATACTCAGGATCAGCTTCGATGGCTTTGATATAGAATACAAATAGTAGTTGGGACTGGGATTTTGACCGAGACCTTTTGTGGAACTTACGTAATAGAGATAATAATTGCAATGCCGCAATCAAAATAAGCGAAAAACCTTTCATCTTGGCACGATGCTGAGCAATGACTGAGCTGATGAACTCTCAGTCCCATCTGTGATTGCTACTTATCAAGCTACAGCTGGTTTCTCCCCGATTCCGATGTATATTTGTAGCACTTATCACAATTATAATACTATCGGTTACAATTTATGATGTTTGTAAGTCTTTGTAGAATGCATCTCAGAGAGTTTTTATATATATGTATGTTTATATGATCAGCTTTAGTTTGATGAGCATTTGATATAGAACCATGATTGTGATTGGGAATCAGTCCCCTCATTTCCGTTGGACTTCAATATAAAAATGAACTATATCGGCGTTTCCCCACTCACTTGACCTCGAGCTTGATTAATAAAAAGCATTTTAATTCAGAATATCTAATGTCATGTAAGTTAATTATATGAAAAGTATCAAATGAAAATTCTAGCAGGAAAGCCCTAACTTTGTGTATGAAACATAGGCAAATATTCATCTTTTTCCATTGCAAATTAGATTGTATTTGTGGTTTCAGATTTCGGGTTCCTTTATGTCTTCGTTTTCCTTTATTTTTAGCATAACATTTCACTTTTGTTTCTTTTTTCCACAATTCTCAGTACTTTTCCATTGAGGCAATTTATTTTCTTATGTATGTTTTCTCCTTTTCATTAGGCTTAATTAAATTTTGTTGTTTTCTTCTTGTTTGGTTTCATTTTTATTAAAGTCTGTAATTTGTCTGGCCTAAGTCGCTGCTTAATTAAATGATTCTACCCAAACCTTAAGCCAATAAAGCTGTAATTCAATGCATTTAAGTATTCAGCCTTGATGTGGAGGTCTGGGAAATATTCGAAGCGATGACAGGTGTTTGAAAATGAAAATATACATTAACGATTTATTGAACTTCTTTGAAAAACGAAGAAAACTTAATGGATTGATGGATCGCTAGTTCCTGGACATATTTAATAATGGAAATATAAAGATATTTCATATTTATTAACACACCTCAATGAGTTGGCATATTTACAGGCATGTATGTATGTCTGAGTTAGCCAATAGTTTTGCTAGATCACGCAAATAAGCAATATATAAAATGGGTCACGGAAGTATCATCATGGTGGAATAATGGCCCCAGAAAAGTAGGCTATGTGAAAAATTATAAAAAACACAGACATAAAATACTGACAAGGGAATGGAGGGAGTGCTTTCTGTCCCTTGTTTGTAGTTTTGTGTCACTCGGGCATTTTAAATATTTATAGAAGTTCATAGAAACTGTTACACAGTGGGAAAAGAAATGCAGCAGGAGATAAGGCTTCATGGGTTTCTGCTTGTTTCAGAATCTTTTAAGAATTGGCAGAGAAATATATTCAAATTTAATAACTTGTTTTCACAAATATATTAATAGTGAACAGGATTTCTAACTAATAATCAAAAGATTTAGGAATTTCTTATGAAAATACTCGAATACGTTGATTAAACCAATGAATGACTTAATTAAATTCAAGCAGTTTGTAAAACAAAAGAATTTATAAATTGAATTCTTATTTACACATCAATTTAGACTTTCTCTATTTCTCTTGCTTTTGTCATAGAAATGTAAAGGAAAAGCTAAAGACACAACTTTTTTGTGTAACGCAAAATAACATTTAGGGTTTATTTAGCCTTCAACATTTCATAAATTTTAACTCGATTGCTGGAGGGACTCCTCAGCCAAAGTATTAACTTTTACTGATAAACTTTGTGTGTTCAAAACAAGGCAAGAACATAAAAGCAACGGAGCTGAACATTTGGAAAAGTTTTTCTTACACTTTCCTAAACAATCCTTGCTGTTGAGCAGGCAAGGCTTTGACAAGCCAACAGCTAGATGTTTAGTCCTTAGAGTAATCTTGATAATGCTTCAAAGAGACAAATAATTAGGTGTTAATGTCATACAATATGCAAATGTAAATATTAAAACCGTTTGAAGATGAACAATTTAAATTTTATATTTACACCGATTTGCAAATTCGTAAATAACTCTATCAATAGCTGTAACAGCTCATTCCATATGCAATATGCTAAGTATATTGCCCTCTATATCGATAACATGCTTCGCTTCGCAAGCAATTTCCACATATCAGGCACAGAGCGTTGGCTATTTTTAGACAATTCTATTTTGCCTGTGCACACGTGTCCTGGTCAAATGTCCACATACTCCAGCAATAGACAAGCCCTTTTATGTCATAATGTGTCGCTGAAATGTAAACAACTGGGTCAGCAGTATAAGCAAATGTGTGTGTGGACTCACATGTTTTTAATTATGCCTAGGCATATGGGAATTACATATATATATATATATATCTCTTGTCGAGCCTCTTGTTGTCGGTTACTAATTAGTTTGTAACAAGTAAATGTAATCAAATAGAAATTAATACGCATTAGCCAAATCGAAAATCAACTGAACTTTACGTGCTTAGTCAACTGAACTGAACTTTCATTTTTGTATAAATATTAAGTATACGCACAGTATGAAGACACAAAAGTTTTTATGAGAGGACCGGGTGAAGTGACGAAGGCAAAAAGCGTTCGTTGCTTGCTTCTGCTCATTGAAATGCCGCCTATGGTGCTCTAAATACTTGCCCATCTGATTGCGTATATCCTGTATTTGAAGGGTATATGCGCTTAGTAGAAGAGAACCAAAATAATTCAAGGAATTGAAAACGAAGGCAAGCAAGCAATGCAGGAAATCACAATGTCAAGCAGTACATTGACCTTGACTAAGCAGTCAAATAATCTTGTACAAACAAGAAATTTAACTGCACATCATAAAGTTGAAATAATTTCCAAAATATCAAGCAGTCGAGCAACAATTGAAGGCAATCTCAAGCAGGGAAAATGCTATTAATTTATCTGCCAACAGTGCAGAATCAGGCGAATAACTTTAGTTATTCTTGGTGTACCAACTGATATTGCTGATTTTCCAAAAAACTAGGGAAAAGGAAATGAAAAACTAAATGAATATTGATTCAATGATTCATTGAATTCGAATTAAGCTTGGAGCACTCACTTATCAGACATATCGGCGGGTATCGTGCCGAGTTCTAATTGTCATCTAGGCCAACAACAAAAATTATCAAAAAATAACACGACATGCTGGGTCTACGGCAAAAGCCATGTCAATGTCTTCAATTGTCTACATTATTAATCCATAGGCTGGCTTTATTTTTAGTCTTCGACCGTTAAACATTTCATTCACAATTCCAGCTTTGCGGCCACAACAAGTAACGCCTTGACATTTTGCAGATCAAGAAAAGTTTACAAAAATAAATAAAATAATCATTATTTACCAACCTCAACTGACTGTTAAATAAAACCTGGTGTGATTCTTCGATGATAATTAATGTTAATTAAATTAAAATACAAAAATAATTCAGATATAAAATCAAAAATCAATAACTTGTCATATGTGTGATTTGAACTAATTAAAGCCTCAGACAACACTGACGTCACTTCTACCCTAATTAATTTAACATCGAAGCTAACAAAAAAATCGTCAAAATTGCGCCAGCGCAAGTTCACGCCGCTCCAAAGCCCCACAACAACAACAGCAACGTGGGGCAGGAAAACAACAACTCATCATCATCAGCCACAACGGCCAGGCGAAGAAGCAGAAACAGGAGCAGCAGCAGCTGTGGTGGAGGTGTTGGTGTTGGTAGTCTAAAATCGGAACGACATAAAAAGCGCAACGTTTGGCCGTTCAAAATGCGGGTGAAATTTAATAAGCACCTTTGGCTGCATCGTCAGGCCTCCACCGCAAGCGATCAATTTCCACAGCCCAAGTAAGTGTTAAGATAAACATTTGAAAGGGGTAAGAAGAAATAGCTTTAGAAGTGCAGTTGAGTAAGTTAAGCTCTCTGGCAAATTTGTTTTACTTAATGTGACGCCCGAGCAGTCACTTACTGCTAAGTTTATAGCAGGCTAGAAAATGACTTTATGTGCATTTTGGAACATGCCTTGGTGAAATGGCTCGTTTGTGATCTAACCTTAATCCTTGGTGGCCATTTTAACTACATTACTTAATTTTTGGTGGACATATTTCTGTATTCACTGTTTAGGAAGCAGCACTTGAGTTTTCTATTTTGTGTTCACAAATTCTGAGCAACAGCTTCAGAAGTCCTCAGCGTTCCCACTTGTGGAAGATGAAAGCTTGAGTCTGATGATTTCTGGTTGACTGGCCAACAAATCTTTCTAGGTAATACAATTTGATCAAAGTACTTATGACAAGGATTAGGACAAAGGTTCAAGATGGGCTAATTAACAATGCTTGACACAGAACAGGTCAAAATTCCTCAAGCAGAACCTGTTTTTACGCTTCTGCTATTTTCCTTAAAGGAACCACTTACATACACACTTACATTTTCAGATACACATACATATTCA
This sequence comes from Hirtodrosophila duncani, assembly GCA_037043425.1. Taxonomy (NCBI): domain Eukaryota; kingdom Metazoa; phylum Arthropoda; class Insecta; order Diptera; family Drosophilidae; genus Hirtodrosophila; species Hirtodrosophila duncani. Next base: position 13,291,810 of record JBAMBM010000057.1, on the reverse strand, counting down.
TATACACACAATACTTAGGTCTACCCCCGCCAGCACAAGTACACGGCACGTGCCTTTTATTTCGGGTTCTCCATAAAATCCAACGCCATAAACATGTTTGGCTTGTGTTCGTAACAAAATTTACCTCAAATAAAATGTGTTTGTGGCAGCAACATATGTCAGCATCTCCTCAGATGAGGTCTGGGAATTTTATTTCTGGCTTTCAATATTAATATACAATAAGATAATGACATATATTTAATTTCCGCTGGCCAAACAAGAACACAAAATGTGAAAGGAAATTGCGAGATAATTCATTCAACGCAATCGCAGACTATTCAAGCCATCAATCATGCAATCAATCAATCATTCAAGTCTTAAGTGAATCGCATGAAAATTTAATATTTTCGAGAACTTCTTGCAATTACTTTTCTATAAACCAATATTTACTCAAAATAGGGCCTATGGGCATTGTGTGTACAATTGAGGCATAAAATAAGCGAAAGCCAACTAGGCGTATGCTTAATATTTACCCAACAAATTGCTTATCCGCCGCCGCCGCCGCCTGATACTTAAAAATTTAAATAAACTCATCATCATCAACTGCTTATTTTGTGGGTCAACAAAGGCGAGAACAACGATGACACGACCTCCTCTTAAGAGCCAAGGTCAATGTCTAAGTGTTGCCCCGCACACATGTACATATATTTTCATACTGGATGTGTGACAGCTGTGTGTGAGTGTGAGTGTGTGCAAGTGTCATAAACATTATGCATAATTAAAAGATTTGCTGCCAAAAAAAGGTGGGCTAACAAAATTGCACACGACATGGGCTATAGAAAGCTCAAAACGAAGGCTGAACAATGTGGGAAATTCCGGCAGCTGACATTTAAGTTAAAAGTGGATAAGCTTTAAGGCGATAGCTGTGAGATTATAACTATCAACTTATAAATACCATGAGTTGATCAACTTTGGCTATAAAATTCAGGAATTCTTAAGCAGTGTTGCCTTTTAACACTTGTTTGTTAAAAAATGATAATGAATAATAATTTAAAGACTGAAGTCAAATTTAACCTATGTATGGGTCGACTATGTATTTCACATGATTATTTTGTATTAATTAATTAATTAATTATTAATCAATTAATAATCAGAATTTTTTTAATATGTATTTACATACAAAGAAACATAACAAATGAAAACTATTTATGAATTCAACGTTAATTACTCTCACAATTATGTACATTCTAGTTTTATTTGAATAAATAATTACATATGGAGAATTATCTGAATAATTAAATGAAAACGCACACACATATGTAATAGCATATTCAGAGTGCCTAAGTTGGACACATTCAGCATGTTTCAGTGATGACGGATTGCAAAGTAATTCAGGGATCTATAACTTATATCACTCTATAATGTCTGAGTCATAATGATACTCATAAACAAACATCTTTTTAATCGATCAAAGGACACCTCTGTTAACTTTTCCAGACTTGGCTAAACTTAAAAGTCTAACAGCCAACAGGCAACTTCAACGGCTGTAGATGGCTTAAGAAAATCAGATATAAAATTATTGCTATTGGTATGGATTGAAACTTAAGTTTCTGTTCTATTTTATATTGGTTCCAGTGTTGTTTTCTTGAAATTCGGTTTCATATTAGTGCATGAGAGGATAGAATTTTGTATAGGTTTAAAAAAGAAAAAGTTTACTTGACATTTCCTACTGAAGATTATTACAATAAATTATTTCCAATTATTTATAACCAACATTAACTTATTGATGGTTTCTGAAAAACTTCTAGAATTCGTAACAAACTTCACACCTGAATAGAAACGTCCTTTTATGTGGAATAACTTCTCTTATTTACATCTCTTATTACTTCTCTTATTACAATCATTTTGGAGCCGGCTGGAAATAAATTTTCTGGTATTTAATGTCACTCTGAGTGTTGTGTCCAAATTTCTAAGTATATTTTATTTATTTTGCAAAAGTTTATTGCCAACATAATTTTTTATGATAAACAAATTGTTCCACTTAATAAGGGCAAAGATTTCGTCTACACTTTTAGACATGCGAACAACTCAGAGCCCAAACTAAGCGTGCAACCCTGATCGATTTAGTAATCTCTGTTATAAAAATGTTAGGCTGAATGCTTCCTGCGTTCTCAGTTACCTCTTAGCAGTCGATTCAAACATAAATAATATCATATAATATATACATTGTAAGCAATGAACTTATCCAAGATACATATCTATTGAATTAAGTATGGAATTTCATCACATACTAATAATAGCTCTCAGTTCGCTTTCATTCATTAATCATGCAAATCCATGGGCAGCTGCAAACTGCTCGTTTGTATCCGTACTTACAATTTGTTTTACAATGCACTCACTCGTATTTACTTGAAAATTATGAAATTCTAATTAACACTTGGGCTAACTATGCGGGTAATTTGCATATCGCCGCCGTCAGGCGCTGTTACTGAGTATTTGTATATTTTACAAATGCATTTACAATTGCAAAAGTCGTAAGCTGTTGTAACCTGAGCTGAGGAGCTACGTGTAAATATTGAAATCGCTTTCGAAGAACGTGTACAATTTTCTTATTGTACGGACGATGCCGTTGTTGAAGTCTCCAGTATTCAGTTTCAGTTTCAATTGAAACGTGTCGTGCGAATGCGAATGGATCGTTTTTTCTTTCTTTCTTTCAATTAATTAATTAACTTACTTTTTTTTGCAATGACACAGTGGAAATATTCAGGCCTCGCGGCGGCTTATCATCATTGAAGATTTAACAGGCAGACAGCTAAAAATAACTTTGAGCTTTAAACGAATATAAATATGAGGGTTTTTTGTAGTTCTCAGTAAATAAATAAATAAAATGAACCACGAGTTCAAATTTTCTTTTTATTCTCTGAAAAATTAAAGAAGCGTGTGACATTTGAAAGCGCCAAAGCTTTAAAATGACTGACATGACATAGAATCGACCAAGTGGGAAAATTACATTTTATATTTATTGAATCTACTTTGTCCAAAAAAGGAACCTGATTATTGCGGGCTTGGGAGAGTCAAAATACCAAAATCAATAAGCCATCAGCAACGATGAATGATGGCAATTGATTGGTAAATGAGTTGAAAACGGATAATACTCGGATAGCTATTTTTTTTTTGTTAATATTAATAGTAAAATAAATACTACTTTAAGTCCTGATAAGACAGAGTTAATGAACGAATTACGATTTGAATAATCTAATAACTTTCCAAAAGCAAACATAACTTCGATACAATCAGCCACAAGCTAGAACCAACTGAGTAAGATTAATGCACATTTGTGCTGCGTACTTAAGGGATTAGTGTTGACATTTAACACCTGCTACAAGTAGTTTGTGGGTAATTGTAGGGCTTGCTGTAATTGTATAACTCTAGCTTATCCTTAGATATCGTTTGTCTTTCGTATGTTTATTAAGCATTTCCTTGAGTCTCCGATTTGGAAAATCTGCTAAAGGGTTTCTCTCTACCTCTTACTTTCCTCTTTTTCCCTCTATTATTTGTGTTATGCCTACAACTTTCTGTCCTATTCTCTATTTAACTCTCTCTTCTTTCTTTCATCTATATCATTGCCCTGCCTTTTCTTTGTTTTTTCACTGCTTTCTCTGTTTTGCCTCCTGTCCCAGCTGGCAAAGGCGATCATCGTTCGTGCACATTGCTTTGTTGTTTGCTCAATGCGCATTTAAGCTTTTCATTATACATATTGTTAGCAGCTCTTATTGTGTTGTCGCCCTGTTGATGTTATATATGTTTGCATTTGCCTGAAGATTCATTATATTTCCAATAGAGTATTAAACTTTCAACACGCTGTCGTTTTGCTTTCTTCAAGATTTTATTCACTCTGCTTTTCTACATTCTTTTTTTTTGGACCTGTAATTTTATTATCAAGCACTCGTATGTCGCTCAATGACCTATATAAAGCATTTCATATGACGGCACACACACGCACACACACACACAGACCGCCTTAACTAACTGTCTTGATTTAATATAAGTAGCTAAGTATAAAGTTAAGTGCAAGTTGGTTGGCTTGATGAGCGCGTGATCATTTAATTGAATTTGGAAAAATTGGACAATTGTGCGTGCGTGCACTTTAATAGAAACCAATTTTACATATGAATATATTAAACTTAAGTAAATATGTATGAGTAAAATATGTATGTATGTTTATACTGCGCCTTTTCAACATTTGCCTCTGGTTAGTTTCATTTTCTAGTTAGCTTTTGTGTTCAAACTAATTTGTAATTAAACAAAGAAACCTAATTTGTGCAAAATTAGCAGCAATTACACTAAGCTACATGCCTTATAAAATTGAACATAGAATTCGATTTAAACTTAAATTCCTTTTAGACATATTTGTATATTAAAGGGAAACCCGTATAACCTATAAATGTTAATTTGTTATTCTAATGAGATAAAAAAATGTCATAAGGTCACATAATTATTTAAAAATAAGTAAGAACGCTATAGTTGATATTCCTACTATAAGGTACTCGTACTCAGCATTTATTCAACATTCGACACACTCAAAAGTATGAAAACTAAAATTTGTTTTTGGGGGAAGTGGAGTGTTTTCATACAAAATGTTTTTTTACGATGTTGTCTCATAATTATTATCCGATCTTAACAAAACTCAAATCGGTAGATTATGTGTTTATACATTTGGCAAAATTTAAAAACAAACTTGATCTGAAACCCCACAAGGGGAGTCTACATACTAAATTGGGTCTCTATAGCTCTTACAGTCTCTGAGATGTAGGTGTTCATACGGACTGACAGACGGACATGGCTAGATCGACTCGGCTGTTGATGCTGATCAAGAATACATATACTTTATGGGGTCTTAGACGCTTCTTCTGCCTGTTAAATACATTTGCACGAATACAATATACTCGTTTTTCTACCCTACTAGAGTACGAGGATAAAAATATACATAATTCCTGAATTGTCCAGATTCCTAATGGTTTTCTTAACCTAAGAGAGGTGGAAAATATTTTACTCAATATTGATTTATTTTAATCTAAAACAATAAAAGAAGCTCATATACCATTCAAATTGTAAAAATATCTAGATCAAATCTTGTCGGTGGTCGAGGGGCTACAGTGGATAGAAGGAATATAGACCGAATTTGGTTTGATTGGGATGAAAAACAGAAAAGTTTTGCTATTAATTCTTCATTCCGTTATAATCGGTTATATGGGAGCTATATGATATAGTGGTCTAATCTGCATGAAATTTATCCAGCGTACAAACAAACGAAGCCATCTGGTAAGAATTTCAGCTCTGTAGCTCTTTTGACTTTGAGATCTCGGGGTTGAAACACAAAGACGGACAGACGGACGGACATAGCTATACGGACTGGCCTTGTCATGCTGAGCAAGAAATGGTCGGAAATGCTTCCTTCTCTGTGATCCAAAGTTCATGACAAAATTAGTTCACATATTTTGTGAATGGTGAATGGAAAGATTTAAATTTCCTAAAAATTCACTTCATTGAGAACTTACAATTGGAAAGGACAAAAAATTAAACAAATACTAACAATAACAACAAACATATTTAACAAAAACACAAAAATTCACTTTATTTTAGGCTGAAACTGGTTACAAAATCAGTTGGACTTAAACACTTTTACTGATGCCATAAATAACCTAAATTTGTGGCCAAAATTACTTTATAAATAACAATTTAATTTTGATTAAGTATTTATTTGTGAAACAATCTTTAATTTATATACGCTTCGTATATTCTTATTGATATTTAAACAATTAGCGTAGTTTAGTGTTTCCAGAACGCATTTGCCAATTGTTGCCACTGTCTGGTCCAATTCTGTTTCAATCTTTTAAGCCCCAATCAGCAACCTGTGTGAGCTCAGTCAAGCATGTGATCAGCTGTTCCAAGAGCCGTTGTCACCATTGTCCAAGCCAATTCCAAGAATCATTGTATAATGGATATACACTCGTATAGTACTCGTACAGTAATTGTAATGTGATATGTTCACTTTTATAATTGAATTGCACTTTAGTTGTCTTTATGTCTCTGTTGTTGTTGTTGTTGTTTGTTTTTTACTGTTATTGTTGCTGTTGTTGTGATGGACAGAGTAAATATTGGCCACCTTGTGGGGGCATAGACGGTTTTTTCTATAATTTCATTAGAATGCGAATTGTTATTGTTATCATACCTGTGTTTGCTTGTGGTGTTGGCTTTCATTTTGGGGGTTTGTCTCTGGCACGATTTTCTAATCAAGTTTCGTATTTCAGACACTCTGACTCCGACTTGGCTTTATGCAAGCGTAGCATTTATGACGTCAGCATAGGTAAAATTGTTCAACGAAATGGCGAGCAGCTGAGAAACGATATGAAGCTCATCTTTTGCTTATTCGCTCAAAATTTTGCATATGCGTCGTTGGCAAAAAAGATAACTTTTTTAGCAACAAGCAAATGTGCTGGTAACGCCCCCTCTGTAGCTCAATTATTTGGGCTGTTATATTGAGGATTTACAACTTTCTTTTTTGAATATTAAATCACGAGTGGGTTGAGTTGAAATTTTGTTTAAAACTTTGAAACTTTTAATGTGAACATTTCAGGGAACTTTAGTTTTAACATTAAAGACGCTGCGTAAAAGGAGCTTGGCTTGAATATAATTTCAATTCAATAAAGAGAGGAAGTTTTATTTTTAGATAGATATTTGTTTGTTTTGACTATCTGTGATAGTCTGGGCTAATGATTGTTGTTATGAAAATCATTGAAAACAGACAAAACAATTAAATGAAAGTTAAATAAAATGTGGCCTGGCTGAAAATTGACAACAAGCTTATAATGCTTTAACTACTTATATACATTCATATATATATGTACACATATGTATTTATATATTCTTATTCATATCATTGTTGCTTTCAGCAGCGAGATATACTTCGTAGTACTTAACAGAGATGAATGGAAAATTTTTAGTGAGTAATACATTGGGTATTATCAAGTCTATAAAATGGAATTTTCTAAGAACGAATTTTCTGTTGTTTATTTTATAAACCAGAAAGTTTTGCAAACCACATGTATATGACAATTATATTGTATAAATATATGAGCACAGACTCTCAGAAAATCTTCTAACAGATTGCATTCTGGATTTACGAAAGATTATATCATTTAAATTCTTGGCGATTCTTCAAATAGGTAAATGAAATTTTGAAATTTTAAATTTAGATAATCATACAATATGAGTTGGCATCAATTCTAAAATATTTTAAATAAGAATTTCTCTTACTTTTGAATTTGATCAAGGCAAATGAGTCTCGCAACTTACTTTCACTTGCAATTCCCTATTTGTTCTAGTAATGCAAAATGATGAGGCAGCCACTAGAAATTGAACTTTTTAGGGTGCTGAAACCTTCGAAGCAACCGCCAACTGCCATCACATTTCTGTTGAAATAAATTTATGATTATTTATAAGTCTGTAAGTGAAAATATGAAAATAAAGCCAATTTTTATAGCCTGATTTTGTGTAGTTTTTATATATAAAGGTATAATAGAAAGAAAGAAGGAAAGAGCCTTGGTATACAAATGACATTAAGACAGTTTGCATAGTTCAGATATAATACTATATTATTTTCATTATAATGTATTCACTTTTTATACATGGCCCCATCATCCTCTCGAAAGCTATCAAAAAATCATCTAGCTAATTCTACTTCCCATCAAAAAGCTAAACAAATAGCGCACTTAGAGGACAGCTCAAGCTCACAAGGAAGGCAGGCAGGCGCGTTTATAAAAAGCATCGTCACAATAACTGTCAAATGTGATAAATCAAGTGTAATTGAAAGAAGTGCAAATAAGCCAAGGCAATAACAATAGCAACAACAACAACCACTGAGACTCAGGCAAAATATAGGAACTGTAAAAGAACCATAGCCACAAAAAGAGATGTAAACACAAATATAAATATAAAATGAAAACTGCAAAATGAAATGAAAAAACAACAACAACAATAGCCGAAATGCTCAAGCCGCGCTCAGAGATTTTGGTTTGGTGCGGTTCGGATCAGAGAGCCATAATCATTGCTCAGAGTTCAGAGTGCATTTTGCACTGTGACAGCGGAGCAGAGAAAGCATAAATGTGAATAATAAGCAAAAGCGCGGATAGCAAAAGATAACTGGCGCATAAAATAAATGAATATCAACAATGCATATGCTCTCTAAGAAGGTTAGTTAGGCTATGCTGGGGTGTTTGTTAACATATGAATTCCTCTCATTGTGTTATTTTCTGTTTAAGAGACTTTGCTGAATTTTGTGATCTATGCCCAATCTATTAGAATGTGAAGTTATGCCAATCTTAGAGTGGATTACGAATGTTTAGTTGATTTTGGTTGGATTTACCAGAAAGTGATTGAAGAATAATGATACTGGTGAAGGGGACTGATACCTTTTTACAGATCAACAGCTGATAAATGAGACTGACGCACTCTAAATATGGATATTTATGAAATTATTTGCCAGCTCTTGTAAACAAACAGCATGGCGAATCAAAGTACATAGATAATATTTAATAAAATATTAATTACATTCAAATTCACTTGGCAATTCAATTATAGTGTTCTTCTTCCCCATGCGCACACACAGCCTATGAGATCATTATCACTCGTAAGCTTTGTTCTTTTATGTGGAAATCTGTATTTAAGATCTGTTTAGTCTGAGACAAGTATTAAGGCGGGGACATTGGCTAGTTACTCGCAAGTAATCGCAAAACTTTTCCGTTTCTGATAGATTATGATCACCAAAATTGGAGGAGTATATCTTGTTGAGTTCTAATATTATTAATAATTTGTAATAGAAAATTAGATTTCTAAAGTTTATGAAAATATTTCACCTTAGGTTCAAGTATCTAAAAAAGGTGCACATGAGCAGCCAAGCAGAAAACGAGCTACAAAGGCAGCACAAATTCGAAGATTTTGTTTCACAGCATTTCCTTGTGGAGGAGGTCTCTATGGCTGCCTCAGTAGTGTTTCAGTCTCTAAACTGCAATGCGTTGAACTAAGCCCTGCTTATTACTGCTGATTAAAAGGGCATTCAAACTTCGCTATGGCCCATTCCAAGTACCCTCTGCTATTCATTTCTGTCTCTGCTTTTATGCGACGCTCTGCTGCCGTTACTGCAAAAGTTGTGACTGCGAAAGCGAACGCAACTTTTTGGCGCATTAAAAACCTACAAAATAGGGTAAAAAATTGTGCATGATAGTTAGTAAGGCGCGGACGTTCGTCTAAGCTCGATCAGCAGCTATACCGATTTCAAGCGGCAGCTATAACTTATATACGCACACCAACATATACATATGCATATATGTATAAGTCTCAAGCAAGGGCACGCGACAAAAAAAAAACACGAAAGCCTATAAAAGTGGCATTCAAGTGCTGCCACTTGATTCAAGTTGCAAGCAGTTTCTGATTGCAGAAGACAAGTGTCATTGCAGAAGTGAGGCGCTTCTGCTTTATAAAAAGGCAGCGGAATATCGCGTGTGTTGGCGAAATTCAAAACGAAAATAACGCAGTACAAAATTTACGTAATAAGCTTTTAGCTCATCTTTATTTTTTCGTTTCGTGCGTGTCAAATTCATTTTAATATAACAGCGAGTTCAAAGGATGTCTTATATTCACAACATGAGCCCAACGGATTATCCAAATGACGATGAGTATGTGTGGAATTTAAGCTTTAAAGGGATTAAAGTTACTTGTGAGATAATATTACGTTTAGCCAAAGAAAATGAACTTGAAAATGATTTGCAATTCGTAAAAGAAAATCCTGGGTTTTATAATCCAACGTTTTCTGCAAGTCCAATAGAAAACAGTATTTTCCCCCTTATAATTACAAAAATGGGATAAAATTATGAAATTTAATTGTTTTCAATTTATTTATTCTCATCATTGGGTTTATTTCAGTCGCTTGGATATAAGCCAAAGTTACTCATGTTGTAGACAAGACACAGGTCAATCCCCAACCATGCCATTATCAAAATCGGAATAGAATAGAGCTTATGGAATTAAAGTATGGATTTCTGTTGTTCCGACAACCTTTAGTAACCTTCATAGTCAAACTTCGCTGATTTCTTGGCGTGGCTCAAGAACATGGAGATAAGAAGCTCCACTGCCTTCGCTGCTCAAATATCTACCTACCTGTGAAGCCATCTAAGCCAAAACTCGAAAATCGAATCCACTAAGGTAAATGATGTGCGAGAAGATTGACAAAACTTTGTGCGCCACCACGCGGGTGTTAATGGACAACCAAGTCTGCCAATATGTTTCTCTACTCAAAAGTTCGGAGTGGCTTTTGGACACCTTCAACTAATAATGCCCCGTATCCAAGGATACGTCTCCAATGAGTTCCTCAGACTGAATGTCGAGAAACTTTAGTTAAGCTCTATTCCGAAATTCCTATACAGTGCATGGGATATGAATGCCTATCAATCGCAATCATAAGTCCTTCCAAGTCGATCACCTGATACCCGAATAATATCAACCAATTGTTTGACTAAGTAATTAAGTTTCAGTTGCTCTGCAAAAAATGCTGTAAAATTTCTTCAGGCGGCTTTATGAGTTGCCAGCGCCATCTCAGAAATCTTGAATCGAGCGCGTTTCATAAAAAGTATCATGAAGAAAATTACAAACATTTTTTCTCAAGCATATTAAAATCTAATAATCTCATATATTTAAATATTTATACTTTCATCTTGGATAAAAATCAAGCTGATATGTTGCCTTACAATAATGTTTTAATGTTGAAGAAGCAGGCACTAAAATGAACATCATCTCCAGCTCCCAGGTTTCCTTTTTTTTATTCCTGGATTGCCTTTCAGCTACCATTTGAAATTTTTTTCCCCTTAACACTCCTGAAACTGCAGTGGAGCGGAAAACTCGTTTAGCTGTTGATAATAATAAAGTCTCTAGGGTGTGAGTGCGACTGATATGGCACTTGGGGTGTTGGGTTGGGTCTCTGGGTATGTGTATTGGTGAGTCTGTTTTGACAACGATTCAATCCTTGACACTGCAATTGAAGTGTAAGCATTTTGTGTTCTGTGCATTGTCCCATGGCAATTTAAAAATAAGTAAAAAAAGTATAGGAATTTATTTTTAACTTACGTTGACTTCTTAGCTCGTCTGCTACTTTAGACTGAGTTTATCAGCTTCTTCTGTGAATTAAATAAGTTGATAAGTGGCTAATCAACTCAAGAGATTAATAGACTACACGTCTGTGTGCTGTTTTGAAATTTATTGTACATACTTCATATTGAGATTGGCAATCAAAACCGAGCGGAACTTCAACTGAGATTTTGTCGGTTGCCATTTCTTATATTATTATGACTAATTCTCTTGGGCTTCCTTTTTCTGGTCGAGACTATAAAATGACATCCAATTCCGGCACACAGCAATTCAAAGCAATCACAAATATATATATATACCAAGTCGAGCTTTCGCTTAAATATAGCTTTGTGAATAGGGTAGATAGCATATTTTTGTTACACTTTGGATAGGATAAGGATAAGGCCATTATTCATCACTTGAAAACACTTCACTCGTGAGTTAAGCGCATTATAATGCTAAGTATGTAATCATTCGTTATGATCTTTCAGTTCAGTTCAGTCCTGCGTACTAAGTGTTCAGCCTGAAGCGGTTCTATATGGAAGCTATATGATATAATGGTCTCGACTTTGAAGACAGACATGGCTATATCGTCTTGGCTTGCCGTCTAATGCCGTACAGCTTCAAAGCAACTTAACAAGGTCTTCTGTTACGATATCAACTAGAGCCCTGCATGATTGCATTCAAAACTCTAAAGGAATCATTCATCAGGAATCAAATGGTCGTTCATATTATAATAATTCCAAAACAAACGAATACTTGTACTAGTTGAAACCAAAAGTATTTGTACCATGGTCATTCGAATACAATTGGTGGACGAATGTTTGCGAGAATCTAAAAAAATACCTTTGAAATTTGTCTGTATGCTCTCTTGTCGTGCATTTCCTTACTCTAGACAAGATCATGATAAATAAGCTGGCTATGTCTTTCTATCACTCACGTTTATATGGACTCTCTTCGATTTTGCTATCAGATGTGTCGTGTCTCTCTCTCACCTCTTTAAACACCATAAATTTAGGTAATCGAAGTTCATGAAATAATTGACTACACCAATCCTTCCGATACGAACGTACATTGTAGCATTCCAATTTGACTTATCCAAGTAATCATTTGTACTAGTATACCAATTGGTGCAATCATGATTGGCACAGACAGTAAATGTAGTCATTGCTGGGCTCTAATATGTAGACATCTTCTGTCAAAAGCGAGCTCGCCTTTGTTTTTGCTTTTTGCTAAATTTAACTAAATTTATTAATTTATGACTTATTTGATTCATATACACATTTACGTGTATGCGAGTGTATAAACTAAAACTAAATTAAGATTTGTTGGCCACTTAAATCAAGTGCACAAATTGCATTTATTTAGTTACGAGCAAAGCACAAATTTACACACAAACAAATGCATTTCTAATGCTGTGGCCATCCAGCTGAGACTGAGACCAAAATTGTTTTCTATTTTCCTTGCAATTAAAGCTAAGAAGAGAGTCATTAAACTTGCATTTGAAATGGAAATGAGATTCTTGCAATCAAATTGGAATCGCAGCATTATAAATATAAAACCTGACCAAATACACAGAGGCTAAGCTTCAGCCTGAGCCTGAGCCTGTGACTGAGATTGAGCGACCTTAAAGCGTGCCTCAATCGCTGAGCTCAGCTGACATTGCGGCGGTAGCGGCGGTGGCGCGGCATCGCGACTTTAATTAAGTGCCAACTAATAAAGTGAGTCCGAGATATATGAAAAGCTCGTGAGTTGATGTCCATATTACAAATTGCTCTATATGTATGTATGTATGGTACGTGTGTATATATGTGTACTTAGATGCGGTGCTTTAGACACAGGCATTATATATTGCATTGACTTTGAAAACGACGCTACGCTGAGCTATGTTATGCTCTGGTGTACTGTGCTGTGGGTGGCTGTCTCCGCCTTTGCTCATGTCTGTTAAATTTAGGGGTTTCGCAATTTACATAAGAATTGGCAATGATTTTAAGATTCTGATTGAAGCTAAACACGGACTACGTGACAGCAAGAATGTAGCAGATCAAAATATATATATATGTATATGTAAATATAGGAATGGAGGTCTAAGCATGTGGCACTTGTCACTTGATTTAGGTATGAATATGAAATGGAAGCTGTATATGTACGAGTATGTATCTCCATCAGCTGATGTTTCTATATCACTTTAAGTATACGCTAATATGGTCTACTCAATAGCTTTGATTATCTAGATCCTACAAATATCTTGCGGTGCAACTACTCAGCTCAGTCAACTAGTGCTATGTTAGAGACCGCTCTTTCTTTAGCTGAAACAATGGGAAGCTGATGACATAAGCGAAGGGAACTATGATAAGCTATAAGCCAGAGCGATAAGCGAGAGCGTTGTAACGTTTTGATGTAGGTGTCAATGGCGATCAGATAATTCTGGCAGAAGCAGAACCGCCCTTGCTTTAATACGTAGTCTCAAATCACCGCAAATCAAATCACTGAGAAACTCACATCACTCAAACAATGCCATAACCACATTATATACCAGTTGCGCTTGCAGTGTTCTGATTAACACAAAACCAAGATTTGGTACTGTAGCTATATGATGCAGACATTCGAATAAGAAGAGCTTCCCCCAATATACTCCAGAAACAATTAAAGGACTCTGCTATAACTTACTACTTACTAAAAATTGTATCCCAATTATAGGCATACATTCACAAATCTTAATAAAATGAGATATATAATGAGATAAATAAATGCTTTATAAACTGATGTGTAAATATAACGTGCAAAAGTGCTTTCGTCATCAGACCTAACTTATCTGCCTGATAAAAATAGGTTTCATATGAACTTGTAAAAATTGCTCATGGATGTAGAGTTTACTGCATCTTAAAGTCTTATATATATAAAACCTAATTCTGATATCAGTTTGATAAAAATTATTATATTCCATAAAAGTTAAGCTTCTCATTTGTTTAGTATTGACTTCCTACTACAAAGTACATATGGATTATATCAAAAGTATTTTACATCAGTCTCAATTTCTTATACAGCTTCACATGCTGAATTTTGAAATGACTTTTTTTTTGCCAATTTCTCTAATCTTAAACCCTTTCAGAATATTTACAAATTGTTGTCGCAAAAATTCGGAAAAATCAATACCAATATCAGAGGAGAAGCTCCAAAATTGATTGAATGCGGTCGGCACGTGGCCGCAGCTTAAATCCCTCGCCAATTCCCAATCTATTTCATCCAGCTGAACACAAACAAATTTTTGCCTGTGCCTACTAAACGTGGAGTAATCTTATTAAATCTTTATTTCGTTTTCTCTCTCTTTTTTGCTCTCATGGCTCCCCAATGGGCAACAAAACATGATGCGATACTCCACTAAATCCTCTCTAAATGTGTGTGTGTGTGTGTGTGTCTGGATGCAGCGAGGTAACAGAAGGTGCCATACAGGTTTGGCGAACGTTGCCGGAGCGCATACGTCAGGATCCCAGCTTAGCATCATTCCGGCAAGAGCATGAACGTTTACATGGCGGTAAGTACATCTTTCTGCCTACAAATTGTGATACGGGAAAGTTGGGTCACATGATCATAATTCCAGAAAGAATCACAAAGCATAAAAGACCATCCATGATCCAAACTAAAACGCACATGTAAAGCAATGAAGAAATGCTCATTGTCATTGATATAAGGTTTAAGATTCTTAAGATTTAAGGTTACTATTTGCTCACACCTTTGAAACAGGAATGCTTGAGAGCTGCCTCTTGGCTATACAGAGTAAATTCTAGTCCTTCCCCTATCAACTGTATCATTTCTTTGTTGTCTTGCCTTGAGTGTATTTTGTTGTTGTTGCTGCTAAGGACGGACTTCATTTTATAGCTGTAATTATTGTTGAATTTTTATTGCCGCCGCCGCTACAGCCACAGGTTTGGATCCCAGTCAAAGACTGTGACAGAGTCGCTATCTCTGGCTTTCAACTTATTTGCATGCGAATACTGTGCGAACTTGCGGTCAAGTTTGTTTTTTTTATTTGTTTAAATTGTTTAATGGACGGACTATTTTTGGTATATGGTCAATTATGCTAATGCTTGGGACTTTTACTACTTCCTGCATATGCTACGAAAATAATACAGCTTTCATTCAGCCGCATAATGGGCTTAAGGAATGCACAGCTTCACCCTTGAATACTTTGGCAACGAAAATAGTTTAGTTAAATAACTATAATAAAAAATGATAAAAATAAAAAACTACTTTTATCTAATTTAATTTTAAATAAAACAATTTCTAAAAAATCATTCATTTTTATTGTTGCTATAGAAACAAATCTTATAATAGCATAATTAACTCATATTTTTGCAGGTTTTCACATCTTAACTTCTGCTTCTGCCTTTTCCCAAGGCCATTTAAGACTTGCTCTGTACAAAACTTATGTTTAAATCTTTCATCTATTGATAAACCAGGTTCCAAAAGCCCATCGCCACCTAACACTGGCGAGGATTGCCTGTTCTGGTCGAACATTTTTCTTCCACTTCTTCCCAGACCTGCTCCTAGGTTATGGCTTATGACTTCTTGTTCTTAAGAATGCAAAAAGCTCCATTTCTTTTGTGTTGCACAGCATAAACCCAAAGTAAGCTGTTTTGTAATCAGTGTGACCAGACTCAGCCAGCGTTGCTAAGCGTGCTGAGAGGTTTTCGTGACAGACACAGCGATTTCAATTCATGAATTTAATTGATTGCTTAAATTTGGTACTTTACATTGACGTAAAAGATGTTTGCTATCGGCATGACCTAAGTCCTGTCACCTGAGCCATACTTAACCTTGGTTTAAGTGTCTTTCGTGGCCACTTTCAGGGTCAGACGTGGCGGCGTCAGTTATTTATAGCCTTAGCCTTAGGCTAATAAAACTGAGGTGCGACCACCACCAGACCAGATAGCAAGCTCTAAGTTGTCACCTGTCAGTTGCCGCTGTTATGCCCTTGCGAGCACACATCCTTAATGAGTAGTCTTAGGCACAAATATTTGCTCATAGCAGCTCAGGGTGCACTCCACATCAGCCACAAGGAAGTGCACTTGAAATAAAATACAATTTCCTTCATTTTTCTTACAGATCCCATGCCCTCTGAGGATATGGCAGAGCTTGAGCATATCCAGAATGGACATCATGACGATCAGCATTCGGCGGCTGCCCATGTCTTCACACAGATTGATATCAATGTGACTAATGAGGCGGGTCAAGTACGCGTCCTGGATGGCAGGTCCGTAGTTCTTAGCATTTTGATTGTCAGTTACGTAATTAGTGCAACCAGTTTTCTGTGATTCCTCCCCCTTCCCTGATGCGCATCTTTAGGGATCTGGAGAACAACAATGAGGATCAGCATGATGAGGGTGAAACGCAGTGCAAGAGCACGGTAAGTAGCCAAATTGATTGTAATATTGATTGTCAAGCTGAAATTGCGGATCTTCAAATCATTTTATTATCCGAAATTTCAAATAAACTATAACAAACTCACTTAGGCTAAGTAAAGCATTATAGAAACTAAGATAGCATGTCTTGGTCTTCTTTCAAACTCTACAAAAAGAGTATTTTCAGCTGGCCAAACTTTCCCCAAGTCGGAGTAGCTTCAACATTTTTGTCGCACTCTATAAAAAATAGTAATTTCTTATAAATCTTCCTAACAATTTTCCCCTACCTCATTGTAGCTTAAAAACTATCTCATCTGGTTCAAAATTGCTGTGCTTTTGGTGGTGTGGTGTGTCTTCACCGCCTTCCTCATGTCCAACAATGAGCATGTGGATCAGCTGAGTCTGATAAGTGTTCCTAAAAATGGCTCTACAAGAGGTAAGCTGTAGAAATTAAAGTTATTACTAGCATTATATTAATAATTGCCTCTTACCTTTCAGTCTTTCCGATAGCCACATCCAGTTTGCAGCGTATAGGTCTAGCTTTACGGGGATCCTTCCGTCTGCAGGAGAATGATTTAATGCTGAACGACAGCGTGCCTTTGCCCATACTCCAAGTACAGGTAATGCGCAGCTATTATGATGCAGAGGGCCTGGAGATCTATACAGAGAATGCCAGTCAAGTGTGGCAACTAGATGTGGTCTATCCGGAGCTAATCGATGCTACTAGGGACACCAAAAAGTCACGCACCTTTGAGCTAAGTGCCGAGGATCCGCTGCATCTGAGCCAAGCGAATAGCACGCAGCTTAACTTTGAGTTCACCAGCAGCATCGATGGAGAGCTGCCCCTGCAGCTGAATGTGGATGAGTCTCCCATATATAAGCGGGACGGCGTGCTTTACGCTGCCGCCGTGCTGTGCGGCCTTTACGTGATGATCATTTGGGAGATTGTGAATCGTACGTTTGCGGCAATCATAGCCTCTACCTTATCGGTGGGCATTTTGGCTGCGCTCAATTCGCGACCCTCCATGGCGACCATTATGGGCTGGATTGATGTGGAGACGCTGCTGCTGCTCTTTGGCATGATGATTCTGGTGGCCATACTCTCGGAGACGGGCGTCTTTGACTATCTGGCTGTGTATGCCTATAAGATCACCAATGGACACGTGTGGCCGCTCATCAATTGTCTGTGCCTGTTTACTGCTGTGTTGTCCTCGTTCCTGGACAATGTTACGACAGTGCTGCTGATGACGCCAGTCACCATACGACTCTGCGAGGTCATGTCACTCAATCCAGTTCCCATATTAATGTGCATGGTGATCTATTCCAATATTGGCGGTGCCTTGACGCCGGTTGGGGATCCGCCAAATGTCATCATTGCCTCGAATAGTTACATATCCAAGAATGTGAGTGTGAAAAGATTCAGAACGCTGAATGGCTCTTATTTGACTCTTTATAATTTGCAGGGAGTCAACTTTGCTGTCTTCACACTCCACATGCTGCCCGGCGTCCTTTTGGTGATGGTTCAAACATATATTCAACTGCGTTTTAAATTTCGCAATATCAGCGACCTGCAATTTAAGGACTCACCTGAGGTCGAAGAGCTGCGCCATGAGATACATGTGTGGAAGCGTGCAGCGGCCAGTTTGTCGGCTTATTCCAAGGATGAGGAGTTGGTGCGTCAAACGCTGATGAAGAAAGTCAATCGTTTGAAGCGGAGCTTAAAGAAACGCATGACAACGGTCATTGAACCTGCACCGAACTATCAGCAAACGTTGGCCAATTTACAGGCGAAGGTAAGTTGTGCTAAGAGACCAGGGGATTTGAGATGACAATTTTGCGATAACAATTTTGAACAATTTGCAATCTCTCTGTATCAATTACAGTATCCCATACGTAATAAGCAACTGCTCATCAAATGTACAGCCGCCTTGATATTTGTCATTAGCTTGTTTTTCCTGCATTCGGTGCCAGAATTGCAACGGCTTTCCCTCGGCTGGACCGCACTATTGGGTGCCATTTTTCTCATCATTCTAGCTGATATTGAAGATATGGAAGCCATATTGGCACGCGTCGAATGGTCCACATTGCTCTTCTTTGCGGCATTATTTATATTAATGGAGGCCTTGACAGAGCTGGGCTTGATTGAATGGATTGGCAATATGACGGAGGGTATCATATTGGGCGTGGGAGAGGATCAGCGTTTGACGGTGGCGATTTTAATCATACTTTGGGTAAGTTGTTGTTTTTGCTTATAGCAATTTACTATATGTATATGCATTCTCCAGGTATCTGCTGTGGCTTCAGCTTTTGTGGATAATATACCGCTGACGACAATGATGGTGAAAATAACCATATCATTGGCACAGAATAGCACATTGAATTTGCCTTTACAGCCGCTGGTTTGGGCATTGGCATTGGGTGCCTGTTTGGGCGGTAAGTTGGGATTGAGTATATCTGTAATAATAGTAAATTATATATCATAAAATCCACCCAATATGCTTCAATTCTATTCCCTCATTCAGGCAATGGCACCTTGATTGGAGCCTCGGCAAATGTGGTATGTGCTGGTGTGGCTGAACAGCATGGCTATAAATTTACATTCCTAGAGTTCTTCAAGTAAGTTAATCCCTAATGAAGTCTACACATTTAATTATAAACACTTTTTCTCCGCAGAGTTGGCTTTCCCATAATGATAGGCAGCATAATTGTGGCCACTGGTTATTTGCTGCTTTCCCATTCCCTATTCGCGTGGCATTGATAAAACGCCCCCCTCTTTAGGTATCCAAACCAGGCGCACTTTACCTCGTTACCTAAAACTGTTTGAAAATTGAAAAAAGGAAAACAGTTCATAAAAACAAGGAAAATTTCAAAAACAGCACCAAATGCTTGAACCATTCAAGCCAAAAAAAAGAACAATTCTAAAATAAAAATCAAATCAAGGAAAGAAAAAGAAAAAGAACAAGACAAAAGATAAACGAAGTATATATATATATTATTATTAAACAAATAAATTTATTTTTACACATTTGTTATTAGTGTAGTGTGTAATAAAAATAATTTAATTATATATGTAATTATTTAAAAAGAAAAACAAAAAATATAATAAAATCCCGATATCGCTGAACTGTGAAAGAAAACCAATTGTTAAATGTTTAAATGTGCTACACAATATGCTGCATGTATTGTATAAATTGAAGAACTAAATACTAAATTTAATTGAAATTAAACTAAATTGTTTCTGTCACGTCTAGACTCTACAATTTATGACAAAATTTTTGTATTCAAAAATGTTTTTGCTATTCCAAAACTAAATGTGAAAATATGTGCAGCTACAATTTTAGTTGCTTATTTTGTAATTTGTAATTATAAATCTAGAACTTTAGATAAAATAAAAGAAGTGGAAAATAAAGTTCTATGCGTTTTTTATGGACAAATAAATAAAAAATATGTAGAGAACTAAATGAGTTACTCGTTTTATGTGATACAGATTATTGGGCTCCGTGTCATGAAGCTCAGTATATTCTGTAAACAAAACGAATTGGTTTTATGCACAAGATATTTAAAATACAAATAAAAAATGTTTCTTTCTAGAGCCAGAAGGTGTCACTTGTTGTTGATTAGGCCCCTCCCTCAGAAGTTGCATACCGGCGATCCAAGAATGCCTCACTAAGTGTTTCTTAAAAACAGGTCTCGTTAACATGCATTTCCTTGCTATATTATATAGATAGAAAGAAAAACTCGTTAGCTTCCAGGAACATACATATTTTTTAAAATCGGTTGTGACGTTCTCGAGTAATGATCAAAAGTGCAAAATATGAAATAGCTAAAAAAATAGATTTCAAAGATTTTCAAAATAATAATTGACAAATTTTTAAAGTGTTATTTTTGTCATAATGGTGTCTTTTGTGTCCCAGAAAAAGTAGATTTGGTAAATTTACCTAGTGTAATTGTTGCTAAAATCGTGAATTAACATTTGCTATGAATGAAATCCCAACAACAAAAATTGATGCCTACTTTTAGGATGCTACTTTAAATATTAAATAAATACCAAGCATCGAATATAGCGTTTTACTTGTATTTAGCATACAACTTTTTGTTATCTTAACACATAATCTAATTTAACACTTTATCAAGTTGAATATATTATAATAGTGTCAATATATTGAAACGCCGTTGATGAATTCTAAATTTGAAACTCACTCTACATTGGCGGGCAAGCTGGCAACATCTCTGTTAATATGTTGCTGGAAATTATCGCTGTTAAGTTACTTGGCTGCAAATGTTGCTACAATTGGACCATAGCAACATGCAAGAAAATCGTAGCAACATGCCAGCTGATTTCTGATACAAATGAAATGTTCCCAAACAAAATGTTCCCATTTGGAAAATTAAAAGCAAATTTATCAATTTCTTTATATCAAAAGGGAAATATAAATTATATGTGGTCACACAAATAGTCAATCATAAATGCAAAATAAGTATGTATGTACACACGAGTGTATTATTAATTGTTGCCCAGTAAAGTTTACTCATTTGGAATTGCAAATTATATATACAAATAATATTTAAACCAACACACCTACAATTTTCTGCTTTTTTGAAACGATCTGCAAACTGAATTCCTGGCAATATGAGCCAACATCATCTCGAATCTTTCTTTATGGAGTAGCTTCTTAGAATCGCAGATTCGAGGGGATTGCAAAGCAGCAAAATGCTCACTACTCTATGAAAATACTGTACAAATTTCTACTAATTAGACACCAAGTCAATTTGCAATTTTTAGTTTGTCACTTTTTCATAGCAAATATTTGAGTTTTCAGCTATTTTTAAACATCTAATAGTCGCATATGGCAGCCGGCCGTTATTGCATAAGAGCTAAGTGTCACTTTTGTTAATTTTTGTTTTATTTTTTGGTGTGTCTAACGCTTGAGTAGTTAAACAAATTATAGGCACATAAAAAGGTAACACACAGGTCTGCCATTAAAATGGGCGGGCGGTGGTGCGGGGCTTATGCAAAACAATCCATTGAATGTGGAGTTGTTGCTGCAGTGGTGTAGTGAAGCTTCAAATTATGACGTTCAATGAACTCGAAATGTTGACATTAGAGATAGGGTTCGAATATATTTGGTTTTGTGAAAACTTTTTATATTATAACTCCAACAGAAAGCCTATATTTTGCATTCATAAGTATATATACAAATCACTTAGACAGAAAACATAAAGCATGCCAATAGCGAAAGCTTTAGCCGGATTCCATAGAGAGGAAGAATTCACGTTCACCTTATTTTGTGCACTTCTTAATTCATTCTTCTGCAATTTGTACTCAGTCTCCTTTGAGTTTCCTTTAAATATGCAGTAAACCAGAATGCTGTTCCGACCGTCGCAACTGCAACCTTTCACATTTGGTTTAAGCCATAATTATCTGCGGAGATGTGCCAAAAAAGACAAAGCCGTAAACAACGCCCCAAAGTCAAGCCAAGTGCGCCAATTTTTTTCTTCAGAGAGTTGACGTTAATGAAGCAAAAGAGAGTTAAGCCAATGCACAGTGGTTGATTTCTCTAATCTTACACAGACAATTTAGTAAACAAAGTATTAAGGGACGAAACCCTAAGTACATACTATCCTGGAAGTTTTTAGTCTATATAAGAAGTATAAGCGTTCATGAAGTTCGAGACGTGAGGGGAAACCTCTGTGTGATTGGGGCTTAGGCATGAAAATAGAAGAGAAGTGGAAGTTGAGCATGAGACTATACACTATAGTTTGTTCAGAACATGGGCTTTGTTCTTCAATGAGGAGATTAAACAAAAATCCACGACCTTTACTTGTCATCTTGGTTTTAAGACAACTTAACATAACTATAATCTTATAATAGATCTTGGTCAAATACGGCCAAAATAATATTGTCTATGCTTAGGTAGATTGCCAACAAAAACACCTTTTAAGGCAAACAAATATATATATATATATAGTTATTAGCTCTGCTGATCAAGACTAAATTTATTTCATACATTCGGATACTTCATGATAAGCATAATATACCATTTTAGAATGGTTTAAGAAACTATACAAATTAAAAAAGCAATTAATGTTTGTCTGTCTGTATTTGCTTTCATTCGGTTTTAATGGAAACATTTCCACAGTGCGGCTTCTTCTTCAGCACCGCCGACGCGCACTGTGGCTCATGCGCAGCCACATTGTCTTCGTCTTTGGCTCCATCGTAACGTTACGTGATGTACTGATTGTACTCCCTGCACTCCAAGCTCCGGCTATAGCATTTAAGCTCAGCTCCAGCTGTCGCTGGCGCGTGTGGCATGTTCGCGGTCGCAGTTTCGGCCAATTCAGCCACACAGACACAGGCAGGCAGGCAGGCAGGCATTCCGGTGGTGTTCACTCTCCATTTCAGTTGCAAAGCGAGCGCGAAACGGGCAACAACGAGAGAATGTTGTTGGCTCACGACGAGTGAATCAAAGTTGAAGAATTGAAATATAAAAACGAATTCGTATGGAAACCGTTTCACATGCGTTAGTGTAATTATGCCATTTGTATGAATTGTGTTGTGTGTGGGGCAGAGTTTTATATATTTTTGGCAAAAGAAATTGGAATTGAGAAATGAAATTACCGGCTGCAGCTGGCAAAAAGGTTTTGCGCTTTCATTTTTGTGCCTTATTTGGCCGGTTTATTAGCAACAATATATATGACTAAAGTGTAAATTAAATTTACAACAGTAAAAATAAATAAATCAAAAATCTTTAAAAGAAACGACAAACCAATCTAAACGTTTTACAGCTCACAAAAAATAAGACAAGGCCAAGCAAAACAAAAATAGTAAATAAAACACACAAAGTAAAAAACCTTTAAAAAAAACCAACAACAACAACAAACTCATTGAACAAAAGTGAGAGTGATTTCCAAACACTGTTTTTATTTATTTTTCGTTTTTGTTGTTGTTGTTGTCGTTGTGTTTACAGTTTTTATTTAAGCCAAAAGAGACAAATACAAACAATACAAATGTGAAGGTGTATCTATATATGTGTGTGTGAGTGTGTGTGTTTATGCATATTTGCATATCGACTTGTTCACATTTTTTAAATATTTTCAACTCTCTTCAAAAAATGACGCACCACCAATCAAATTGCTGACCCACCTCAATTTCGAAATTTGAATTTCCGATTTGTGTTGCGCAAAGATTCTGCACAAACAAAAAAATGCAAATAAATAAAAAAAAAAATAGATAACAACTCGTTTTGTGAATGTGTTGTAATAGTTTGTGTTCGTTCGTTTATTTTTGTTTTTTTGCAGTTTTTTCGGTTTAGCAATTTTCTTTTGGCTCAGCACCTCAATGCTCCCAACAAGTTGTTCAACTTTTAATGCGGATCATGTTTTGGCCAAAACGATATCTTAACACTGTTAGACTGCGGCTTTGGCTGCCTTTTCTGCTCTGTCTGCTGCACAGTAAGTAAAACCATACACAACCATAAATTTACTCTATTTGGGGAGTTTTGGGTGTACCTGAGAATGTCTAACGCTTAATGCTAGGAGCAGAAACTGGACCTGGTCTGAGAAGAGTAACAGTAAAGGTGCCCAAAGGTTCAGCATTTGATAGGTTTTCGGGGACCGGCTTTGTATTTCTGCCTCCACATGATGTCTACATATAAGATGCTCGACTATATAATTAGTTCAAATAGGATTTACAAATAGCAGAAAGACGATTAATTGATCTATTAAAGATTAACTAAAAAATTAAAAAAATTGATGAGGTTGAACATCTCAATAAGTTAGATGGTTAGTTGGATAAAGTAGAAGTTAGCTTTCTGGAGAACATGAGAAAATGGGCCTTATAATATTGCTTCTCTTACATATGAAAAGATCTATAGATCGAATAGTGATTTCTGGTGATTTCTGATTTCAGTCCTTGGCTAGCGCTTTCTATATCTTTTAAACTTTTTATGAACATGAATACGAAATTATGCATTATAAATGAGACATTAAAGAGAAATTGTTAGATAAATAATGCTTAAATATTGCATTGATCACTTCAGTATGTTGAAACAAAATGTCCACCCTAATGCTCACATGCACAAGAGACACTCTTTCGTACAAACTTAACCATTTGAAGCGTTTTATAACCAGTTTGACGACATCCCAACATTGTCTCTAATGTCTATGGGTTTTTGGGTATAGCGTTTGAGTCCAAAGAGTAGACGTTTGGCAGATCAGGCCAAGCCAGGCCAGGCCAGACTCAGATCAGGCACCTAAAGCCGCGTTTTGTAGTTGTTGCCGGTCTTTGTGTCAAGGTCGTCTGTCAACTTGTGCTCAGCTGTAGTTATGAGATTGTTTTTGTTGTTGGAGTTTTTGCCTCAATCGCTCTGAGAAGCTGCGTAATTTAGTGGCACAAAGTACATAATTTATGAGACTTTGAGACAGAAAAGAATGAGAAAACAAAATGATTACAAAAACTTATTAAGGGGCAATTTTCAACTAATGTTCTTAAGGCGCAATAGCTTAAAAACTAAAATGGTATAGGAGATTACAGAAATATATGAATTATTTTAAATAAAAATAAAATAAAATAAAAATAATTAAACATAGTTCAAACGTTCCCAAAAGCTTACGCCCTTGTTGGTATTTTCTCAATAAAATTAACTATTTTCCCAACTAAATCGACCTTCAGAGTGAGATTATCTCTTGCCCTACCTAAACTTCACTCCAAAATAAAAAGGCAGTCGTCAGGTTGTTATCCGCATACCGATCTATACAAAAACAAGACATCGCACAACACTTAAAATGGTTGCATAATCCAAAAGCGGGCCTACAAAATTTAAGTCTTGGGCTTGGTCCGCACAAGACATCCTCAACAATTCCATTATATTATTTTTAAAAGACTCTTTTGACTGTTAAAATATTTTTTACTTCAATTTTTATTTCATTTTTTTGTAGCACAAATTGCATCCACTTTCATTGTGCCAGATCAACTGCCCACGCTACTGTCTCTCATTTTCTCCAACATTCCACCGATTAAAAAAGGTAATTAATAATAAATTAATTTACATATACATATATATATATATATAATTTTATTTTAATAATATTTATAGATATATTTTTTATCAAACTAAACAAAAAATCAAATTTTATATAGGGAGCGACTGGGAAATCCCCAGTGATTTGGAGAAATGAATGTGTGAACACTTTGAACATCGTTTTGAAAGGATACAGGATAAATGCATAACCTGCTAGATTTGAGGTGTAAATGTCGTTGGTTTCAAATCTCGCAGTACTTAGCAGGCACTTTTAATGAACCCTCATAACACCTCAAAAACGCTTCAAAAAAGAAATCAATCAAATCAAATCAATGAGGTTCAAAAACTTGAACTTATAAATTCAAGTGATAATTTTTCAAGATCTCTGGGGATTTCCATGACACTCCCAAGAATAACTAAATGCCACAAAAAATATCAAGGACCAAATACTATTCAGCTAAGCAGTTAATGTATTTCATCTAAATCAATAACTATCAGAATTAGCACACATTCCTGCTTCTTTAGGCGTTTTTCAACTATGTCAACAAGCATTAGACTCGTGAAGCCCTCCAGAGAATACCAGTACATTCTAGTAAGAGTTATGGAAAATGATAATTCGGGCTGGTATGGTTATCAATTGTAACGATAACACCTAGTCGATATCATTTGCTCGACTTAATGGAAACAATTTTCGACAGCAACTAAACAGAATCCAAAAGCAGGACCAAGGGTTTCATTCATGACAATAAATTGCAGCCAAGAAAAACGTTGGCGGTACCATTCGGTTATACAAATATAGATTTTAACATAAAGAAGTGACAAATGAATATATATGCATAAACATATTCCTTGCCCAAAAGTATGCTTCATTTATTCTAGTTAACCAATCCCGTCAAATATTTATAGCAATCGTACTTTAAAATATCGTAGCCTACTTTTACGAGCTAAATAACAAATTCAAATTATTTTCTACATTTTTAGAAAGCCAACAATAGAATATATTTTTGATTTTCGTCTAGATCACCAGATCACCAGAGAAAAAAATAATTTCCTTAACATTTTTTGCAGTTTTTAACTTATCCATTTTTTGAACCCTTTTAAATTTTATTCCAATTTTACTAATGAAATTTAACTTTAATACTTATATTCCCCACAGGCACTGACTCACGTTTAGGATTTGGCTTTCGCTTGGGAGATCATGCTGATTTCCAGGTGCTTGTCGAATTGGGACCCCAAAAAGAAACTCGGCCTCTTGGTGAGCCCTCCATGGATGATCAGTCCTTCAACAAGCGACAAGTTAGCCATAGCGATCAGCAAGCTCTACTCAAACAGCAACAAGTTGAGCAGCTACTGACCTCCACTGAACGCAATGCGGCCAGTTGGCTGGAAAGCTGGTCAAATGACATGAAACCTCAAAAACACAAAACGAAGCCAAGGATCAAACTGGCCACGTCAATGTTACCCCAGCAGCCCCAGCAGGCAGAAATGCCTGCGGACGCAATGCAGCAGCTTCAGTTGCTTTACAAAATGGCCACCAGTTCATCCACAACCACAACGGCACCATCTGAACTGGATAAGTCTAATGGACTCAAATTGCCACCGCCTGCTCTGGAACAGGACACGAACTCCCTGAGCCCTATTGTAGCTTCAAAATCGACAGCAGAAATCACAAAGGAACTCATGGATGTCAGCCTGGAGGGGGAGGCGGGGGCTTAATTAATCCACATTTTTGTAAATAACACATAGAATAAAGGAAAAATTAAATTTGGTAAAAATGTAAATTCGAAAATTTAGTTGCATTTATTAATAGTGCAGCGTCTATTATAGTACGAGAATATATTTCAGAAAAAAATATGCCACCCGTCTCGGGTCACACACCAGTGTGTGTGAGATCCCATAGGGCAACCAAATGGATCACTGCTTTGAGATTCAAATAAATTGAAAATTGTTTAAAGAAATGCAACCATTGCTTTATGTATTCAAAATATAAATGTTATTCTTATTTTGAAAACTGCGGCGTTAATCGATATACGGAGGTGTTATGGGCAGCCAGATCGACGTCGGCATAGCATTGATGCCCGGACTCAAACAAGGCCAAGTGTAAGTGCTGCTTTCCCGATTTTCAACATTTGAAGAAAGAAAAAACTACATAGTTGAAATTTGTACCAGATGCTTCCTTTGTCTGCACGCTGGTTAAGTTCGAGTATTATCCAGATCGGTCAACTATATCATATAGCTACCATATAACCGATGGTTCCGGAATGAACACATATGGACATAACTTGTCTGCGTTTCATCCAAATCAATTCAAATTCGATTTGTGTCCATTTGAGGAGGCCTCTCGTCCACTGGCCTGATCTGATCAAGATTGGACAACCATATTATATAGCTACCATATAACCGATTGTTCCGGAATGAACTCTTAGGCGCATAACTTTTCTGTTTTTCATTCAAATTAAAGCAAATTCATCTTATATCTCTTGTATCAGCTAGAGCCACACCGACGAGATTTGATCGGCTGGATTTAATTAAAAAATCAAAATTATAAATTTAATCAAGATGCCCATCGAACTCGCACCGTGAAAGTTATTGCTGACTACAGAGTAAAGAAAATCTGATAGCCGCGAAGTCCAAACGTAGCAAGTCCTTCGTGATTGTATGACAAGCTAGTGACAGATGTTGGACATTGAGAGCAGATGCCTAAATGTTAACTAACAGAAAATGTTAAAACATCGTGTGCACCTTTCGCTTCTTCGCACTGATTGGAAGGACCAATGGTGCTGTCTCATATGTTCGATGTCAAACAGTTTAAGAGAGGCAAACTGCCCATGGAATGTTGAAGAGCTTTCGTATAAGAAGCAGAAGTAAGGGTCTAAATATAATTTGTCTATGGTGATTGTACGGCCGCGCTTACTCGAATTGGAGTCGTCGATGACAACAACCTAACGGCAGAAACGAGCTTACTTTCGTATGGCAGCATTGCCTGGTATCGCCACTTGCTATCGATATCAAGGATTTGCAATAAACTAAAAGTCGATTAAAGTGGCATAGGTGGGAAACCGGGAATCCATATGCATCATTTAAATACATCAAAAAGTCAGCTCACAAAAGGGAAATCAATTATAAAAACTTCTTGTTTTATTAAACTTTATTATGAACTTAGAAAATCTATAAAAATTAATTACATAAATAATATGGTTACACAATTATTATTAAAGTTAGCTACACTATATATATATGTATGTATATATTTAGCTACTTGCATAATGTATGTTTCATATTAGACTTAACTAATGTCTACTTAATAAATTAAATAAAACATTTCATGCACAACAAAAGATGCGAATCTTATCTTTTCCGTTTCCTTTTTTAACTTTATACAACATTTTTTAGAAAAGTCAAGAATCGCTCGTGTGCATTCCATGTGACATACAGAATACTATAAATCATTTAGACTATACAGATACACATATAAGTAAATATATTTATAATTATTATAGAAATGTATTTTAGTTTGATGAAAAGCAAAATGTAATATAAATTTTGCCATTGAAAGACATTTTCAAGTAAATATTACTTATACAAAATAGTCAATTGGTGTAGGTTTAAATTACACATACAGATAGATAGAATTCCATATTTATAGTATTTTTTAATAGAAACTTTATAGCATTTAATGTCTTTCATTTTCGTTCATTTTTAGTTTCGTTTTTTTGTTTTGTTTTGCAATTTTTGAAGTGGAAAACACTTGAAATCTCAATTGTGCAGTAGTATTTGTTGTTCTACTATAACTTGTGCGGAATATATGGTGGGATGATTGGATATCAATGTTCTTCAAAAGTTTCAGCTTTCTTTCAGCACCGTTTATCGGGTCTCCCCCATTTCATTTACTTCTCGTTCTTGAGCGGCATACCCTCCTCTTGGGTAACATCGCCGATCTTCTTACGCTCGGGTGGGTTATTCCAGGACTGCAGTTCTCCTGTGCCAATGGCCACGAACACCAGGGCTGCAGCGATGTAAGTGCCAGCTAGAATCCAGAAGACAATTTGCCATTGATGGAAGGATTTCTGTTAGGATAAGATGTGAAAAAAGGAAATAGAGATTGAGTGAGGGCCAGAGAGGATGTGAATCTGAATATATCACTTACATCGTCATAAGTCAAGGCTCCCACCATCCACGTAGACAAGAAGCCACCAAATGATGACAGCGTATTGGCCAACCCGAAGATTGTGCCACTGAAATTTGGCGCTATGTCCAGGCCATTGCCCAAGTAACCAGCTGTCACCGCTCCATGAGCAAACAGGGCCAGCGAGAAGATGGTCACTGACCAGGTGGCATCGTAGCCAAGGAAAACTTGTACTATCATCAGCAGGCCGGGTGTTATCAGAGCTGTAAGGCAAGTAAAGGATAGTTAATGGTGTTATACATATAAATACAAATATCATATCTGCTTACCAAAGGCGGTGAAGAGTTTTCTGGTGGCCGTAGTGCTAAGTGTGCCCTTTTGACGCAGGTAATCGGCCAGGTAGGATGAAGCCACGGCCATTACGTATTTACCCAGATAGGGAAGTGAAGAGAAAAGACCGTTCTACAAAACACAAAAGTAGTACAAGATTAGAGGTGTTTGAAATAATATATCTTATATATTCTTGGAAGATGTCCAGATGAACCGTAATATACATACAGATTCTGAATTCTTACATCTTCTCTTACAAAACTCACCTTTTTGATATTGAAATGCAGAATCTGTGACATAAATGTGGGCAGCTGATTGACCACCGTAAAGAAACCAAACACAGCCAGACCATGGCAGATGATAATAGCCCAAACAGCAGGTGAACAGAGCAGCTGACCCCAAGGTACATGGCTGGGACGCTTCTTCGAGGTCGATGAACCAATGGCTTCCTCAATCTCACGTCGCTCTTCGGCTGTTATCCTGGGATGAGTGGCGGGTGTCTCATAAACAAAGGAGAACCAGCACAAAGACCAGACCAAACCAATGGCCCCAGTCAAATAGAAGACACTGGCCCAGCCAGCCACTGAGATCAGATAGCCACAAACCGGCATGGTTATGGCCGCGCCCAATGAAGAGGCTATTAAAGATCAACTCAATTAAAATCTATACAAAATTGGCTTATAGTTCTTAACACACCCATCATGTTGGACATAAACTTGGAACGGTCCATTGGGGGTATCCAAACGGCAGCTACTGGATGTATGGCTGGCCAAGATGCGCCCAGCATGAATCCCAGCACCACGCGTACCACGATGAGCACCACATAGTTGATATGCGCCGCCAGCGGCGTTATCAATGTCAACAGACTGGCCCACAGCATGGAATGTCCAAAGACCCGGCGACCACCAATCAGCTCAGCCAGGCGACCACCTGGCAGCTCGGTGAGCACATAACCCCAGAAGAAACAGCCCAGCACAAAGTTGGTCTGATATGTGTCCCAGGGGAAGCGCTCCTCATACACATCTACCCCATCTGGAGTGGCGGTGGAGGCGGAACTGTTCGTGCTCGCGCTGCTGATGATGCTGGTGTTGGTGCTGCTGCTGCTGCTGTTGGAGCCGCTGACTGCAGCATCTGTCATATTGGGTCGCACCATGTCCACAATGGCGATTGTGAGGTTCACTGGAAATATAGTTAGGGTTAACATTTTATAAACTTCAGATGAAATTCCAATGCTTACCTCTCAGGGCATAGTTTAGCATAAAGCCCAGCATAGTCAATAGATTCAACACTTGACGACATGATAGCACATCTATAAGAACAACAAACAGAACAAAAGAATTTAGTATAAACCACTTTTGGATGAGCTCAAGGTGCGGTTCTAACAAAATACAACACATTCAATTTGTGCCCGTTTCTGTCTGGCAGCAGTGGCAGTCGAGGGGGGGTTATGAAGGTCAAACATTTGAATTTCGCGTGAATGGAATATTTCCAGAGCCATTGATCGCCGAACAGCTGATTGTTGATTAAGACTGAGGGTGATAATGAAATTTCAAGTCGGCTGATTTGTCTGCCGCTGGGAAAGCCGAAAGCGAAGCAGAGGGCAATTCAACCCAAGTCGGGTGCAAGCAAAAGATAAGTACCCGCGTATCGTCTTCCTGTGTTCCTTCCTTTGATTTGTAGTCGAAATCGTTCAAAACGGCTTCTTAGTATTCACCTAGAGCTTTTGTGGTTTGTTCAATAGTCAGTTTCCCAGTCAGCCAATCTTGAATCAGGTTTATATATACAGAAATTCTTATATACAAAAATGAATGGAAAACTGAACTCAGACGTAGTTCATTTAAAGCCAGTTCCAACTTTAACAGTTCTGATGTAATGCCATGTTTATATTACATATCCCCACTCTGCCGATCGGCTGCGATAAGCTCACATTAATTAGCCTTATAAATGGTAACGATAAAAACAAATATACCCCGCCATAACAAACAAGAACTGTCAATGTTTGACCTCAATACCATAAAATTGCACATCAATTTGATTTGAGCACATTTTATGTCTGGTGTTTGATAAGAGTATTGCCTTTTGTGTTTCATTTTTTGAGTGCAGCCGCCTCGGGCTATCGAATTACACAAATTTACGAGAGACCAAAAGAATAAAAATAAATTCAGCTTAAGCTAAAATATAACCGTTGCCAGAGCACAGGCAACAGTGTCATCATTATCATCATGGCATCATTAAGGGAGCTTCATCATCATTAACGGCCGAAGAAAACACAACCACATTCACATTTCACCTGGCTGTTTGTTTGTTTGGCTTTGGCAGTGTCTGACTCTTCTGGTTATGTTATAACGTGCCAAAGTGCATTGTGCTGATCGAGCAAAAAAAAAAATTAAAATCAGAAGAGAAAAGAAAATATAAGAACAGTTTGCCGCAGATCGGCATAAGCATACTCGTAGCTTGAATGCTCTGCTTACTTTATATAGACGTCAATTAGAGTCAGAAAAGTAGTTTTCTAAGATGAAACTCTAATTTTGAATATTTCATAAGCATTATAGATGAAACTCATATGCTATAAAAAGGACATGAAACCGCCTACTTTTCAATGGATAATGCCTTGACATGTCTACTGAATTCAAGTCATTTTCCTCAAATAGATTTAAATATGTGATCCTTTTGGCACTCTTTAAGATTTGAATTTACCAAACCAGCTTTATAGTCTACCCTTACACAAACCTCCTCATCAAATCATGATACTCATAATCTCAGTGTATAACAAAACGGCATGTGCATTGTGCATTCATTTGAAATGCCGTTGAACCCGGCATCAAGCACAAACCACTTACAATTTGTTGTTGTTGTTGCAGTTTTTGCGCGTTTTGCATAAATTTATAAACCAGCCTGCCCTGGCTTTTGTGACCCGAGGCAAAAATAAACTTGTCCTTGTCAGAAATCGGCAATTTTGTACAATTTCCAATAGCATCTCTCGCTCCCGTTATCAGCTGTAGGAAACACATATCTCCTATATTTATACCTATACCAAGCTTATCATCGCCAGTCTAGGGACACGCCCACCTGTCTGCCTGTCCAGCTTTAATGACAATGCCAAAAAGCATTCATTCCACTTGTCTAGACAGATAGCATCATTAAATCTGATACAATTTACATATATATTAAAATTAGTCACAAGAAACCGCTGCTGCTGCTGAAAACCAGTCTAAAGTCATGTCTAGCCGCGATTGCGATTGATTGTGAACCAGAAAAACGTGCACAAAATACGGTTTTTGGGCAGCTAATTGTTGAATTAAAACAAAAAAAATATAAACAATTATCAGAAACCAGTTTCCCATCAAATTGAAGATATAAATTTATTTTTTAAAATATTTTTTGAAATGCATTAAAATTCTAAGAATATTAATAAATGTGACTATTTGTAAAAATAAGAACTTTAAATCTAAAAAGTTAAGGTAAGTTTAGGTTAAATAATGTTGAATTTTGTATATTTCCCTTTGTTATTTTTAAAATCAATCAAGCAACTTTTTTAACTAATTTGAAATACCTAGAAATGTTCTTTGTTTAAGAAATGTGTTGATTTAGTTAACAGTTGCTTAAAATATAATTCTTTGTAATTTTTGTTGATATGATATAAGTATTGATAATGTCTTGGACAGACATTTATTGGTAAATAACACACTTTTAAGTCAATGCTCAGTGAGCGTGTGTCTGGAATTATATTGATAAGGATTACAATTGAAGTAGAATTCTATGAAATTTGTTTTTACACCAAGATAAGACATATTGGCAAAACCCTTCAAAACCCTTCAATAATAATTCACTGTGTACATATGCATTTTATTGATAAATGTAAAATATAAAACAGTTTATCAGTGTTAAATAGTGTGGGAACTACAAAATAGAGAATTTATTAAAAATGTTACTTTTTAGTAGATTTAAATTATCTCCACATTCGTGTAACCAATCTGCTTAGTCATCACATCCAAGCAAGCTTTTATGTCTCTAACTCGTTTACCAAATTGTTTCCAAGAATCTTTGGCTCAGCCGCTTGAAGATGTTTCGGCATTTTTGATTAATTGTCGAACAAAACCGTTTCTGCGTTGTTCTTTGACTTAAAAGAATAAAAACAACATTTATATATTTGTAGTCGAAACTGTTGCGCATAAAATATAAAATGTGTATTATGTTTTTTCTGTTTTCGCAAATAAATCATTCGAAGGTTGAACTTTGAGTTTACAAGCGAACACAAACCGGCTAGCAGATCGACACTTCCAAGTTTCATATAAAAATAATATTATTATATGCTGGAAATATTATTCCAGCATTTGTTTCTTCGTTTTATCACCCTTTGACACTTGGCTTTCGATTATTGTTATTGTAAAATAGCAGAAAACTGTACTTTGCCTTTTCGAACAATGAAACAAGTTTGAAATTTTAATTAAAACCCGCCGCCCGCCACAAACAAAAACATAAAATAAATGTTAAAAATAGCCACAGAAATTGAAAAACAATACGGACTTTTTTGAGGGCAAACGTGATACTAAAATCAGTTTTTATGGTAATTCTCTTTGAGACAGCCAACACATGTGAATTCGAAATTCATTTCAACTTCGAGTGTTGTTGAGTCATTAGAGAAGTTCGTTGATTTGAACAAATTTACATTTTCGAATGGTTTTAACCTTTTTCAATATCGGAAAGAAAAGGTTTTTGCACTTTGTCATATTTGAAAAAAGACGCATGCATATCCGGCATTTTCATTTGATGCCAGAACAATTTTTACGAGTAGGAGTACTTTTTCTCTATTATTTTGTGTGTTTTGTGTCTTTTATTGTCGCTTGGCTATTTTTAATGTTTGTACTGAGTTTCTCAGTTTCTCTCTGTGCTGCTGGTCAATAAAATGCGGCCGAGAGGAAACTATCTATGTACACCCTCATCTCATCACAGCCTCATTTTCATTTTCATGCTCGAGCTCTTTGTGTTTCTCTTTTGTATTTGAATTAGTTTGTATTTATTTTATGTACGCGTTTTCTGACCTTCAAAATCGCCGAATCTTTATAGGGTGTCTCTTACTGACTTAAAAAAGTATGCCAAAAATTCAACCTCGACTGAGTGCTAAAAGAATTTCCATATCCATTTGTTTTTCGTGCAAAATAGTGTGTGATTTTGTACAGAAAATCATACTGCGGACATGATTTATGGGTTATCAGGTCGCTGATCTATTCGCTCACATGTAGATGGTATTGCCAAAAATTTTCCATTGTAGGCTTCTCGTGTTTCTAGTCTTTGTTTTAGTCATTCTTATGAAATTCTGCAAAAGAAATCCAATTTGATGGCCGGCCGTTATGTTGAAGTCGAATGCCGCATCGACGTCATACTAATGCCGGCGTCTTTGTCAAGGTGCCAAGTATATACATGTCTTGAATACCCTTTAGAAAATGGGTATCTAAGTGCATGACAATAGCCAAGTACATATAGGGGTCGATGTACGTTTAAGATTTACCTTTATTAATTAACGTTTAACTCTAAGTAAGAGCCAGAGCGACAATACTATTTTACTTTTAAGGAAACACACAATGATCATACTATGAACCCTTTGGGGAAAACTACGAATTCCATTTGGCGTCTCTCAGAATTATGTCAAGTTTGCTTATCTGTCTACAGGGTAACCCAAGGTCTCACCCACTTCATATTTTTTGCATTTCCTAGACATTTACTTTTAGTTTATGGTAGAAGGCGCGTCTCATTGGACAAATCACGAGCCCACAATTTCCAAATACATTAATTACACCCACACAGATCCAGAACCACAAAGACAATGCAATACCTATACATATATATACATATATATATATAGTACATATTCTAGTTTGGAGCAACAGTTAGGATTGTTAGCCAGAGACTTGTATATGTTGTGTTTTGTTTGTCAAGTCTGATGACATTGTTGGCTCGCCTTCCTAGCTACAATTATTGGCTTTTGTAACGAAAAAATTGCAACTGATTTGTTCAATGTTAGTTTATGGCGGAACTAACCTTGTTTTGCAATTGCAATTCATGGAATTGAAACTGAAAACTGGTTTTAAGTATGTTTGTATTCGAGTACAGTTCCAATTCAGCCTTTAAAGTGGCGTTAATTTGATTAATTGTTGCAATTGTTATTAGTTTTATTAACAAATAAATGTCTTATTAACACATTGATTAACAACTGATTGTCTGCAGTGTTCAAGAGTTGTGTCCTAGTTTCGTGATGATTCCTTCTTTGGGGCACAATAAAAATTCCATGACGACCACAAACAGCCACAATCCACTGCATGGAAATTTACAATGTGTATTACAATAGATAGCTGAGATTGGGATTGGACGGAGTGCAGGAATTGCACTTGTTGCGCTTTAGTAAGTACAAAGTGCAGGCAGGGGAAATCTTTACGTCTTTGTCCAATCACAACATTTATTGGCTTACAATGAGACGTCATTTCAATAGCTGATAACACAGACACACAGACAGACACACGAGCACACGCGCACGCAGACTTAACGAAAGCAACGCACGCAATTATGTATTATTTATTCCAATATTTTTGATGAAATTTGTTTTGACATGTAAAACTATATTTAACAGAAATCTTATACGTCACAAGCAAACGCAGGCCAGTAATGTTTTGTAAATAACTTTTGATCAAATAATATTTTGGCAGACTTTATTATTTGTTTATATAGAAATTTTCCTGCTCGCCAGTATAAATCTATAATATACCTATATGCCCACTCTATTGTACTATCATGAAAAAGGAGGCTCGTCACATGCGGGCTCGAGGCTCACTAAATTATACAGCCCATTAAAATTCACTATTGAAACGCTATTTTATTGTTGAAACACTTTGATCTGTCGGGTGCAAAGTTTCAAAACGTTTTCCTCTTTAAATAAATCTCAATGTTTCTATAAAGTAATTGATGCCACGCGTCGTTGGCAGCAAATAGAATAAGCTTATCAAATGGACGCCACACCAGCATAGTGAGGAAATTCAATGTATTTCTAAGAATATGTTAGACTCGTGCCTGATCATGAGTATATTTTATGTTTACATATTCGAGCTTTATTTAAGGGGCAAATATCTATGGATTGTCTTGACATCTTCTCAATAAAGTAGGGTTTTAGTGAACCAGAAACCTTTTATCGTAACCTAGAAGAAGATGGAGCAGGACTGGGAACAAGTGACATTTGTATTGGTAATCCTGCTCCTGCTTTGAATGTGAAAGATTCATGATATGAAATGAATTTATCAAGTTGATCAACCTTTCGATAGGTTTGTACAAACAAACCCAACTTAAAAACCTACCTTAAAGATAGATGTGCCAGATTTGAAATGAATTTATCGAGTTGATGAACCTATCGATAGGTTTATACAAACATATCTTACCTGGAAGACAGATAGATTAAGATAAACCTAGGATAGATAAGCTAGAAATCAGGCTCTTTAAAGCAGATGTGTCCAGTTCCTTAGTATTATATATTCAATTATTTATTATACTATATATATGCAATACAAAAGCAGCTTTAATTAGCTTCTAGAATTCTTTTTAATTTATATTTTATGAGTTAAAAAAAAATTATAGAAAAAAATTATAGAAATTACTAGATTTTTACTTGAACCAGATGTCCATAAATTTGTTTTCAATCTCATTGCTATTTATAGATCCAGACCCTAATTAATACCAGACTCAGAGGCTTGGCTGTGTAATCTAAGATTTTGTTTCCAACTTGCGGCTTTTGAGTCTATATAGCTACAGTTGTCGGCTTATCGGACGCTTCAAAGTCAGACAGAATTTCCTCTTTTTCTGTTTGTCTTAATCAAAATTTTGAATTGAACTTTTATATAGCATATATTCTACTTCTACAGATTTAGTAATTTTTAGTTTTTGCAATTTGAATTGCGCAGTGCCGCCGCCCCTCGACCATAAAACTGTGTCATTTGTGAACCGTTAATAAGTAACGGAAAAATCAATTGAAATATTTTTGTGTCTTATCAAGATGCTTAATTTGTGGGGTTTGGCTTATAATTTCTTCAAAGTAACATTTGGTTGACGGTGAACAACAACAACAGCAACAACAGCAACAGCAGCAGCAATCAACCGCCCAGTTCCAAGAAATACATTTACGTCAATTAACATTTCTGTCGGCTGACTTAATTAATGCGTTTTAAAGTCATAAACACAACTGCACAAAACTTGAATGAAAAGTCCAACCAACACAAAATATGTCATTAAACAATGCCCAAACGAAACGGACAATTGTTGAAGAAATGAATACAAGCTGGCAACGCTGTTGCTGTGGCGCGGTGTGGTGCGATGTGGTGCGGTGTGAGGTGGTGTGTAACGAAACGTTTGTTATTAAAAAAGCACGTCTAATAATGACATAAATAATACTTAAGTTGTACTTTATAATGATGGAGTGAGAATGAAGCGTCGCGACAATTGTCGTTCGAGCAGTCGGCAACAAAATTTCAATTTGAATATTCATTTATCGTATTACTCAGAAGGGGCAAGTTTCGTATTTGCAC
Organism: Hirtodrosophila duncani; assembly: GCA_037043425.1. Taxonomy (NCBI): domain Eukaryota; kingdom Metazoa; phylum Arthropoda; class Insecta; order Diptera; family Drosophilidae; genus Hirtodrosophila; species Hirtodrosophila duncani. The sequence continues at coordinate 13,253,211 of JBAMBM010000057.1, read as the reverse complement.
TTGCTTGATATGAATATGGTGGTTTTTGTAACTAGATACGTACATTTGTGTACCTTACACTGGGAGAAAGTGAGTGACAAACATTTACAAATTTACTTTGCAGGATATATTTAGGAATCAGTTGAGAGTTGCTATGAGCCATCAGGTGTCAAAGTTAACAGGAGAAGTTGGAATCTGGTTTAGGGATGCCCCAAAACGTCGCTAAAGTCTGAATCAAAAGAGTCTTCTTTCTGGTGCCACTAGCACATGAGGAGATGAGCTTGTATTTAGGAATACCTATCGCGGATATTGAGTCAAACCCCATTGACTTGTGGGATTCAATGGAGATAATCTGCTCATATATTTATGGCAATGCCTTTAGCAGGTTTATTCAATACTGGGAACGAGCTTTTTCAGCGGCATCTGAAGCCAGCAACGCAATCGATAGAATGAGCCGAATAATGTTCCTACTTAGCATGACAAAAAGTATATATATATATATATATTTCTATATATCTAAATAGCAAATTTTGAAATGATACTTTGTGATTTTGCTAGGAATGCTTTGAATTTGGCTTCCTTTTCATTTTCTTTTGTCATTTTTCAGTCAAAAATCGTAAATTTATCGAAACATCGAACAATCGAACAAAGAAGACAGAAACTGAAAGATACAAGGAATTTGCTGCCTTAGGAATATCAACCAATATATGTATTTATATGTTCATATTCAATTGGGAATCCACTTATTTATTCACAGTGTAATACTAAGTATAATTTGTGGCTTCTACATCTGGTTTGTGTAACTAAAAAACTATGTACTTCGATAAGAATGAATATGAATGAATGAATATGTGTGTGTAAGTCGAAGTCTGTAGACCAACACGTGTCTGGGTAAAGCAAACAAAAAAGAGTTGATGAATTTTTATTTTTCCATTTTTTTTCAGTCGGCAAAGCTGAATGTGTTAATTTTGAAAATATGTGTATAAATTACACGTACTAAATTTGTTTTTGTGCAATCGGAAGAGCGTTTAAAATAGCACTTAAAGTGTTAAGTGGACATTAATGTGTCATTGACCAATTTTAGCCCATTTGCTAAACAATTTCAAGTTATTTATAAAGCTAATCAATTCTATTTAAAGTTAGATAAATAATGAATCCAGTACAGATGAAATGCAAAGCTTATTTAATATTGTGAAAAAAACAAATAATTTCCTAATTATATATACATTTAATGATAAATATTCTATATAACAGACAGTTGAAGTCCCTTAATTTTATGGATAACAGTCCTTTGGCTCGTAATCACATGACATACATTGTTGAATAACAAATCTGCTAACCTTAACTTGAACATTTTCAATGCAATTTACAACTGCAATGTCAAGCTTTACAATAAAATTTGATCATGCTTCCCCCATGTGCATTTTAATGAGTTTGGTGTAGGTGTAAATTGTACCCGCATAAATATAACGATTATTTTTTTTGCAATTGTGCTTTTCAATTAGCAGCACAATTATATGCCCAAGCCTTTTGTCTCTGTCCGTCACGCGGCAAGGACGTAAGTAAAAGTTTGATTCGTGTGAATCGTGTGACTCGCGTGCCTCGTGATAGATAACTGGGCAATATTTTTTACAATATCTGAATGCGAGTACAAACGTTCATATGTGGGTTAATCTATTGCCAGTATGTACTGAGTATCACCCTTTTGACTTACATTAGCTCGAATCCTAAACAACTGCCATTGCGGAATAACAAAAACATGATAATGCCACTAAATAGATAAACATTTCTCAGAAAGACTGATGACGGTATATTCTTAATGCAATGATTTTGAAAAACGCAAAAGTAACCGCCTTCAGACTTTCATAAGGAATGTCATTCTTTATCTTTTACAATATCTGTATCTTATTCAACCCAACTTTCCAAACAAACCCGATTTTGAACCACTTGTAGATGAAATTTTCCAAACCTTTTTCTTACTACTCTCATATTATTTACATACTATATCGTTATACCTATAGATATCTTATATATGGAACAACATCCCCATCAACAATAGTTGAAGTTGAAATAACACATATATATATATTTATATCTGTCTAAACTCTAGACTCTAGAGAGTATCGATCAATTCTCATCTGCATACATATAGAAGCACACCATTTCTTTGGATTCCTTCATGTTTACCAACATTTATTACACTCATAATCTCTCGTGACTTTTTCAATGTTGAACTTTCGCATTGTTTCAAGCGATTTCCTTTGAAAATTGCCAGTAAGCTTTCGAAGGCATGTGCTAATTGCTGGCTTATAGCACCTCTTCTAACACCTTATCTACCATGCAATCAACTGCGTCTACACCACACTCTCCATTCACCTCAGCCTGTGTCTGATCTGTCTGTTACTTAAGTGCTAAATAGTTTCAAAGTACGAATTAAATCGTAAATAATCAAATGATCGACACGTCAATTGATGACATGTTATTAAACAATTTTATTTTTTTAATTGCGTCACAGCACACAAATATGTAGGGGAAGGTTTGGGGGAGGAGTTAATTGCAGTGTAGTACTAAGATACTTAGACCATGAACTTTTCCAGCAAACAGCATAATTGCTTTCCATAAGCCATCGACAACAAATGTATTCAGTTTAGCGTGACTGCGCTAATTTGTTTGCATATTTCATACAATACATACATACATACATACATACCTCTATATGCTATATATGTATGTTCTTTTTTGAAATTTTCAAACAATAGCGTCATAAGGTCGAACTAACTAACTAACCCAACTGCGTAGTTTGGGTCACAAGGTGTGGGTGCCAGCGACAGCGTCACCAAATCCATATCCGATGACAACGCCCTGCCCTGACAACTAGAAGGAGAAGGTTGTACAAATTGCTCTGGCAGATGACGCGAATGGCGACAGCGATATGAGATGTGGAGCAAGGCTGAGCAGGTTGACAATAAATTTGCAAATGATAGTTCAACAAACTCAAAATACATAAAACAAATATAATAAAAAGAAGTTTAAAATTGAGAGAAGAATATGTTTTTCATTCCCTAGCAGAATTTAGAATGCTTTTAAATGAAATAGCTCGACTTTGTTGAAATCACAAATAATTGTACAATTTATAATACTTTCTTTTCCTATTTTATATATTTTTTCTCTTACTTTTCTATCTCATCTCATTCTAATGAATTTTCCCATTTCTACGCAACATTTAAAACAAAAACAGGAAATGGCCAGCAAAGAGTTCAACAAAAATCAATCGATTTGCTCCATTCAGCTCATCTGCCTGCGCCTGCATTCAACATTCAGCATTGATTTGTAACCTCAATTCAACTTGTCTCGTTGACACCAATCAAACCGTCAACTGGCCAATAAATGGTCGACTGGACCAGGATCGATTTACGGACGGGCGCCAGATTCTCAATCAATTTGTTTGTAACTGAGTTTTCCATACGTGCTACAATGTGTGTTTTTCTAATTGCTGATTTACGAGGCCTTAGGTATAGGTTTCTGTTGTGTTGTTTTTGTGACGCGCCTCGTTTTCAACTCAATGCCGGTTCGATTATATTTATCGAATTTGTTTGTATTCAGTTTGAATGAAAATGAACCCGCACGATAAGTCTAGAATCGTCAAAGCAAAAAAGGGGGCTCGGCTATGTAGCATTGGCAGTGGCATATGAATTTTATGTTGATGTATGAAATTTATGGCTCACGTTTTTTAAACCACAAAAAAAATGATTAAAAAATCAGCATGCCACGACCACAATGAATTTCCAGAAGTTTCTTCCTGATAAATTTGTATTTCATATGATTGGCTTTCTGTTTTCTATGGAGTTTGTACTTACTTCTGACTCTCTGCAGACCTCCTTTCTCCGTATTCGACATGCTGTCGCCTTCGTTCAGATCTACAGGTGGAAAAAACCAAAAGAAACGAAATTAGGAAGGCAAAATGATATGATATAAAAGATAAACATCGATTTGATAATTTGTGGCATTTCCTAAGTTAATGAAACTGCTTCATATCTTATCGTTATCGTTCCGGCTGCGTCTCGTGAAACGTGCATTCGATGGCGCCTCAATAAGGTGGGGCATGTGCACAGACCTTGTCTATTATCTCGTCGTATCTCTGTCCCATGACTCAAAGGCAAAGTCAAAGGTAGGATTTATAATACATTAGCTCATTCATAACTATGCCAATGAACGGACGTACGTAGTATGGCCGCCGGTGCATTAAGGAATTCTTATCGTTGGCTTAATTTTTATTTATATATATATTTTTTTGTTGTACTGCTTATCTATTTGCCTCAAATGTTGCCGCCACACAAAAAAGAATCATCAAAATGCTAAATTTAGACCACACATACAGTTACACATTCTACAGATACTCGGACACTAGCAGATACAGATACAATTCACATGAGGAATACAAAAAAGTGTCGCCTCAAATCAGTGTAATATCAAACAAATTTTTGTTGATGTGTTTGCTTGTGTTTTTATTTTTACTGATTTTTATAAAGAGCAAAAGAGTTTAAATATTTAATTTATTTAAGAATCATCTTTAGAGATGTATTAAAATAAATTAAAATGTTTATGTATTTCAAATAATTATTTTATAAAATGTTTTGTCAAAACAGGAAAGTTTGCATACATTTTTAAATTTATTAAAATTTTGACGATTTTATTCAGTTTTAAAAATGCAAAAATAAAATTATATAAAACCCAATAAAAATCGAATTTATTTTCAAACAATTTGCTAATATCATTCTTGTTTTATAGCATTTGCTAATAATATAATATCATAAGCTTCGTCAAAATTAAAAACATCATTAAGAGGTCCACAAATTTGCTGAGCAAATATTTATTTGTTCAATATTTAGACAACAAATAAGTCATATGGGTAAACACATATGTGCGTATATATAAGTATGACTATCTTAGGGAGTTCATATCCTACCAGGGGCGCCACAGGGGGAGACCAGGATGTGTAACTCAGCTCATTATTCTTCTTATTAAAAACTATGACAATTTGGTTCTTTCTCATGCAATTTTAAAAGTATACTTCGAGCTTCCCTCCTTCCTTCTAAATAACTGGCTACGCCCATGTGGCCTACCCCTAAAATAACTTTGTTGTCCTTGTTTGAGAATGATTAGCCTTTGCATGTTGCCATGTTATTAGCCGAAAATGAAAAGCGGCATCTGTCAAGCCAACGCACAATCATGAATAAGTATATATTCATAGATATATACGAGTATGTGATGCCATTGACTATATGGCTATATATACAATTATGTATGTTTATATGTTTGTATAAGAAAACGTCATTTGGTGACTACAACAGCTGTAAGTCACTTATACTTATGAACGGATTAATAATATTTGTTTCTATATATCTCGTGTTTCAGTAACTTGCTAGACCATAAAAAACGGAAGCAGCCACAACTGATTAAATTATTGGCGTCATCCAAATTTGCGACATTTTCATACATTTGTTTAACTTGTTGACTTATAAATCATTTTTAAATTTGTATATATATGGAAATTGTTGGTGATGTATGTCTAGCATCTCTAAGTATATAATAAACTTGACATAAAACTAGTTAAAAGTGAAGAATGTTGCTGAGAAAACTATATTCAGCTGATTTACTGTACTGCTTTAAAGGTTTAAATTTGTACTTGTTTGAACAAAAATTATAATTTTAACTGCCTCAAACTAGTTTCAAATCACCGAAACTGAACGTTTGAGATATATTTGGTTGAAAGTAACCAAAACTTTGAACCAGCTAAGATATATTTTATAAGATTTATTATTGATTGTGATAAAAAAGCATATTTATTTAAGAAACATAAATATGGATAAAAGCACCAAAACTAAGTTTTAAAAATTATTAAAACTTGCCATAAGAATAACAGCTTATTTTAAAATAATTTTAATGCCATAACTAGTGACTAGAATTCCATTTAATATTTTAAAATGAAATTAAATTAAATTAAATTCAGTTTGAGAATTTCTAGTACAGTAAAACTTTATGTAACAGAATTATTTTAACATTTTTTTAATCATTTGTATTACGCCGGCTGTAGATTATTTTGGATTTGTTTTGGATAACTCCCTCTTATAAGATTTCAAACGTTGAAAACCATTAAGACAATTTTTGAAAAAATAGCAATTATTTATAAACTGTGATTTAAATACAATTTTGAAGTTAAACATTGTGATCATATTTAAATTATTATTTTAATGGCACTTTAATCTCCACTTTGTTCTAACTGTTAATATATTTAGCTAAGAAATAGCACGCTTTGGCGTTGGCTCTCAATAATATTTGTATCTCTTGAACTGTTCAGCATCTAAATATGGATAAATTGAAAATTTAGTTTCTTGCTCATATAACATTCTTAAGCTATTTTGGAGGCTATCTAGAAAGTGCTTAAACTTTAATTTTAATTTGAATTTGTATAAGCTAGCCTTACAACTCCATGAATTTTTAATTTTCAATATTTTAGTGGCGACGGCGAAATGAATTGTTGTAAATTTCACCGGATCATTACTGATGAATGATGAATTTCGAATCACCTTTGCAAACCTGATTGAATCTGGTAACTTCTAACAAAGCTATACAAATGAACTTATAAATTGAAGTCTTTACATATATGTTTCCACACATCTCTAGAGATTTCCGTAACACCCCAGTAGATCTTTTTTTTTTGAACTTGCACATTTAAGCCGCCTTATAAAATGTCATTCACATCAAATTCAATCCCATTCAATCCCATTCAACCCACACTGTACACCGCACACTCGTTTTTTACTTTCCACTCATTAATATTATTTCAGAAATCAGAAATCAGAAATCACATGCATTTTGCCTTATTTGTTTAACCAACCTTGCACTTGAAGACGACAACAACAACAACAGCAACAACAACAACTGCCAACCACTTAGGCGTCGCTTCACGACTATTAAACGCTATTTATTTACAACAAATTATATAATTTGTTTAACACACACACGCCTGATTAGCAGTCTGTATATGCAATTATACTATTTACAAAACGATTTGCATAAAAATATCACACGCGCGCTATATATATATATATATGTTTATTTCAATATTTTCAGAGAGAGTTTTCTGGTTCAAAAAACGTGCGTTTTGAGTTTCAACAAATGTAAATTTTCGGCTCTTTTTACGAAACTTTATTTACTACAGCAGCTGTTTGTAATTTTTGGAACGCATGCGCAGGCACAGAATGCTCAACAAAATATATTTTCGAATTTTCTATATGTTTTCAGATTTTGCTGTTGGCTCGCTCAGTGTTGGAACTGAACTGAAAATGTTGTCTGTGCGGCTGCGGCTTTTTCTTTGCTTGGCGGCAGCGGCGGCAGCAGCGCTGTCTGCGCCAGCAGCAAAGTTGGAGCCGCTTGCTCAGCTAGCTGAATGGGGCCTGGCCCTGGCCTGGGTCTGGTGGAGCTTTTAACGATGCTGTCGCTGTTGCTGTTTCTGCTTCTGCCGTCTGCCGTTTGCGTTGGCTCGCCGCAACGTCGCGTCGTCGTGGGATGCAAAAATTCAAATTCTTGCGCCGTTGATTTTATTTTTATGCTGTACGTTATTATATTAATACCCTTGCCGACCAGTCCGGAGGGTATTGTAATTTTCTGTTGAGGTTTGGCAGATTGGATTTTAGAGTCCCTTTTCTGCGTATCGGCAGTTAAATAGAGGCTATCAAGTTGCAGCCTTCAGCTGTGATATACGCTAAATTGTCAATGTTTGCTTAAGAAAGATTGCTGATGAGGAGAAGTGGCTTCTCCGAAAGGCAGCGTCTAAAGAATCAAGGAATACTCTTAGTTACTAAAGTCGCTTAAACTCTTTCTTAATGAACGTTCGTATATTCCGGCATAATTTTCCTTCATCAAAATCATTCTCTTGCAGGGTATTTGAGCACCGCTTAAGCCCTGTTTAATTTCCCGGCGTGTGTCATTCTGTCAAATCGATTTCCTCAACTGACAGTTCCAGTGATCGAAAGATCAAGTATGTAATACAATTAAGTACACCCGCACCTTATAATGCAATTACAAGATATGAACACAATACATATATATGTATGTAGATGAGATAGACCCGACTTCCGCCTAGAAACGAAAAATGGGTTCCTAACCACCAAACTGGGCCTAGCCTTAGCCCGCATTTGTTCATCAAACTGCTTTCTGCAGGCACTGGATAGCGGTACCATTAAGATAACAGCGAGCGGCACTCGTAGGGCGGAATGCATTTGGTGCACTGCATCTCGTTCACAATCCATTTGCTCCTCTTCAAATGGACAGGTCCCCCCGGCCGTGGTCAGGCAGCGGCAGCAATTCCCTTTCATTCCCGTCACAGTCGCTTGGTGGTATAGAAGTGCTGCACATGGCATCGTCTAGTGAAGACTGCGCCATATTGTCCACCTTGGCCTTTTCGCATTTGAACATATTGTGGCGCGGTATCAGGCCAATCAGCTTGTTATACTTGCTCGCGCTGCCAAAGTTTCAGCAGATCCCAATCATCGAGGTTAAGGGCGCGCCCCCTTATCAGCTGCATGCGGCGATACTATTCCGAACGTAACTCAAAGGCTTCTCGTCTGGCGAGAATTGGAACATCATGGGTATGCCATAGGCGATGTGTCTGTCGTATATGATCAAAGTCCTTAATGTTCATCTCGGACAAAGCGGAGGCAGGCACCCAACAGCATCGAACTACGGCCACAGATCATGTTCACTCGAAAGGTATTCTATAGATGTACAGAGATTACACAAGGTTGAAACTTATGTACAACTGATTCTTGAACTCAGATGTTGACCAGAAGTTTATTAGATGCAAATCTATCTAGCAAATCTATTTAAGGGAGTTGTCCTACAATCACATGTTGATAATTTGCCTAAGCCTAAACTTCTGGCCATTGAAATGTAGCTTCTTTGTAGTCTTCTACAATCAGATAATCCTAATCAATTGTAATCCAGATTTATATGTGATGTCAAAACCATTAGGATGATCCACTGTACAGCGATTCTAAAGTAATTTGGATATAATTTCTAGAAAGTTGTTATATAAAATGTGGGTGCCTAGTTGATGGACGTTCGCTGGACATTCCAACTCAAAGCTAAGTCCAAAGCAGTCCAAAAGCTAAGGTTATTGGCCAATTCTTGTAAATTATATTTGCGTTGTTTTACAATTCTAAAATTGGCAGCTGGAAAAACATGTCTGTGTATTTACACACTATTGGTATTATAAAGAGGTGCTGCGTAGTTAGGATCGGGATCGTCTTGATTGCATGGAATCGCAACAGATCATGTTTCGCTGTCATGTTTTGTCTCTGGGTCTGTTTCGGTCATGCCTTGTGCGCTGTGTTTCGTAAACAAATGCCAGCGCCACGCCACGTTTTCTGCCTGAAACTAGCAAAAACTAAAATCAGCCAGGTAGCCCGGTATAGCGGTAATCCAGACTTTGTTTGACGTTACGCAGCCGCCAGTGGCCTGAAGTACAGTGGGCTGAGTGTGGAAGTTTTGCAGGGCCTGCATAATTAACATAATTGGCATCACCAAAACTGTATGATATTAGATCCTTAAAATATGAATGTTTGACTTGGCTACTTCTTAGCTGTAAAAGTAATAATTCTAGACACGGCTTTGCGATTGCTATAGTTCAGGTCGTAGAACAGCAAAGAAGTCAAAAACGGAACTAGAGTCATAGCTATGACAGCCACTTTTAGCTGCTTCTCTGATGGTTTCTCTAGGCAAACGGCAACAGGATCTTGGCTACATTTCTATACTCGTACTCTAGTAGAGTAAACGAGTATATTGTATTCGTGCAAATGTATGTAACAGGCAGAAGGAAGCGTCTAAGACCCCATAAGGTATATATATTCTTGATCAGCATCAACAGCCGAGTCGATCTAGCCATGTCCGCCATGAATAAATGCTGAGTACGAGTATCTTATAGTCGAAATATAGACTATAGCGTTCTTACTTGTCTTTATTAGGCTATGATCCTGCAGTCGACTCTGTTGCAAGAGTTTCCACATTCCACACAGACTTAGATTGTTTGAAGTTTCACGATTAAATACAAATCTAAGACTAAGACTTTTATTAACTTATAAATCAGATTGAAATCACCGCCAATAAAATCAAAAATATCTAAATCCCATGCAATGTGACTTATATAGTCGACTTAGTTTCAGTTATGCTCCATTCCAATACACTCAAGATATTAATGAGACTTGGCTATTTATGGAGAAGGAATTGACAGGAATTGAATTTCAATCTTCCCCTCCAATGACCTCTACTTTTAATCAAATTATGCAATAACATTGAAACAACTTAAATCTTGCCCACTGTGCACGGTGCTCTGCATTTTGAGGGTGAGCCAATTGCGCCCTCTCCCAACTGATATGCGTGCGGGGTAAAGGTAAAAACTACTACGAACACTGTGCAAAAGGTGTCGCCAGTTTCAGCTTGGCTCGAAACATCTGCCAGTAACTTTTTTGCTTGCTGCTGCGGCGTCTGCGCCTGTCAATCAGCACATGCCAAAAATGAGTTATTACCCAGGTAGTTGGCCATAAAGATCTGTTCCTGAGATTTCTCCATACAATAATATGGTCAAGGGCAACGGCATTGATACATTTTGTGGCAATTTGTTGTTGCTGTTGTTGTTGCTGTTTGTTGTTGTTGCCATTTTGTATTAACAAATGAGTCTCGCAAACGCAAACAAAATCGCCTCGGGCATCGACAAATAACAAACAGTTACTCATCGATTGGAAATGTCCCAAGGCACGATTTCACGTGACAGCCATTTTGAAAGTGCGCAGGGGGTATTTTTTCTTTGGAAACACGTTTTCGTTTTTTTTTTTTTGGCAATTTTTGTTTGTTATTTGTATTACTTTTATTTTTTGTGTTTTTTTGTACGGCAATCAAGCGAACCTTAATAAACTTCAGTTTCAGGTAGGTGAACGTGTTTTTTGCTTTACCTTCATTAACAAGCGACTGTCAATTTTTCGTCTGAATATTCGATGACACTTCCACTTGTCGAATCTTAAAACGTTTTTCTTTGAAGTGCGAATATTATATTTCGGAACTAGACAATTAGCGAGTTTCAAAACAGAAAAATGGCGTTGATTATGTTTAAAATATGGTGGTTAATTAGAGGGCGGTGCTGTAAGCCTCGTCAAATGGAAACTCCAAAGCGAAGTGTAGCGATCATATCATAATTAAGTAGAGAAGCCAGGCAATTAACAATTATGACATACATAAACATATGCATACAGTTTCTAAATGCAGCAGAGAGTTTAATGCAACAGTAAAAACTCGATATTAAGAACAGAAGAAACCTCAGAATAGAGGGTATAGGGGGAATTTCAAGTTTCTGTTGAACCAAAAGGTTTTGTGAACCTAATTTATCGAGAAGATGGAATGCGAAAATGAGTCTTCGAACAAAGTAATTCCCTGATTCGCTGACTGGAGATAGATTGTAATTCTCAGGGAGGTCTAGCTCCAAACAAAAAGCAAAGCGGCCGCTGATCAGCGAAATCGATAGCAGTTTAAGAGGATACACAATATGATAGCAAACATTATATCTGATCGTTATTTTGATCTTATTCTAAGAAGTCCTTGCTTTTGACATGATTTTATAAGCCCATATATTTTCAAATATCATAATTTTAAGAGTTTTTATAAGCCATGATAACATATTCATGCACCTAGAATAATGAAGAATAATTTTAATCTTTTCAGCTAGCTGGCTTTAGGTCGTATGAACACATTCATTTTAATTTTTTGTCCACAATTTACCTGTTTATACTTGATCTTGGTTTTACTTAACTGAGTCTTGAATTTTTATAATTTCCAGATCTTATTTTAAAATTGCAAAGCTGCATTGAACCCATTTCATGCTTCAATCCTAGAAACAATCAACATTTTGATGAAATTTAAAAAGTTTCATTTATATAGATTCCGTGGACTTTGTCTGTGTTTCTCATTTAGTTTATTTACTGTTTTAAACTACCAACTCACTTTGCTATAACAACAACAACTACAACCGCACATTTCACTTTCGTTTAAAAAAGAGCTTGAGGACGTTTATTTATGTTTCTGCAACATGCAGTGCAACATGTCTGGAGTGAGACACAATGATGATGAAAAATGAAAATGATCTGACCATGTAAGGGCAACAAGCTCTGGGCCAACAATAAATTAAGGTTCTATTTTTGTAGACCCCAACTTGAATTACAGCAACAGCATGGAGATGGAGAACAAGAAAACGGAGCCAACTACTGACCAAGCAACAAGTTAGACTTAAAATAGAAACCCCAAGTTGGAGGGAGGCAGGTGGCAGTGGCAGTGGCAGTGGCAGCCCCACGTGTCTTCCTTTTTGTCACATTGGAGATGAGCAAAGTTTTGATTGAGTGACCATTGGTGACCATCACTGTGACTGCGCCTGATATACTTCTACGTATTCCAAGATATCTTTTGCGAGAACCTTTTGATCAGAACAATGGCCCGAAGAAGATTGTGCAGAAGTCGACGATCGCACAGAATATTAACACGAGGCACACAGAGTTAAGAGATGGAGTAGTTTAAAGGACGAAAAGGAAAAGTGAAAGAAGAGAAAGAAAAGTATAGAAAAAGGAGTATGAGAAGAGAATGTGTGAGAATATGGAGAATAGAAGGTGTCAACATAAAGGGAAAGAGTAACAAGAAATACAATATGTATAGGAAAAGAGAAAAAAGGAAGAAAAGTCCTACGACAGAGAGACAAATATTAGTAATATTTAGTAAAAACTTAAACATAAAATAGCTAACTCATAAAGTATTTGTAACATCTCTATGTTGCCATGTCTTTTCTTCTTCTGACCAACTTGCAACGTAAATATGTATGTAAGGAACATGAAAATTAAAAATGCAAATAAATTGTTAACGTTAAACGCGCAAATTCCAAACTCTGTCCAAAGCAGAAGCAGAGCAGAAGCAGAAGCAGACACAGCAACTGAGACGGCGACGACTGCGGCTGCGAGCAGCACGCAGCGCGCAGTGAAGATGGGGCCACTTTGGTCACGATTTCACAAAAGCATAAAAAGTGAACTGCGCAGTCGCCGTTGCCGCCACAGTCGCAGTAAGCGCCAGAAAGGGAGGGAGACATGGCGACGAGCCTCCATCGTTTTTAGAGCTGTCAAGTGGGGTCCCCAAGCGAGCGAGTGTCTCTGTGTGTGTGTGTGTGTGAAGTGTGTACACTCTTTAGCTACACTTGAAAAAAAGAAAATGCAGATGCATGCGTATGTCTTTTTTTCGCTGCTTTCCGTTTTTACCTAGTCCAGCCCACTTTTGGCTATCAACTGCTCGAACTGGATCGTTCGCTGATTATATGCCTTGGGCATTTTAATTGATGAGCCAAAGTCAGCCGAACGCAATGTCCCGAGTTTACCTCAGTCTCCAGTTGTGCCCCCGCGCGCGCCACCTCTTGGACACGTTGGACTATGAGCCTGTATGATTATTGCTTGGAGAATGTGCGCAATCGCAATGGAAAAGCAGGTATTTTTTTGTGTCTTTGCAAACAGGCAAACAGGCAAACATGATTGCAAAGCCTCGTTATAAAAGAAACCATAGCATATTTGTATAGGTATATACGTGTGCATGTGTGTGTGTGTGCGTAGAGATAGCTTAAGGATGGCAAAATAATATAATCGTAATTTACTGATTGGGAGCAGGATCAATTATCATTTTTCATACCCTTGCAGAGGATGTTATAATTTTGTTACGATATTTGTAACGCATCTCCTTCTCCATAGAGTATATATATTCTTGATCATTTTATAGATATACAATTTTGTTGTTAAACTCTTAAACACACATCTTAAGAAATATAAATGCTTTTTTATAAATATAAAACTCTTTGTTAAAAATAATATTAATTAAATGAAGAATTCTCAAATGCAAATCTCATTCATTTTACTGTGAGCCATAAAACGATGCCACCGATTGTCTCATCAACTTGACCTTATTCATTTATTTGCCATATAATTAATTCAAATTGTTGTTCTGGCCAGACAGCCACAGAACAAAATGTCGCCTTTTATAAACATTTTAAACATTTATTTTGAAAGAAACAAAAAACAAAAAAAACAATACAAATTCACAATTTTTGAGTGCATTGTAATATATTTTTTAGCGTGCTGTGAATAATTTGTGGTTGTATAAAATGACACATTTTTACTTGTAGCTAGATGATTTTGCATTTATAAAAAAAAATATTAAAATTTAAATAATATATACACTTATACATATGTGAGAACATATACATAGATATGGCTGATTGTCTATTTTCAACCTCAAGTCGCCATGACCAATTCATATATTTTTAACAACAGCAATAACAATAACAACAGCAGCCAAGCAGCAGTCGGGCCCCCTAATGTCTATATTTGTATGTACACACATGCCTACATATACTTATATAAAGCGTATATACATACGTACATACGAAGATTTCAACAGACGCTAATATGAGCTGCGTGCATTGGAAGTTGACTTTTATTTCCATATTCTATACCCTTGACTTAGGCATAGGGTAACCTTAAACAGTTGTGAAATATGTCTGAGATATAGGAAAATATTTTCGATGCAATAAAAATATTATACAAATGTAAAAAGTGCCCCATTGTGCAGGAAAATACAAATTCCAAAAAAAAGAAGAGAGGAAGGCTAACTTTGGGTACTCGAACCTTATATACCCTTGCAGAACTATAAAAAGGAAAGAATCCTTGGTTGTCTAAATCGTATTTCCTTCACCTATGGCAATAGGCAACGAAACAATTTTCTTTTTAATTACCTTCAAATAGAAATAGACGGACAGACACACAGACGGACATGGGGTCAGCGATGCTTCTATTCCAGCTACTTGGTTGGATTTGGACTAAAAAATAAATGAGTTATGCTATATAGAGTTATTCAATACGTAACAATCGGTTATATGGCAGCTATATGATAAAGTAAAGAATCCCCTAATAATAATAAATTGCACATTCTTATACCTAAATGCAAGAGCATTCACAATTCGACCGCCATTGATTACTTTTGTGCTACTATGACGGCTGTTGTTGCCAACGTCAAAAGTGCAGTGTTCATCTTAAAAAACAATTAAAAAAGAAAAAAACTGAAGTCTAATAATATAAGCATTAAAAATAAATAATACATATCTGGTGATTGTAGAGAGTTCAATTGTGATTGATGGCTACAAAAAAGGAATACTCGTAATACAAATAAACAATTCAAAAGACATGAATGCAAATAATTGTAAGTCTTACAACAAAATAATACACTCTAAATGATACAATTAAAAGCGATTACAAAATTAAATACAATTTTACAAATATTTAACATCTTATGTAACATAAAAAATAATTTGGCAATACATAAAAATATCTGCAAAAATCGTTGCCTTTGAAATTAAAAAAAATCCAACCAATATTGAAAGTGCGGCTAAAAAACTACTCGCAGGTGCTGGACTAGTCTATCGCCTAGATAGGAGTACACATATGATGTATGTCATTTTGTGTTCTTTAAATTTCCTGATCTATTCCAGTGAGTTCAGTCAGTACTGAGTTTCTGAGGATTTTTTAAATTTTGTAAGCGCTTAACTTCACATTGTTTTCGCTTCATCTGTCTAAATCAATACGAAATGCCATTTAATTAGCCACGCAAAGTGAAGTTTAGCGCTATTGGGTCCTTGTGATAACGGTCCTTGGAATATCCGAAAAATTTGAGTGTGCACTTAAAATTCTTAGAAGAGTATTTCGAATTACTAAAATCTTACAATGTAAGAAAAATGTGTATGCATGAGGCTTGATACACAACAATGATGGGCTTGAGTTATTTCTGTGTGTACATGGTAAATAGGTATGCTTATATGTACTATAGTTTATTTGTTTATTTGCTAGAAATTTGTGCTGACGTTTCATTTAATCATGTACGGAGAGGGAGAGGATTGTGCGTTATAAAACTGCTGATATGGGCAACAGCACGGCTTTCCTTCTGGTAAGCTGCTGATCATACAAAGTGCATCTTGAAATGCCTTTTGCCGCTTGATTTTCAACTTGTTTTCTTTTGCATATTTTCTTATTGATTTCCTACAGAAATCTCTCAATTAAAATTGTGCGCACAAATAAGTTCAATTGATGGGTTAGCCATCATCGGGACAGATCGAACAGAGGCTTTAAGTGGGGTTCGGGATTGGGAACTGGGTGTGGCGCATGTGTGAACCCATTTGTGTATATGAAATGGACATTTACATTAATCTTAATTGATTAATAACAATTCAAGTTCAAAGCCATTAAGGAGCTGAATGAGAATGGGAATGCACTCCGTACAGCCATATCTGAACCAAGTTTTCAATTTCCTTAGAAACTCAAACCAGTTAAATGTGAAATCATTCTCGATTCAAGAGGATTACAAGTTTTTTTTGGAAGCCTACAGTGGAACAAGTAATTGTTAATACAGGGATTGAGTGGAGCTTAAATAAACCGTTCAAGCTAAGTTTGCAAAAACAAGGGATGAAAGTTCGTCCGGTTGTAAGAAAATCTAGATCTTGGACACTATAAGAGATAGAGACTTAAAATTATTTTAATTTTTACCCACTCTTAGGGTGGCTGTCATGCAAACCCACCATCAACTTTAGTGTTTTTATTTCAAATCCACAATATGATATATAAATTTGGTCAGCAAGTTGGAAACACAAAGAAGGGAGTGTATCCGACTATATAAAGTATATATATCCATTGGAGGAGGCCCACATTCGCTGATCTGATCTGATCAAGATCGGACAACAATTTCATATAGCTACCATATAATTGATTGTTCCGGATTGAGCACTTGGTAGCATAACTTTTCTGTTTTTCAGCCATATTAAAACAAATTCGTTCTTGTATCCACTGTAGCCCGACGACAACCGACTAGATTTGATATAGATCGGTTATATATTTATATAAGCTTAGGTAAGGCGAACCAGGCTTGCTTTCTTGATTGTCATACAACGCAAAACAAAGTCGTCTTGTACCCCTTGCATCCACGCCCGTCGACCAGAATTCATGTAGAACGGTTATAAATTTACAATGTGAATGAATAAGCTTAGGTCTTACTTCCTTGTTTTTCATTAGATTTGAACCAAATTGTGTTCTAGAGGTATCTACCCAGCTGACCAAATTTGATCCGGATCGAGCAACTCTATCCTATAGCCCCTCTTGGGAATAAACACAAAATGTTGAATCTTATCTTTACCGAACCAAATTTAGTTTATATTCATTATAGGACGTCCCACATTCACAGACTTTTTATTCAAATCGGGCGTTCCCCAAGTCCATTCTCCGAATTCGATCAAGATCGCTCTGCTATATGATATAACAGTTTACTAGGTACAGGGTATTTAATTGTTACTTCAAAATATAAAAATTACGAGTTCTAATTTAATTTTATAAAACCTTTTTGAACATTTAAAGATTTCCTCTTCCTCTTAGCTCCTGAGCTATGCCCACTTTCTTCGCCATCATTTTCAATTTCAAGTACAAGAATTTTATAAGATCCACATAAGACTTGAATTGGCAACGCGAAAAAAACATGCCGTACGAATTAATATTGGTTGTCGTATCATTTATCCTTTATTCACCCCGATTTATACGATATAGATACTAAGTCTCCGCTTCAGCCAGGAAATTTCTATTTTCGAATTTCGCAAATTCAAAAAACGAAAGTCAATGCAATTATAATATTATATAGTTAAGTTATCCTCCCATCCCCTATATTGCCTAGCCCTCTTATTTGGCAGTGTTGTCTTCGTCTTCTTCTTCTTCCAGCTTCTTTTTATTCTGTATCTGTTTGTGGAGCGCACGATCTTGCTGCGATTTCTCCCAGGCCAGCTCGAAGGGATAGTCCAATGGCTTCAGCTCATCCGGACATTCGTGCTGATTGGGCGCCGTTGCCTGAATGGTGGAGGCACCACGCGTATGGATTCTTTCCAGCATGGCTGCATTATGTGTCTCCGCGTTGAGGTTTGTAATATGTTCGAACAGCTGCTCCTTGGTATAAATGTTGGCCAGGCCGCGCTTATCAAAGAAATGGATAATGTTGCCACAGTCGCGCATAAGGAACTCTAAGGCGCTTGGATGCTCTGGCTCAACACTTTGGGCCACGTCGATGATCCAGCATTTGTTCTCAAACCAGAGGATGTTGTATTCACTGAGATCGGCATGTACGAGCTTGGCCTCATTGTACATCTTGTACATGGCGGCCACAATCTCCTCATAGGCGCAGCTGAGCTCAGCATCACTCAGCAGAGCGTCCTTGAGCTTGGGGGCAGCGTTGTGGTTTTCGCCAATGAAACGCATGACCAAGACATGCTTCTTCAGCACCACCACGTCGGGCACATTCAAACCGATGTTCTGCAGTCGCATGAGATTGAACATCTCCTTCTCAGCCCACATGTTGATGATGACGCGATGATTTTGTTTGCTGAAGCGATTCTTGAAGCGATAGTCATCTTTGATATAGCGATCCCTTTGCTTGAACTCATTCAGGGTGGTTTTGAATATCTTGATGGCGCATTCTTTGGGCAGCAGATGGGCTGGCATTTTTACGCCGCCACCATGGCCATGCTCATTGTTTCCCGTGTAAGTGGAATCAGAGTTGGCATGCAATATTACGGCCTCTTTGCCTGTAGAGATAATGCCATTGATTTGCTCGAGAATTTGATTGTTGATCAGCTTGTAGAGCAAAAGCCGGGTGGCAGCATCTAAGCCCATTTCAGCTGTGGCCACCTTTTCGGAACGATCTGAGCGTCCACGACGAGAATATGCCTTGAGTTGATTAAAGACCTGGCGGAGGTTAGGGAGAAGGTAAGTACCAACTAATTCAAATTCCCTGCTGGACCTCGTTTTTTACTCACCTTATTGGACAGCTTCATGTCAAAACAGGCCGCATCCCCCGTGGGAAATTCGGGCGGAAATGACATAACCCTCTGGGCGTTGCGTACACCACACAATTGTGGATCATGCTTGGTTATCATCTGCCCCTCTTTGCTTACTTTGAAGCCGCACTTGGGTATGGCGCTCATTTTCTTTTCATTTGTTTCAAAGCGATCCCAATCACTTTTTAACTGATGCAGCTCATCTTCTTCGTAATCATCTTGTCCGACATCATGTAGGAATTCCAATTCGCCGCTGCGTCGGTACTTTTCGAGGGTGACTGTGATCTTGGATTGCTTATTCTGCTGGCGTTCTATGCGTCGCAACTCCTCGTTGTATTCATGATCAAATTGGGACTGCAGCATCTGGGCAATGACCGCATCTGATGATTCAGCGCCACTGGCTGTGGCTTCTTCTTTCAAAAGTGCTAGAATTTCAGGGGGCACTTCTTCAGTTTCAGCGCCACTGGCTGTGGCTTCTTCTTTCAAAAGTGCCAAAATTTCAGGGGGCACTTCTTCCTTTTCAGCTCCACTTTCTTTGAGTACCGAAGAGTAATCTTCCCATTCTTCAGTCTGCTGTGATTCGCTAGAGGGGGCAGCCACATCTGAGTAAGTGGGTGCTCCTGGCGATCCAGCTTGGCCATCCCAAAATGAAGACATGAGCCTCTCTGACTTCTGTTGCTCCTGCTTCAGCCGCTGCTCTTTCCGTTTGATTTCGTTGTCGTGCAGTCGATGTGCATATTGCTCTGACATTATATCGGCCAGATTGAGCGCTTGCACTGGCTCACTTTTTGTGGTTGATTTCGACCATGGTGACGACATGATGCTGCTGATGGAACATGCACAAAGAGGAAACAATAAAAACAAAATCACAATCTATAATTTCAATTTTGATAACAAACCTGACACTTTTCGGCGAACTAATGCTATTGTCAACTATTGTTATTGTTGTAGACGACGACTCCTGCAAAGCAAAAACAATTGACACACATGGTTGGTTTAATTCTTTTAATTTTAGATTACAAAAGCAAACCTGACTCCGTTCTCTACTCCTAGTACGATTTCAGGCACAGGCACAGCCTTATGCAACTGTATGTTGGCAAATCCGATCCAACTTTATAAGGCTACAAATAATTTCAATAAAAAGCAATTAAAATGTATTTACAAAGCCTTGTGAAATTACCAGTGATTGAGCTTTCAACTATCGATTGCAGCCACAGCTATCGATTGGCACTTAAGTAAGAAATGGTGAAATAAAAAATCGTGAGAAGTAGTCACATACAGAAACAAAATCACGATTTCTTGGCCGATATTGCTATGCCTGTCCAGATCGGAATACTATATTATATGCTAGGCATAGATGTGTACATATGCATTGAATTGTGAATGATTCATATATGTTTATGCTAGCCGAAATAAGCTTTCCCCTCTTATGTTGCCTTTATTAGAGTAGTTCAAATTCTTTAGGACATTCAAGTTCTTAAATAAGTAACAAAACAGTTTAAGATCAGGCTAAAAATTGACATATTCCAAGCTACTAAACTGTTTATATGCGTGCAAGCCGAACGGTCAGCACTAGGTAATGAACATAAATATCGCCGTATCCGATATATTATTGCAATCGCTAGTTAAGCAACATTCTGGTGCTTTTCAACACCTAACGACTTTTTTGTTTTTTTTTTCAGCACTATAAATTCAGTATTTGTCCATTTTCGTCGTGCGGTCACATTGACCAAATATCGAAATTAAAAAAAAGTGAAAAATATTAATTCAGTTGTTGTTGTAGTTGTTGGTACAAAGGAAAAATGTTGTTAAATTGATATTTGGCAATTCCCAATCGCCAAACCTCAAACACATACACACACAAAACAAGTGCAATAAAAATACGTGGTAAGACGCAGCACGAAAAATGCAAATTTTTGACAGGCAAAATGCGAAGCGCAGCCACAAGCACACAGAAAAAAGTCAGTCAGAAGAAGAACATCAAAATAGAATTCCGAAATTAGAATATGACAGACCAAAAAAAATGTACAATTTCGAAGGCAGAGGCAAGCGGCGCATCGTGTGTGGGGGTTGGTGGTGGTTTGGGGGGACTTGGGGGTCAAAGAAACAGAAACACACAGAGATCGGTAGAGAAGAAACAGAAGCAGCAGCGGCGGCAGCAACAGCAACTGATTTCCGATTTCGATTCGTTTTGCCGCGCGTTGGTGAAAAAATAATTCTGTTTCAGTGTTCTGTGTTTTCTGTGCTAATTTACGCTTAATTTGCTTTTGCTTTTTGCTGATTTTTCTGATTGTTGTCGTCTCATGATAATTCTTTCTTCTACTTTGCCAAAGGACAGCAGCGCGCTTTTTTCCACATACATATTTATCAGCCGCCTCCGCTTTGCTACTAAAAACGCCATAACAACATACCAAATAAAAACAAAACGCTTCAAGTTAAAGAAATGTTAAAGTCTACCACGAACACCTCACAGGAACTGCGTCTGCCACGCCCCGAAGACCAGGAACACCAACAACCGCAACAGCAGCAACATCCACAACAGCAGCAGCATCCTCCCCCGCCACCTCCGACGCATCAAGTGGCCGCCGTGATAGCCAACATGGACACTTTGAAAACCGCCTTTCTGCCTAATCTCAGCATGGATCCGAATATGATAAGCAATCACTACTGTCCCATGTGTCATCAGCACTTTGACCGTGCCCAGCATGCTGCCGAGCATATGCAGCTATGCCATGGCATTACATTTCATAATGCCATCGTGGATCAGCAACAGCAGGAGCAGCAACAGCTGAAGCCCGGTTTTCCCTGTGGGAACTGTGATGAGAAGTTTGGCAGTGCCCTTGAGCTGGACGAGCATAATCGTTTGACGCATCAGGCACCGGCATTTCTGGCCCGTTGCATTGTGTGCAGCATTTATGGCGTCAACTCAGCCACAGCCAATCCCAACGAATACAAATGCTCCCAGTGCGGTGCAGTTTGTACAGCGGCCATGCTGGCTGCTGGCCAACAGACGCCGGATGAGTTGCCGGCGATGGCTCCACGTGATATGAGTCTAACGCCAGAGGAGCAACATCACCAGCAGCAACTCCAGCAGCAGCAGCAGCAGCAACAACAACAACAACAACAACAGCAGCAACAACAGCAACAACAACAACAGCAACAACAACAACAGGAGCAACACCATCCGCACCCACAAGAGCTGCACTCGGAAGACCTCAGTGATGGCCAGGTGGCTCTGAAAGTGCCGCCACTCACCGTCAAGCTGAACAAGAATGGAAATGGTGCGACCGTAACACATCCTCATGTTATCATCAAAGAAGAGCCCCTCAGTCTCAGTGATAGTGGTGATGTGGTCAGTTCGGTGCCAGTGTATGCCATCCAAGCGAATCCTGGTGTCCCGCAGCCCACTCAAGGAGCCAACACCTCTACCACCGCCTCCAGTGTCCTGGTCAGCACACAGACAGTGCCCGCCGATCTGGCCCACAAGATACGGCACAAATGTCCGGATTGTCCAAAAACCTTCAAGACACCTGGAACGCTGGCCATGCATCGAAAGATACACACTGGCGAAGCAGAGTAAATTCCATTTTTGTAATATTTAATCTTTATATGAGGTATTCCTGCAAGTGATTTAAAAGAGTGACTGTAACACCACATGGTGATATATCCAAGATATCGAATGTGCTCATCAAATGATAAACTAAGGCACTCCAATGCGTTTTCTGAAGTTCCCAGTTGCTGTTTCTAGTTAGTTAGTTGTGTGTTGATCGCATATTTCGATAAATGAAATCTTACCAATAATTTTTTTGAGGCAGATAGATCCGATATGACTAACACCAACTTAAGAGTAGCTAAAAGTAAGCACGTACTTTGAAAAAAGAAATCCAATCAAATATCTTCCTGGTCACTATCCAGTAACATTTTGGCTTAATATCTTGCTCAATTTTAGTTAGAAAAGATCGTAGCAGGTTACATTAGGGTCTATATATGTTGTAATGAAAATTATCACAAACAAAATCAGTACTTGGTGAATAGACTGATAAATTCTTCTGATCAACAGCTGATAAATGAGGCTCTGAAACATTGTAAACACTAATTACAGTTTAGACAGCCTTTGGCAAGATGTAAACAAATTATTAAATTATTTTATTTTGTTCGCACAAACAGCTGATCGGATTATTCTGATCATTCATTGGGAACACTGATCTGCGATCAATGTCACAATAGTTTGATTCAAAATACTTCTACCTTGTAAATACAGCTCTTCTGATATGTTTAACAAATCCTTTTAAAAAGAACCTTCATGGTAAAATTAAGAGTTGGTGATCGTAGGATTTCAACAGGGCGGTGTATAAGGTTAACTTTTTGTAAGAGTTATACATTTCCACATGGCAGTAGTTTATGTATAAAGTTGGATTTATAGATTTGATTTTTTTTATTTTCCAACTCGTGGAATATGTATTTCCTAGTCACACTTGTAAACGTAAAATGTAAATCATTTAAATCACTTGTAGGCATAGCTAAATACCTTTAATGCCAATCTGTAGTAAGGTAAAAATCAAATGCAACCAAGATCTGAGCGAATTTTCTATTAGGTTGTCTTGGTTTCATATGATTTTACACGTACTACTAAAGAACCTAATATGAAAACGTTTGTTTTCTGTATGTATAATGATTTTTGTTGTTCGTTTTCCTTAAGATCGGCAGCCTGCTGATCCACATGAGTGGAGTCTCATGTTTTGTTTATTGCATATATGTAAATGAAATATTTTTAACGAATATTACTAATCAAATTATTGTAATTTCTTTTCTCTTCTCTTCCCCACGTGTTAAATTCTTTCTTCTCTCTTTCTCTATTTCTCTCTTATCAATCTATTCAATCACCTATCTTTACTCTCCACTCTACTCCAATCCACTCTTCAAATCAATCAGCGCCACGCCCAAAGAACGCCCCTACACGTGCTCGTACTGCGGCAAGTCCTTCACTCAATCGAATACACTTAAACAGCACACTCGCATACATACAGGTGAGAAACCATTTAGATGTGGCTATTGTGGCAGGGCGTTCACTGTTAAGGATTACCTGAACAAACATTTAACGACTCACACGGGTGAGAAGCAATATTTTTCAAATCAAATCAGTCAGATCAATCAAACTCAGCTCTCAAACTCAACTCAAATATCAATCGACTCGTCTATCAATCGAATGTTATGAAAAAAATACAAAATACAAAAAAAAAGTGAAAACGTTGTATGCAAATCCCATTCTCATTTGTCATACTCTCAACTCTCTCACAAAAAGCGCTCGCTGCCGCTGCGCCAAGCTCGCTCAGCTGACACGAGCCGCCAAGCAGCACCTGCGCAGAAGCAGAAGCCAATACCCAGGCGAAGAACATGGCAAAAACAAAAAGTACAGTTGTGATCGCACCGCTATCTTTTATTCTACAAAATTTAAATAGTCCTCATTTGGGTTTTTGCCATACTCTTCGTTAAGCAATAAATTTAAATAAATAAATAAAATGTTTAGTTTTTCGGATAGCCGAAATTTCAATACACTTGCAGAGGTAATTACGTTTAGCAAAGCTTTGGTATTTTTTAACGAGCAAATAAAAATTAACAAAAGGAAAGAAACCAAAGATTTCTATAAGTATTCAACTTTTTAAGTTTCAAGTTCGTCTAGGAAATATTGGGTAATGCATAGAAATATGATATATATATCGTTTTAAATTATATTTCATTAGAAAAGGACTCACACTTTTCTAAAAATTCTGATTGATATTCATATGAAGATACAATATGTAAAACAGTTTTCAATTCCGAATATATTTCAAGAGCGATTACCAAAACTGTCATAGCTGTATAGTTAAAACAAGGTTTGCCAGCCATAGCAATGGGTGGCCGAACGCAATCAGACTTTCACACCGATCCTGTGTAGCGTCAACTGAGCCAAATTACTGATTCTCGGCAAAATCATGAAAATATGCGGTTGGAAACCACTACTTTTAACAGAGCTATCTCTCTGCAAGGGTATAAAAACTCGATATAAATTATATAGTATTATAAATGAAATAAAATCCAAAAACTGTATCGCCTACGCCTCATCTCATTACGTAATAATCTCCTGTCTCGTTTTGCATTTATTTAACACTCTCAACCAAGTATATATATATACCACACACACACATATATATATAGTTTGATAACTTACGTGCAAATTTATATATCTATATATGCAATACATACCTGTACATCAATCAAATCAAAATCGATTCAATCAATCAATCAAACGTTTTTGGCACTGCACGCATTTCTTTGCATTTTGCTGGCAGTGCGTGATTTTTGGAATTGCTAATTTTTGGTTTCCCCAATATCGTTTTCTTCATCAATTTTGTTGCAGGTGAAAAACCGTTTCATTGTAGCTACTGTGAGAAGTCCTTTAGCGTTAAGGACTACCTGACCAAGCACATACGGACGCACACCGGAGAGAAGCCGTACACGTGTCCGTATTGCGATAAGCGTTTCACTCAGCGTAGCGCCCTCACCGTACACACGACCAAACTGCATCCGCTCTAGGGAAGGCCCAGCGGAGGGCGCTTAATTGTTGACCCAAAGAAACCAAGCCCAAGTGCTTAGAAGGAGTAAGGAGTAGGAAGAGCGAGCTGTAGCAACAAAAATGAAAGACCTTTTCAAAGACGAAAGAAACTTTAAAACTGGCGGAGCAAAAGCAACCAACGACTGGCATATTACAATTAGATCATTTATGGGGGTGTTATAAGGAATTTCAAATAGGTCTTATACTAAGTCTTCTCCAAGATCTTATATTCAATTTACACAGTTTATGTATATGCTAAATGGTTGTATCCGTAAGACTTTGCTTGAGACTAATATAAGACCCGTTTTATATTCCTCTAAGACCTAGCAAAGTGCTGCTAGACTCTAAAAACATACAACCACACCCACACAAACACAAACACATTAAACAAAGAAAGGAAAGTTATACTAAACAATACGTTTTTATTTGGTTATGTAGATGTTTCTTCTATTTTTATGATTATTATTTTATTTTTTATATATCATATTCTGTTATTCAATGAGATTTTATACGCAATTATCAATCAATTATCTCATATACCCACACGCAAGTCTATTATTTATACTATATAAAGAGTAACTATTTTTTATTATATCATATTGTGGCAATATTATTTTTAAATTCTACGCGCAAAACTTAAATTATTTTTTTAAATTATACATTTATAAAAAACAAAACAAAAAACCCTTTGACATTTTTCCTTTTAGTTGATTTGCCTACGAGCAGGATCTCGTCACTTTGGCTTTAAAAACAAAAATTTAGTTATTGTAAATTTTACAAATTTTGTTTAACTAATTAACGCTTTAGCTTGTTTTCGTTTCCAATTTTTTTAATTTTTGCTTAACGATTTTTACATTAAAAATGTTAACAGTTTGTTTTTAAATTATTTAAGTTCTTGTAAGCATTGCTTTTTATTATTAACAGTGAGATTGTATAAAGAGAAAACTAAAATCTAAAAATTATTTTTATTTTTTTAATTTGCATTTTTGAAAGCAAAGATTCAAAGTAAGATTCAAACGCAACACAGCTTTACGCGCCAAACTAGTTTAAACAAATACTATAATAATTTTTATATAAATTATAAGCTTTAAAACAAACGTAACAAACTTATATAAATTGTTTTTGTAATATATTAAAAAAAAGAAACAAAAACTAAACTAAACCACTTTTAATACTTAATAAAATGCAATTTTTAACTTACTAAAACAACGTAGCAAACCAAAACAAATGTAAATTTTTACAAACAAAATAATAGTGTTAATTATATACATATTATATAAATATTGTACGTATCTAAATCTAATATTAAAGCCTCATCTAACGCAAACAAACAAAAATGTCTACCTAAAGCAGAAATAGAGAAACAAACACACACAGCACAGCAACAAAAACAAACAAAATGCGCAGCGCATGTAAAACCAAAATAAATTCTAAGTACTAATTATTGTAATGTGTTTTTTCTTTTCTAAGTTTTTAAATAAACGATTTGACGATCAAAAACTAAAAAACTAAAAAAAAACAATACAAAAGCAAGAAAAACGAACGAACCGCTTACGAACTTACGAACAGCAACTCAAAGTTTTTGTTTAACAAAACCACAAATTTGTTGTAAAAAAAATACAATACAAAACGATTTGAATGCAAAACTAACTAATACTAATTAACTAACTATTATTAGCCCTAAACCATGATTGGGGCGCAAAAAAACGTGAGTAATTAGTAATTAAATTGTAATTAAAATGTAATTTAATGTATGTAATTGCAATCGTAACGGAAAACGTTTAAAATATTCGAGCAATATTTCAATTATATATACGGAAAAATTATATATATATATATAATAATAAAGTCCAACGTGTAGAAAGATCATATGTATAGAAATCTAAAATATTACAAATTAATTTTGAATTACATAACAACTTTTTCATGTGTGACCGAAACTGAAAGATTGTGATTATCAAATGAACTTCGCAATTGAGTTGTGTGCTATATAAGGTCATATAAAAAGGCCTCGGTGTTTTTTTTTTTGTAAACTTTTGAACACTAAGTTTCCTTATTCAAAATCAATTTCAATCAAGTATATTGACTATTATTCTGTGTTATTTCCGGGCAGCACACTAATGTGCCACAATACCAACTTTCATTGAAATATGATTAATTTTGATTTTTATATAAAATTAACTTTTTCCAATACCATTAACATGAACATGTATACCTAATGTTAGCGGCGAATATCACTTATATTCAAGGATATAAAATGTGATATAATGTATAAGCCCAATATTTACCCTCTCGCAGGTGAAATATAGCCTAAGGGCTTCTTAGTGTTCATCTTAGCCAAAAAATCTTATTTGTGTGGGCTATTTATTTTAAGCCAGCTATTTTGTTTTGGCCAGTGCTTTGATTCACAATCAGTCAGTGCGGGTCAGTCAAGTCAATACATATATAGATAGATCATATGTCAACGAAAAAACGCAAAAATTTCAAACGGTTTTTATAGAGGTTTGCTTAACGTTTTATCTCGGTGCTGAAGAATTACATGTTGTGTCTGTTCTGTATGCTGAGTTCAGGTATCACACATATTCAGTCCAATTGAAATCATGATTTTCCAGCATTGCATAAACCAGTTCTAATAATACATTGTGTATGGGGTTGCAGATTTATACTTATTAATGAACTGACAACAACAGAATGTGCTAGGAAACGGCGAAGCATTGAAGTATGCATTAATTCTGGCATAAATATACAACTATCATTGACCTCTTAGAAACATTTTTACAGGAAACTTATTTTCATACTTCTCAAAGCATTAATCGGCATGTATATATATGTTTGATGGGCATTTCTGAAGGATATGAGCGCTGTTCATTCTTGATCGGCATGACGAGGGGATTCCAGTTTGTTTAAACCCCGAGATCTTAGAAGTCTTTAGAGCTGAAATTTTTCACAGATGTTTCTTATATCTGCACGCTAGTGCGGTTTGAGTGTCATCCTGATTTGGATTGGATTCAGTTTGGACACCCATATCATTCAGCTGTCATATTGTTTCACAAGAGAAAAGAATCGTTAATGTGAAAACCATCTTAATGCACGCCACTTAATGCACATCACATCGCCGAAACTAGTGAAAGCACTGGAATAACAAAGATAATAAGGCAAGTACTAATCTCAGAGTTGCCAGAGCTTCTGATTTCGTGCCGCGGAACGGTAACGGAGCACAGTAGCCCGCTCACGAGCTAGTAAGGACCAGCTTGTGCTGCCCCTTGACCGAATAAGGAATACATATTGTAGTGTCTCTCAGTTGCTACGTGAAGCTATGAACAAAATAAGTGCAAGAAATGATAAGTTAAATTATGTATTTACAATTTGTTATGTATTTACAATATTAATGGTATATAAGCTTTTTGCATGTTTTCAACCTTTTAAAAAATGTAAGTATATACGTAGTTCTTTCATTCAAAAATAAATCAACCTGCCAGCCGGTGACCGCTGTTAGCTAGCTCTCTGCATAATGAGTCACCTTTATAAGGCAAAAGTATAAATATAATTTAATGAAGTGACCAATTTTCCTTACCTTCTACATTTTGAGTACCATTCAAAATAGTGCCCCCGATAATTTAACACAACAGCTGAATGCCTTACGCCATGTGCACTTTTATACTCATACCCGAAGTTGCCTGAAGCTGAGAAAATTATTAGTTTTGAAATTATTCGTTTTACTCTATTCGCTTTGATTTGTGAGTATTTTCAATTGTTAGACAGTATGCATTTGCCCTACGTCGATGCTCTCACGGAACGTCAGCAGCAGAACGGCAATTATATACTTCAAAATCAGAGCGAAGAAGGACGGACAATAACAAGGACAAGAAACGGTTAAAATCTTATCGAGCAAACAGTCGGCCAACTTTCTGAAAGGAGGAATAAAGCAAGGTTACTAGCGTGACGACAGTTCTTTGCACCTTCATTGATGGACAGAGAGCACAAAAAGGGAGAAAGCTAAAATTGACAGAAAATACATATGATATTTGGTTCTACAGTGCACTGTAGATTCGTTGACTACTTACTTTGGCATAAACCTCAAATATTAAGATATGTACACCAAATTTGGTTTCTATGGATATGTTGGGCCCCTAAGATGATTAACTAAGTATGATAGGAAACTGCTTCCTCCCATATAACCGATTTTTACCGAACAATCATCAGTTTTAGAAGCGTCATTGTCTGAATAACGAATTTTATTCGAATCGGATCACTATACCAGAAAGCTCTCATAGTACCTTAGAGCCGATTGTTTCGGAATGAACCTTAATAGAAAGTCTTCTAGTTATTATCTGTTCTGAAAGCTCTGCCGTTAATATTGTGTCTATCGTTATCATATTCACTTTTGGGACACCCGGCTTTGCTTTGGAACTCAAAAAAAATATATAAATAAAATGTTTATTGCATAAACTACACAAATGAAGTTGACTTCTTTTAAATCTAGAAAGAGTTCAATTGCAAGTGACATGCGCTTCAGCTTTTTGGGAAATTAACATGGTATATGATGTTCATCTTTGTTTATCAAGTTAATTTAGTTCAATATGTGCTGTATAATAGCCTCGGTTGCTGCTCCAAATGTCAATAAGCCTTGCGTGGCCAAACACAAAGTTTGCTACATCAAACGCGATTCTTTCAGAACATTTTACTGTATATAAAGCTCAGAAATCCAAAAAAATAAATACATAAAATATTACACATATATGAAAAACTGCATTTAAAAAGAGCGCAGAGAAGAGGTTTGTATGATGTATTCGACTTGTGTTACTTATATGAAGCATTTTTCGCCTTAATTTGTATTAGTTTTAGGAGAGAACTAAATTTGTTGATCAAATATTGTATATTTGGAAGGCTTTCGCAGTATGCACAGGATTATGTGTTGTGGTATGCCGAAACTGTCTTGAGTGTAACCACAACTTCTCCACTGTCCACTGATCAGTCAGCATTATAGAAGATTTTAGACGCAGAACCAAACCTGCATCTTAGCGAGGATCATAGACTATGTCACTATACCCTATAGATTGGCATAGCTGCAAAGATAGCCTAAAACTAGTCACTATTTATCGATCATCCTGAAATCAAAAAGCCTGTTGGAAGGCATGAAATAGCACTTCCTGCTCGCAAAATCCAATTGCTGTACAATAAATCGGTAGCCCAAGCCGCATTCCCATGCTAATTTCCCTTCTGTAGCCTGTTGTTGTTAATGATTTTGCACAATATTGGTTACATATGAAGCCAAAGAATAACAACATGCATTTGATTCAATCATTTATCATATTTATTAGTATCATCCTCGTATTATCTTCTTCAATTTCCAATTTCATTTTTATATAATTAATTTTGAAAGTATTTTGTTTCACATTTGGTTTTCTTTTTGCTTTACGCTCTCTCTGGGGGAATACAAATACATATAGAACATGTTTTGAAGCAAAACGCAAGGCATTTTGCTATTATGTGCTTTGTTTTTTGTTGTTGTTGCTGTTGCTGTTTTTTCTTGTAATATAAATTTCTATGACACATTTTGTTAGTTACAATACCCTTGTACATGTACACTGAACGAATATTATGAACACTATCACACTTTCAAAAATGATTACTTTTTCGGTTTTGCCATTTCAACTAATTTTAGTATGCTGATATACAATTACATATATTCCTTTCATATACATGTATATATATATATATATGTATCTATATATGTAAGTATATATAATATAGTTACTATATGTAAACACATTTATGTCATACTTTTGATCAAACGCAATCAAAAAGTATATATTTTTGTTTTAAATGCTCAACTTGTTGCATGCATGCTTTATTTAAATATTATAATTCTCATTTTATGCTCGAAATATATGTATACCCCATATATATATATATATAAATGCTTATATAATTTACTGCTTTTGGGTTTATATGGACTTTTTGTTTATTAAAATTATTATTTATGCTGTTTTCATTGCGTTGAATACATTTTAAATGTATTTCGGCTCTTAAGCTTTCAGGGTGTTCACGATGTTGTGCAACTGTACAAAAGTGTATGTGTTCCAATCCCACATTCCTACTGAAGTCCTGAAGATGTTGTACAAAGGTTGGAAGTGTTGGAAAGTCATCAATCTTAAGACACTTTTTTATTTTAGTGCCAAAAATTTAAGAGACAAATAAACAACTAATTTTATGCATTAATCTAAGAAATTATTAAGTTGTAAAAGATAAAGTGAGTAAAAATGAAATTAAAGAGCAACAAATTCGTTAGATTTCTTCACAGTTGACAAAGAAAATCAAAGTAGCCACCAATGCATCATCTGCTGTGAACAGCTGATGCTCACTTGCACAGATGCTAGACATGTGGGAACACCCTGATTGAAAACAATTGGTAAAAGCATGGGCGCAGTCAGCAGAAAAATGAAAATGGTGAACTGAAAATTCTTTTCAGTGAACGAATGAATGCATGAAGAATGAATCTGATGTCATTTTGGCAGTCACCTGTGTGTTTTGGCGCAAATTTTCTTAGATTTAAAAGACCAAATCAAGCTGTTTAAAACAAAATTCCCTGCTAACTGACCTCCAGCCAAATACATTTGTAATTTCTTTATAAAATCATAGGTTTTGTTTAAACTATTGAAATATTATTATTATTGGTAATAATTCTTTCCCCTTTAAATATGCAACAATATATATTTACTCGCTTTAACAAGTGCCTCTATACTTTCCTTATATTTACAACATTTTTTCTCTCACCTTCAGCTGCTTAAGTTTGTGTGGCAAAAAGTGTGAATTAGATTTTGTCATATTTTTAGTAAGAATTAGTTGATGAGAAAAAGTTTCATAATTGTAAGTATATTTAATGCCTATAAGCTCAAATTTACAACTGATTAAATTGTGTGTGTTAGAAAACATGATTTTGCTGTCAATGGCAGACAACTAGGACTTTGTTTTGTTCTTCTTTTAAAGCAGCACTAAGAGAGTTTAAATTATTTATAACATAAGTACATATATATATATATAGTTAGTAACTCTTAAGGAACTTAAACAAAATGTTGTATTTAGAAATACGAATTAGGTGTGTGTTGCTTTAACTTTATTTTATTTTAAACGCTTACCTACACTGGTGGGCTCTGTTATACATGTTTCTTTGTTGCATTCAGAAAAAAAGCATAATTCGAATTTAAATAAAAATACAAGTTTTTAGACCACACGCACACAGACACACGAAAAAATGTATCAAAATTGTACAAAAAATTGTTGCTGAACGCCGCCTCGTTTTCCTTTAAATAAAGTAATGTTTGTTATTGTGGTTGATTTCATTTTCATATATGTAAGTAATTTTCTGAGTGTTTCTAGCATAAATTAAAGTAATTTCATTTATTGTTAGTGTTGGCTGCTTTTCACATAAATCTACATTATACAAACGTATCCATATATATGTATATATATATATATTTAAATGGTATAATATGAATTCTTTTACTTATGTACAACTTTGTCGCTGGAATATCGTTTGTGGTTGCTTGATTTGTTTTTGTTTTTGGTTTTTCTGTTTTAATTTGTTTTCTTAGCTTTTTTACTTTGAATGCGAGACAACAGAATGTGAGACCATGGAATGGGATAGCATTGAATGCGATATGCCCGATATTTCAGCATAGGTATCTGTGGGTCCTTCCGCACTGCAAACCGAGTCCTCGGGCGTGCGAGATGGTTCCGCCTCAGTTATTTCAATATCCTGATGATGCTTATTGCTGCGATGTTTGGCACTTAGAGCCTATTGGAAAAACGTATACAAACGTATTTTACTAAGATGTTTCAAAATATGTATATAAATATTATGATTTTTCGATATAATTCTTAAATAGAACTTTGGGTGCAAATTAAGCTTATGAAGTGCTATGGATAGGCATGCATTTTCTGGGCGGCTTGGAGGGGGGCGTGAGGGGACCTAACACACACAGAAACACACACACACAATTGGTTAGAACTTTAGAGACAAACGTGCTGGCTTATTTAATTGTTAATTTTTTTTGTTTGCTTTTGCTTATTTTTTATTTACAACATTTAGTTTTTTGTAGTTTTTAATGAGACTGACAATTCTTACCTTATCTTTGCTGCCCTTTTTCTACATATTTGACAAGTTTTTTGGTATTGTTTTGGTTTTGTTTTAGGTTTTTGTTTGTACAAGTCATGACAAGAACAATGATATATAACGATATATTTATAAAGATTTCATTTAAATATGTAATTCACATACAACAAGACAGACAGGTTCAAGAAGAAGGCATCGAGAGAAAAGTTCAGAAAATGTAAGGGGGAAAATTTTCGTATAGGCAGCAAAAGGTTTTAGTTGAAGTTGAGGAAAAGTTGAGGTGAAAAGAGGAGGTTGGATAGAGAAAACATTTGAAAGCCCTTTTCTGTAGATTGTTGCTTCTGACACTTCTTCTCTGTTTTGTATTTTGTTGATGCAATGTACAGTGGCTGCGTTCAGTTGCTAAAATGGATTTGATCAGATCTTGAGCTTACTTGCAATGAGAAGCGACGATGACCCGCTTTGCGTCCGCCACGCCGTTTGCTTATGTGCGGATTATCCTGTCGCAGGGTCTTGTTCTTCAATATCTCAAGTTGGGTGTACAGTCTAAAAAAGAAAGGAAAGGAAATATAAATATGCATGTGCATGTGGTTGTGTCGATTGCTACCTTTTGAGTTCAGCACGTATATCCTCGGGATTCATTTCGGATATGGTTAGTTCACCTATATCGGGATCGCCCAGGCATAGGCCGGCATAGCCGCCGCCCAAACGCTGGCCAGCATCGTGCGACGTACCCTTGAAAGCATCCACAGGTAAACGTATTGATAGATCATACGCTAGCGAACGAACCTGCAAGCTATGAAGATGCAACAAACACCGCAGAACGACACTCAGGAAGTACAAATAAATGGAAAACGGAAACGGAAACGGAAATCGTACAACGGAAACAATTGGAAATTATAGTGAGGTCAAAGAGCAAGTAAGACACAAATCATAGTTATTAAGGAGAATTGAAAGAACATTTTGTGCGATTGTTTCTTATCATATTGGTTTTGGAAGGATATTTGTTAGGTATAAACTGTTTGAAAATTGTGTGTGTGTGTTGAGTTTCTGTCTATTGTGTGTGCTCATGGTTCGGGATTGTGTCTCTGTGTGTTGTGGTGCTGAAATATGAAAAAAAGAAAACGGAAATTATATTCAAATTAAAAAGAAAATCAAATGAAAGTTAAAGAAAGAGTACTACTTTGTAGTTAGACAGAGAGTTTGGCTTATTTAAAGATTACTTTCGCTTATAGTCAGAGGAGTCATAGCTATATTATAGGAGGTGGACTATGATTATATGTATATATATATATGGAATTTTTGGAAATTTGAAAAGGAAACCGATTTTTGTCAATAAGTCTTAGATATTGCATAAAACTTAACCGAACAGAAACATGCTAAAATTGTCCAGCCATGCAGCAAGCGAGCTTAGAGTAGATGTACAGTTGTGTGCAAAGCATTTAAGAGTACAAATGAAACACAAATATAATACAGTAGTAGTAAGTAGTAAACGTAAACGTAAACGACATTCTTGCAGCAACTTCATAGCTTGACTAAAATTCATGAATATTAGCTTAATTCTAAAATTAATTAATTATTTTACAAAACGAATCGGAAATTTAAATGAAAATCAATTAAAATAAATTTTTAGCAAAAGCAAAAAGCTTTTTTTCGTTTTTGTTAACAAAAATCGTTTCCTCAATCAGTTTTCAATTGTTGTTGAATTCTTGTTTTTTTTTTTTCAAAAATGTAAATAAAGACAACGACGGACGTGGCACAAATGGAACAATAACTTAACTGCTGGAACACCTAAATGTCTAGCCTGGAACATCATATTAGTACTTAACTTTACTTTATAATTTGATTTGGTTTTTATTGTTTTTACGCACCAAAAACAAAGAATTAATGCTCAACTCATAGATTAATTAATGGAAATCAAATAAAAACCGAAGAGTAAAAAGTGAAATGAAAATGTCAACGTGTTGGTTACCTGCTTGTGCTGATACCATAATTTTGGCACAAATATCAAACCCAGTGCAAAGCTATTTGTCAGCTGTGAGCGTATGAAGAGGGCCAGCAAAATGGCGCTCGGACTCATTTCCGGCAGGTAGACAAAGCGTAGAAAATAAAAGCTGCCCGAGACGAGAAATTCCAGTGTCAGCGCGGTGACCAGAAATTGCCGCTCCTGCGCAAAAAAGGCAGTGGAAGGAAAGACAGGAAGCCAATTAGTGTGAGGTTGCCGTTGTGCTTTGTTCAATTTGCAACAGGCTGTTCAATTTGCAATATCCAATTACATCTTTGCTGATGAGCCCATTGTTCTTAAGAGGACTGAAAGGCTTGCCACAGCAGCTGCATTCTTGAAACGCTCCATCTAATATTTGAACATAAATTTCCCTTGATCCTCCCCCCGCTTACCCGAAACTGTGTATTGGCATTGCGACTTGCAATGGCCAGATGCAGCCCAAAGCATAGTATGAGTATCTCGCTGGCCTGCGTCACCAGCTCCCACTTCAGTGGATGGCAGGTGTTTGTGGTGGCCTCCCTCAGACTCTCCAGCTGTGCATTCTCCAGCAGATCCAGCGACGAGGCCGTAAAGGCGGCCATATAGCAAATGACCGCAAACACCATGGTGCCCAGATACTTGAGCAGATCCACATCACGCAAAACCCAACGATGAGCCTTACGAGTACGAAAGTCCACCAGATGGCGATAGAGTTTCAATATGATGGCCCCATAGCAGGTGATGAAGCCGAGCTCACGCAGCCAAGGCTCCAGCAGGCAACGTTCGGTGGATGCGGGAAAGAAATGGACGGCAACCTGGATCAAGAAAGTCATCAAATATGCGTAATGAAAAATCCAGATGAAGAAATACACCCACCGATGCATAAAGTAAAACAATGCCCAATAGTATGGTCTCCAAGACGGTCCACATGCCAGAGGCAATGGCCTGAAAATTGCCTGATTAACGGGTTGACAAAGGATAATGAATTAGACCACCCACCTTACATTTCCTTTGCCTAAAAACTACAACACTTAACACCACACAGCACAATATGCAGGTGCCGAGAACTATAGCAACTAGCAGACGCATACAGGAATCCATATTGAGGGCTTCTTCCTCTTGGAAGGTTAAGCAAACGCCATGCTGATCGCAATCGGAGCAACCACCCGGACAAGGTATACACGAGAAGTTATCATAGCCCTCCGATAGCTCCACCAGATCGCCACGGAAGCCCTGCACCGTGGCATTGGGAAGATAATAGGATTCTCTACAGATGCAGGTGTAAACATCTCGAGTGGCCGCCGGCTTGTTTTCGGTCAACAGACAGAAAGTTGTATTCCGATCGCAGCTGATTGAAAGAAATATATATATAGGTTGGTTGTTTAGGTTAGTTTATAAACTTAATATTAATATTAGAATATGGAAGCTCACCCATGTCGTCGACCGAAAACTTCTTCCAAACCATCATTGCAAACATCCTCATCGGCTGCTATAAAGGCGGCTGCCACAATTCTAAAAGGTAAGTGGAAATAATAGATCCAATAGAAATTTTGAAGATAATTGGTCTTACTTGATTTTATTTTCCACAAATGATATGCGAAATGGCCAAAGCCAACGACCCGTCAACAGGTTACAGTCTCGGAATGGAGCTCCCCACTCTTTAGTGCCATCAGTGCTATTCCAACCAGCTCTGAAATTAATAAACAAACAAATAGTAGTCGGCTTTCAGTCCTACACATTCCCTCGACCTTTTTTTTGCCAATATTTCGAAACATCAATAAAGCAATATTAAAAGCAATTAGCTAAGAACTTTGCCGCTATGAAAGCCCATTGACAATTAAAACCTCATCGTCACGCGCAGATCGATGCAAACATTGAAGGTTACAGAAATTCATCCATGACCCAAACCAAAACAGTAGATATAACTTTGCAGCTTAGAAAGATTTAGAATGCATTTCCATACAAACTTTGACTTCAATTTTGACCTACTTGTGGATGGTAATTGGCCTCTTAGTGTTCACCACTACACCAAATTTCAGCTGTTGATTATTCCTCTTCATTTTAATAAATAAATGTTGAAATTTATTCACCTATAAAGTAGATATACGACTTGCTGGGTTACTAATTGGAGCTATTATTCTGAGGCTTAAAAACCTTTTCATTGAAGTTTGTTGAACAATTTAAAAATAACAATTGAACTCATCGTTTTTTGTTTGAATTCTCCCATCTAGTCCATCCTCGTTTCATTACGAATGTGCCTGCCAGTGAGGGAACCTAGGCACCAATCCTTAATCGAGATTGTACAGAAAATGCTGCAGATCCTTATTGTTGTAATTAGTCGTGTTCGTTCCGATATTCTCTCCTGTATGACTCTACATGCATTGCTCAATTCCAAAATTGCAGTTGCGTAGATAAAGCTCTACTTGATTAGATTCTGTGAAAGCATCCAGTGCATTAAACCTAATCTTGGTCAAGGTCTTGCTCTTGGCGAATTGGCCTTATCATCTCTTCGTTGCAGAGTAAAGTGGGCGCTCATGCGAATTCCATAATAAAAATGCATGAACATGAACTACCTTTGGGTGCTTAAAAGATTAAACCATATTTCAAAGTGAAAGAAATACTGGCATTTGAGGCTCGAAATTGTGTTGTCTAGTGTAATGTGAATACCTGACCTGACCTCAGTCGAGGCATGCATTATTCAAACGTTTTTATTCAAGCAAAGTCCCATTTGGAAATTGCAATTCAAAACATAATTTTGCCAAGTCCATATACATATTTCAAAACTTACCCCAATTCTCGCCAATAGGAGCCCAAGTACGCCTTATTGTGCACCTCTGAGGGGGGTATCTGAAAGAGAGACACCAGCAAATGTGTTACGACCTTAACTAATCGAACCAGGTTGTGGTTGTTTTTGTTGTTGTTGTTGTTATTGTTATTTGTTTGCTTTACACACCGTCACGTTGTCCCTGAATTTAACGACCACTGTGTGAATGCTTGGCGCCGCAATGGCAAATGCCAACAGATTCTCATCCTCGTTGAGGGCATATCTGGCAATTCCATTGGCACGTCGGTGCACCTCGGCACGCGTCTGATCATCGATGGTGATTGGCGTATTGGCATTTGGAAATTTATTTGACAAAAATTCAATAAACTGACGTGCGGCATCCTCGGCAATGTCCGTAAAGTCGTAAAGCTGAGCGCGCGTAATGAGAAAGAAAATAAAGATGAAGAAAACACGTTTGTTTATTTTCGAAAT
Source organism: Hirtodrosophila duncani (assembly GCA_037043425.1). NCBI lineage: Eukaryota > Metazoa > Arthropoda > Insecta > Diptera > Drosophilidae > Hirtodrosophila > Hirtodrosophila duncani. Next base: position 13,214,296 of record JBAMBM010000057.1, on the reverse strand, counting down.
TAGAAAATGTTACTAAAAATACTTATATATATATATAGTATATGTCCCTTTTAATTCTATGTGCATCGCTGAAAATTGCGTATACGCAACGTGACTTGCCAGTCTTGACCAAAAAAAAGTGGCAACTCCATAAATAAACGTATATTTATGTGTATTAATTATTCACCTGACACCTGGCAAAGTGTATGCACCACAAGCTTTCTCTATACTTCCGATTTAGGGGCAGGGACGAGCGGCGGGGGAAATAACACAATTTAACATCCTAACATCCACTTTAGCTCTTTGGGTCACACAAAATGTTTTTAATCCCCTTTTGTTTTGTATGACTATGGCTCTTAACCAAACCAAAAATGTTTGTACATAATTTACACGTTACAAGCGTGGCAAGGCAAAGGACATAGACAGAGGAGGATTGGAGTAGAGTGAACTGGAGTGGTGTGGAGTGGAGTAGCAGAGGTTTGGTAACAACTTTGATGACATCATTATGCCTTTTGGGCGTAAGCAGAAGTAACCACAATCGAAGAAGGCGAGGAGTAAAGTAGGTTATGCTGCCTGGGTCTGGGTGCTGTCATGGCACCTTTTGGCTTTTAAAACAAATAATTCCCATTAACAAAACGCAAAAGCCGATGCCGAGCACACTGCGAATACGTTATTTCTGCCTGCAAGGGGGGTGTGGGTATATGTGTGTGTGTGTGTGAAATGGAAAACCCAATGAATTATTAAACAAGAGGCAAAATATACGAGTTAACGAGTATTTGTACACAAATGATGGAAACATATTGAGGTAGAAGCATTCAAGCATTCGAGAGTGTTGCGGTCAACACATGATATATTATTGAAAATGTAGTCCCAACTTTGTTACTCTTTCTGTTCCAACAACAATTTTACAATATCATACATATATTACGTTTCTAAATTCAATATCATTCTGTTATGTTATTGCTCAACCTTTAGTATATCAGCCTATTCGCACAATTAAGAATACAGCAACAGCCTTTGACAGCGAGAAACCATGTTATATTTTATTACATTTTTTCTCCAATTTTCCCAAAGGAAACAACCTTTACCCTTTAAGTGTGAGATTTCCTAATAATTAACTGATTTAAATGAAAGCTTTGAGTACAAATATATATGCAGACGATTATGGGCGTGATCCAGTCACATGGAACCTCACCAATTTTCCCGCTTTTTCTCTTAAATTATCATCGGGAAGGATACTGTCATGAGTGTTATGTTAATGTTATGATCATGAGTCTGGTATATTATAGTATAAAATTATAACTAATTCAATTAATATTTACAAATACATATGTCAAATATATAATTACATTGGAGCAAAGAAATATACATATAATTTTTCTTATTATTCACTGCGGTTGAAATATTGTAATCAATTTTCCGCCTATACGTTGCGGCAACTTTGTCGCCTTCTTTCGGTACTCTGTTCATAGTTGTTAAATAATATTTACACTCGCTTTGATATAACGTTTTCTTCCGCTTTTCTTTGTAAAAGCAACCTAAGTCTCTATTAATTTAGAATGATTATGTAGTAAATTTGAATTGATTTCACCTAATTTAGATTTAAGGTTAGGCGTTTGGGATGATTGTGTAGCCTTAAGATATAGCCAATCAATCCTGTTGGACTTCTTCACTGACCCAGCAATGCTCTGAAGTTGGGTGTGAATCGCATTAGATTCGTATCCTAACATTTTGTTATGGAAGCGCTGTATTATTCTCTTGTTACAGTTGGATTCCTTAAGTTCAAGCTGGCATAAACGCTTTGTATATGAACAGTTTGTTGTGCATCTTCAGGTGGAGCTTTATGTGTTTTCCCATGAATCGCATTTATTGCTTTGTGCATTTAAAGTGTAAATGCCACAAATATTTCCTAATGGGAATCTTTCTTAGTATTCTTAGTAACATTGCTCTAGCAAAATGTGCTTGGATAGAACTATTATCATATAGAAGGACATTCCATAAATGTATGCAGACGAAGAGTTACTTTTATAAATGTTCCTCGTTGTCTTATCATATAGAAGGACATTCCATAAATGTATGTAGACTTTTATACTTTATAAATGTTCCTCGTTGTTTTACCCATTGCTTCGGTAAATGGCTATACCCCACTCTAAGGTAGAGCATTAAAAATATACATATATGTGTACTCGCATATGAGAAAACACTTGTAATAGCAAAAACCACAAAACACACGCTGAGTGTGCAATAAAACATGCATACATATGCAAATATACTTATGTGGAGGCATACATTTTTATGTATGTGTATATGTATGTATGGTGGTATGACTGTCTGGTTATGCGAACATAAAGCCAACCACTACACACATACCCACACTCACACACACAGACAAAAAGATTCACATATTGAGCCTGAGCCTGAGCCTGCCTGCCTGCCAAATGAAATCAGTAAAGCGCGTTTTACTGGCTTTTTAATGTCCATGGCATTCGCCATATGCTTCTCGTGCTATGCTGCTATGCTATGTATGGCTCCTTCTCGGCTCCTAGGTTTTTCAGTCGGAACTCGGATATGTCTCGCATTTGGCGTTGTACAGAAATTCTTACTTATGACCATAAAAATATTTTTCATGCTTACAGTTGGATCATGTCTGTTGTTGGTGCTGGCTGTTGTTGTTGTTGTTGTTGTCATTTGCATGATTTCCTTTGATACTCTTTCATAGAAAAGAAGCATCTGGTTGTGTGCATTACATTTTCAATATATGCCCTGATTCTACACCAGCTGCCCACTATAGTAATCCAATCTGAATCCAATCTAAACAGAGATCGTGGGGGCTGCTCAAATGGATACGAACCGAATTTGGTTTCATTTGGATGAAAAACATAGAAGTTATGCTACTAAGTGTTTATTCTAAGAAGATCGGTTATATGTTAGCTAAATGATAGCTATATGAAATGAATACACACCCAATTTGGTTCGATTTCGATGAAAAACAGAAAAGCTATGATACTAAGTGTTCATTCCGGAACAATCAGTTATATGGGAGCTATGTGATATAGTTATCCGATCTCGATACAACTTAACCAGCGTGCAGTCAAAAGAAGCATCTGCTCTCCAGCTTAGACTTTTGAGGCTTTTGTGTTGAAACAGACGGACATGGTTATATCGATTCCCCTTGAAAACGCTTCCTTCTGTGAGTGGAAAAATTCTTAAACGAACTGTATGAGCGTGTACACTAGAGGAGTCTACGTATCAAATATGGTGACTCTATGTCTTATAATCTTCGACCAAATCGACTCCGACATTGATATAGAATATATATACTCTTATGGGGTTGGTCTTATGGGTTTAGCCTGTTACCCAATCTACTAGAGTAGGAGTATATCCACTGAATATTAATTTCAGACTAAAATAAAATTTCAACTTATACCAATAGAACAGTTCTACCTTTTCCCTATGTTGTATGCATAAATAAGCATTATTCGTTAGAGTATTCACTAGTCGTATTCTTATAGTTTCCTTCGTCCTTCTCAACTGTTTTACATGCTTCCGTTTGCTTTACAGCGCTTTGCGCTTAATGAATAAAATATGTCAGCTGCTTTGCTTCGCTTTGCAGCTGAATTTGCTGCTGTTGACACTTGGAAATCTCATGTCACCGACCACAATTACATGTGTATATATGAACTTGTATTATGTTATATATGCACAAGTATATCTTTTATTATTCAAAGAGGCAAAGAGCTCGTAGTAAAACGAAAAAAGGAAAATAAGACAAAAGAGAAGCCGTTATACTTGAGAGTTTATGAATGTTCTTAGAATAAATAGGCCTGACAATTATTTCAGAATCTGTTAGTTAGTTGAAAGGTTTTGTTGGCTAAAAGGATTTAAATTGCATTGGATGTGTATTTGTGTACAATTTATAAGAAGGATTTCTGTTTTATTCATGTTTGCCTAACTAGAGATCGTTCTTTAGAGAAGAATTAATGTGTTTCTTATGTTTTGCTATCATTTAAATGTTCATTTTAAAGAGCAAACCATTCGAAATTTCCTTCTTCCGTTTCTAAGTGTCAGCAGCATAAGAACATACATTCTTCTACAATTAAAATATTTATTTTAATAAACGATTTCATAAATCTGCGTAAATATTTTTATTTGCAAATCTCATATGCATATTAAATGTTGGTTTTTTTCCATTTAGAGTTTGCATGTTACACAATTTATATGTCATACTTAATATACACATAAAATATGAATACATTGTAAAATTCAAATATGCATTAGTCTTTTTTATTTAAATTTCCAACATTTAATTCAAGCACGTTTATTCTGCGCATTTCCGTTTTGACGCCCTTCGCTTATGCAACACTTTTTAAAAGCACACGTACACAAACGCACACACAGACATGGGTTTGTATGAAAATTGAATGCATGGTCATAAAAAATGCGAACTCAACAGCATAATGCCATTCCAACTTTAAATTTGAATTATGTTATTATTAATAGCTTTTGTTGCTTTGTTGAAAAGCGCAAAAAAAAGAGGAAGCAAAAACAATGCAAACAAATGAAGCACACACACATACATACATACACGTACGCATGACCAACGGCATCACCAGCAACAAGAACAACAAAAACAATGCTTGACAGCGCCTGTTGACCACAAGTAAATGGAGAAGAAAACAAAGGCGAGCGTGCCTGCCTGCCAGCCAGTCGAAAGCCACTCAGGATGCGATGCTATAGAGATATAGAGAGAAGTAAGGCACATCCAGTCTTTAGCCTGCCCCTGAATGTTATCTGCCAGCTGTTTTTCGATTTTTCGAGTACGCGTATTATACTCCTGTCTGAATCAGGTATATTAACTTTGTAGATCAATTGGAAGTAGCCTTATCGAGTATTAAAGCTTTCACAAGGATTACCAAATTGTGCAGTATAATTTTTTAGAATAGAAAATTATATGAAATTTTATTAGGCACGTTTTCATATCTTCATAATAAAGTAGTTACCGAGACAACAAGGTTGTCTCTGTCTCATATTTTCGATAAACATATCTGTGAATACTTGGCAATGCTGTGTGGCATGGCTTTGCTCCTGAGAACAGCTGAAACTGAAACTGGTGACACTGTTAACAAGAGCAGCAGATGTAGGCCAAGGCCCACCTTGATCCTCTGAAAATTATATTAGAAGGAAATTGTTTCAAGTTATACCATTTTAAAAGTATTCCTAAATTCCTACCAGACCATCAAAATTATGTTTTAGGCAAAAATTAGAGTATTCCAGCTTCATCTCCTGGGCATGCAAATTGCTTATTTATGAAATTATGAAATGAATAATCCCCAATCCCACAAAAAGGACCATTCTTAAGAGACACTTTACAAATTTTCTGCTCACTTTTTCTTACAGACGTGTCGCTTTCATTTCTGTGAAATTGTGTATCTTTTAATTATGCCACTTGACTTCATCGATCCGGTTTGCGTCATGCGGAAAGCTACGTGGATGTAGATGTTGTTTTTTTGCCCCAATGCTACTCCTCTCACCCTAAAGACCCATTGAATATTTATACGAATCGCGTAGTTGATAACTAAAAATAGCTGACAAGTTGGCTTCGCTGAGTTTAGCGCTGCCTGCCTACGCAGCCTGGCAGAAGTAATTTTTCCATGAATTGTCATGCAAATTCAATTAAAATATTGTGAATAACACAGTTAAGTGGAATGGCGGTCGGAACAATGGAAAACCACGTGGGAAGCACTATGGAGAAGTCATAGCTTCACTTTATTAGCATCTTTTAATTAAGTTGCAAAACACATGACATGCTGACGGAAATTCTTTGCGCAACTCTTTTCGTCTCCCTCCCTCCACACACACACACACACACACACACACCGTGCACACTCGGAAAATCCTTGTGGTTTATATTCGTAATACCTGAAAGTTATTCTCATCCCTCCCCTACAGCGATGTACGAGCATGTGCGTCACTCTTGGCGTACGCGTAATATTTTTACGACATTCAATGGAATGGCTGAAAATTTCTTTGCATTTTTCTTTTTTTTTTTTTTGGTTTGTGCACACAGATTTCAGCCCAAAGATTTGTGTCAGCATTAAATTGGGCAGGGGCGTGGACCTGGCTCCTCAGCAATTTTATTGATTACTTACAGCCGTGCACTGTACTTCCCAAGTCTAGCTCCGAGCGAGCACCTCAGTGCTTCAGCCAAGTCGGCAATTTTGTAAAATTGACATTAATTGTCTGCGTTTTGCTGCCTTGAAATTGAAATCGATAGCCGCCATTGCAAGCTGCACCTTTTCTCATAGCATTTCCCACAGCCCCCCCTTGTCAAAGTTAGGCGCAGTTTTCTTTTCAAATTGAACCCCAAGGCTGAAGTGTCTGAATTTGTATTTTAAATGCAATTAATCTTTATTAGGCCAGCTTGTGAAAGCTGAACGCGTTTTATTGAGAAAATATTTGTGCGATAAAGGCTAATTTAACTTTGTTTTCTAAGCCGAAAAGTAAATATTTATGAAATCATTTGTGGGATAAAAACGGAAAGATATACGAATAGTTTCAAATACTTTCCGAAACGTTTGAAAACTTGGGCTAAATGAGCTGAAATTGATGAATAATTATATAAAAGTATGTAAGTAGTTTGGTCTTGAAGCTTGTCTACAATTTGCGTTCAAGTGAAGGGTTGAACAGCGTCCTTAATGATTGTACAACGTAGAGACCGAACCACAATAGCTACGTGACAGATATTTTAACACGAGTTTGATTTTACGGCGTAGGGAAAGACATAGGTGCTTCTAAATCGAGTTCAAAATTTGTTTCTTGGTATACACCCGTCCAACATCAGGTAAAATCACTAGTTTGTTAATGAATACATCGGGGGAGTTAGTGGTTCAGTGAAATCGAATAGTTGGCTTGCTTAATAGCTATGAGTTGGCTTTCCATATCCAATTATCACCTGCGAATGAAGTGCTAGTCACATATCAATCATTTATTGCAATGAGAACTGTCAGATAGTTGCCTATTTTTCAGGGTAAACTAATATATGCGAATATTAATATTAAAGCTTGTACAAACCGGTTCATCGGGCAGCATTTCCAGTACTTTGGGCTCGCATTTCTCTTGTGCTTTACTTCTACTGCCAGCTGTTGTTGTTGATATTGCTGCTGCTGTCGCTGTTGTTGTAGCTGTTGATCTAGCTGCTGTTGTTGTTGATGTTGTCGCTGTGGCAGTTGTTGGCATTGCCGATGTGGCACTACGCTTTCTCAGGCCAGACACAACACCGGCGGTCGGCGTCAAATCCTCAAAGTCGAGCGAAGCCGAAGCATGCAAATGAAACTGCTGCTGGCTAAGATCCCTTTGTCGGAGCTGGGCACGCTTGTAGAAGGCTAACAGTGCTTCACGATCCCGTTCGTAGGCAGAGTGTCCTGCGGTGTCTTGGACATGGCCAAGCACAAGCAGGACCAGCAGCAAATACAAAGTTTGCAATTGTGTGCAGCAATTGTTGCCGCTAATGTCATTTTGGGCTGATGCTGAAGCGGATGATGATGCTACTGTTGTTGTTGTTGTTGTTCGTTGGTTTTTTTGTTGCTTTTTCAGGTGGTCTCGATCTCTTTTGTTGTGTTTGTTGTTGCCGCTGCTGTTGCATTTGTTGGTTTTGTGGCTTACATGGGTTGACATTTGATTTTGATGGCATTTTTGATAGTTGCTTTGCTTTTGTGTTTGAGGCATTGATTTTATTTGTTGAGCTATTTTTGACTTTGTTGTTGCTGCTATGCACAGTTCCATATCACTGAAGTTGTTTTTGTTGTTGTTGTTGTTGTTGTTGTTGTAGTAGTCTGTGTGCGTGACAGCTGAAATAGTTGAGTGCTCTTTAGATTTATATGAAAGGAGTTGCGAAACAATGCAATCATCTGCAAGAAACGAACAGAAGGATTCTCCATTAGCATACACAATCTATAGGATTAATTATAATATTTAGATAAGCATTAAATATAAGTCTGAATAAATATTATGACATATTTTAAGGAAGAAACTAAATATTGGGATATTTAGCAAATTCTTCTTATTTTTTTGATTTAATTTTTTTGATGTAACAAATTCTCCAAATCAATTATTGTTAGTACGTTTTGGGTAATATTTGCCAGCAAGCTTCTTTCTATGAAAATGGACCTAGGTAAATGTTAGCTCTCCAAACAAGATGATCAGCTATTTTGCATCACCACATGATGGAAGAGAAGCCTAAGCCTGAAAAACAGAGATTTCTCAACTCATTTCTGCACAAATTCAGATACGATACCATCTCAATTGGGATTGAGATATATTTTGGACCCACGCCATAGGGCCATGTGAATATCAAGCTTTATCAGCTATAGTCGTGTATAGCTGCTTGCTTGCTTTAGTTGTTATCTATGTTTTTAATATATGGTTCTTAGTTTTTCCTTTCATTGAAAGTGAGCGAGCGAGCCCGCATTCATTTTCCGTCTTCGCGATTCGCATTGCACGTTATGCGGCCGCGCCCCTCGACCGGTTGGGCGGTGTCTTGTGGGACCACCTGAACGTACATAGTACTTCAACGTTCCGCCACAATTAATCAGTAATCACAGTATAATAATAGTCCCTTATTTGGTTACTAATATGCTCAATTATCTATTAATTTGTTCGAATTCACCGGAAGCTCATAAATGTCCAATGAAATCCCCTGAGTAGCGACAGTTGACAACATGTTATACATAAGTAGCTACAAACAAGCACATAAATGTGTCTGACACTCTGTGGTCGACGTTCTATTTGTGATATGAAATGTGCAATTAATTTAAGCTGCATTTTATGGCCAAAAAAAAAAATATGCTGACAAATGATTGCTTTCATCAAGTGGGCGTTGGGAGAAGCCAACTAACAAAGAGACCCCGACCCCGACCCCAAACCCCTTGCTCATGCTGCTTGCATATCTGTCTATATCCTATCCTCCTACTCGTATGTCAATGACAATTTTATATCTGCGCAAATTGTCATTTAATTGAAAGTTCAAAGCGAATAGCAAAGTGCTTCTGTGGTAGCGATGTTGGTTGTGTTGTTGTTGTTGCTGTTGCTAATGTTGCCTCCACAAAATGTGCAATAACAAGTAAGTACCCTATAGACGAGCTTGATTGAAGGTGAATACCCTGTGAGAAGTAAATGGCTTTGTGATATATGCCATGATATAGTCTGATATAGGATAGTAGAAAGGACGTCGAAGACCTAAATAAGAGCTCGAATGGGCAAAGAGGTAGATTCAAATATCAGCGATCATCGATCCGACTAAATTAACAAGATCTCCTTACGTTGAGAGCTATCATTTAATGCACCAAATTCGTTCTACCTTTTGGCTTTGTCAGGGTATACAACCGAGAAGGAGCCACAACAACACGCAATAATCACCGAGTCAAATGCAAATATTCGCGCACTTTTCCACTTACGCTCGGTTACCGGTGTCGTTAGTCTTTACAGTTACGTGTCTCCATCTCCTTTGGGGACTCGAACTGGAACTTGGGCGTGGCAAGCGTTTGTTCAAGTGTCGCCTGGTGGTGTGCAATAATTTTTTTTTTTTTGTGCCATGGAGAAAATGGAAAATTGTTGCCGTTGCCGCTGGCAATTTAAAGCAAAAATATAATTGCCATTTACATGCGATTTATGAATGGATTTTACGCTGTTGTTTTTCCTTTTTACTCGCATTTTACTCTGGCCAATAAATAAACAATTAGCTGGCAACAAAATGTTGAAAGCCGGCAAATTAACTCGAGGTGTAAAAACGATTTGCCACTACTTAATTGAAATTAATTTGTTGTAACACAAACAACAACAACAAAATGCAAAATGCAAAACCGAAAACTGAAACCAACCCAAGCTCAGACTCAGACTCAGACTCTGATTCAGAGAGCACATGCGCCGCCATAAACAAGTCGTGATTACGTGATTTGGCCAGATGCCAAAATGCGATTGTATGGGTGGACAGGGGCATGGGGTGGCAGAAATTCTTGCTGCTGCTGCTGCTGTTGTTGTTGCAGCTGTTCGCTCTGTTTTTTTCTGCCTGGCTAAGCTCACCTGGCCTCACCTTGACACTCGCTCAACTGCAGCTAATGCGCGCAAGGATGCGACCCTGCAGATGCAGGATGTAGCTGTATCTTTGTTTGTACCTATCGTATCATCTGTATATATTCGAATGTACTTTGGGACGGACACTTTCAGCAAAATCGCAAAACAAAGTGGCTAAAGTGTTTGAAAGTTATGCACACGGCTACATTTGGATAGTTGTCGACTCAAATAAAAACACTTAACAAGTTTTCAAGCCACTTACAATAATGAGAAAAGCATCGAGAGCAGATAAACAGGGAAACGAATTGAGCTGTGAGCTATGAATGAGCCATAGGAATTAATTAGAAAATTCTCAGAACATTTCAAAAATGATTCAAAAAGGAAATCATTTCTTCAAATTTCTAAAGATTTCCGAGACGACCACAATATGAAAACTTGTTTTCAGCTAAACAAAATAACAGCGCAGCGTATAGCTTAGACAGAGCCCTGCCATCGAGTTACATTTATTTTCTCTTTCAAACTTTTCTCATTTATTGCTACCTTCAATATATTTATTGATATAAAACCACATTTATTTTCTCTTTTAGCAACAAACCAACAAACCTTGGCCACCCTAATGCCTCGTTAGTATATACGTATATCCATTGCCTTGTATACTATGTTGATTGCTTTTACAGTTTAGCTTTGGCCAAAAACAAAATTTATATACGAGCATGGCACATCCAAACAATTGGGTACTTTTCTACAGTTTTCAATTAAAACAGTTTCCGAGTTGTGTTCTGGCAGCCGCAGCGAAGCTGGCAAATAGTTTTAGCATACTTATCAGCGCCAGCTTTTTGCCAGAACTTTGAACAATGCAAGAGGCTTGTTGTTGGAATTGTTGGTGTCCTTGTTGTTGTTGTTGTTATATGTTGATGGTCGATGTTATTGTGTTGTGTTGTAAAGATTTTCTAGCACTTAATTGCCATAAATTGACAATTTGGAATTCTTCATCTGGTGATTTATTAAAAGCGTTTGCTTATGCAAAGTTTTGGGCACACAATACGAATTTGATTAAAAACTGAACCGAAAATAGTTTAAAGTTTAAACACAAAATGAATATACTTAATAGAACAAAATTAAGGGCATAAGCGATTATGATCTTATATTTGTTATCGGGCACAGCAGTTTGATTTATTCGAGAATTTTAAAATAATAAAAAGTAAATCAATTAAATCATAAGCCCAATTTAGGTGCCAGCACATCAAATGAAAGCTATTTGTATTAATTTGTGCCCAGTTTAAGAAGGAGTGTGTCTCAGTATATCATTCTACCTTCTCACAGCTTGATAATTAATTAGTCGCCATTAAGTTTGCTATGGTAATGGCTATTTATACATACCATTCTCGGCCATAACCAACTCTATTATCATTACAAAAATGTTATTATTTCACACAAACACATTGTTGTACTTACACACACACACACATCGAATGCCATGCATAAAACAACAGTGCAAGAAAGACAATGCAACAAAAACATGAAAAACACAACAACAACAACAACAAAAATTACAAAATTGTTAACAATTGGACAAAAGAGGAGCAACAAGCAAAGCAATTGCAGGACCACAGCAGGAGAATGGCAACGAGCACGAGCATGAGAATGCGAAGCGAAAACCAGTGCCAGTGACAACATTGAGGACAAATTGTGTGTCGGCTTCCCATTTCAGCACCCCGCTGATGGCTCTTTATGCCGCTTTTTGCTTAAAAAAAAATAGCTCAAGCACAGTGGCGTAGCAACATTTAGTATTCAGTTTTGTAAAAGGGATACACGCTTAAAGATGAATGTCCTTTGTTATAGATAAGACATGTGAAATAGCTCTAACAGAGCTAGAGACAAAACTCCACACGGCCTCTGGTCATACAATTGAAACCCTAACCAGTTGCTTTAGTCCTTTTCCAAAGCCAACAAATCAGACAAGCTCGCTTCCGCTGCCGTCGCCTTCGCCTGCCCCTTGAGTTTCATTGTTAGACATTTGAGCTAAAAGCTTCGAGTGGCGGCCCAAAACACTTTTCCAATTAGGGCCTTATATAATGAAAGCTACAACAAAGTACACAAAAGGAAGAGTATGTTCATGAAAAAAATAAAATAAAGTAAAATAAAATAAAAGAGGGAAACTGTAACCGTTGCGGCGTTTTGGGCCAAAAAGGCTGCTTTGTATTTTCGTTGGTGAAAGGAGTGAAAGGATGCCCGAAGCTTACATACCCTGGCAGTGTCCTGCATTTGAAGATCTTAACATATGAGCAGCTTACAGGAGATATAAAACTGAGAGACAGACAACTGAGAGACTAGTTTGTTTAGAAACAGAAAGGGGGACATGACTAGATCGACTCGGCTTGTCATGCTGATCACGAATATATATATTTATACTTAGTTAGAAATGCTTCCCTCAATGCCTTGCAAATATCATGACAAAATCATAATACCCTCTATACAAACAAAAACCCTTTCCAAGGACGTGTACGAGCCTGAGAACATCGGCAACTAACACGCTTCAGTTCGCAATTCCCCTTTGCTGTACAACAACAACAACAGAGTTTTTAATCACTTTTCAGGGTCTAGCGCCCAGTGCTGTAATTTTTTTTTTTTTGTTTTATTTTTGTATTTTGTGTTTTTCCATATTCGAAGGATGTTCTTGGGCCTCCTTAGGTTTGTGTGTTTGCATGAGCAATTTACTCAAGTGTTGGCGGCCTGTTTATGTCATTAAAGCAGCGTTAGAATGCTATTATCTATAGAATTTCTGGCTGCCGGTTTACAATTTCAATGCGGAAAATCTCTACGAGGGTGAAGCGATAAGTACGCAAATGCCACATGGCCTTGCCAAAGCCACAATTGCCAACCAGAAGAGGGGAGCAAACCAAAAGTCAAGGCAGGCAGACTTTAATCTTCTGGGCGATCTTAGCAAAGCAAGGCATTATATGCTTTGAGAACTGTACTTCAAATAGATGTAGAGATTCCATGGATTTCATACATGGCATTACGTTATCAATTACGCTAGTTCTTCTGATCAGGAGTAGCTTATATAGTCTTTGCATGGCAAACTTCATGCTAAAGTAATATAATATTTCAATAGTAGCGTATTAGGCATATATATGGTTTGAGTAGGCCTTCAAATGTTATTTCTCAATCGTGTGATACGAACTGATTCCTAACAATGCCACATCTTCACCTTCGGCTAATTATTGTATTACAGATTATCAATCTTTCAGCCCTCGTTAAAAATATTCTTAACTGAAACTTAAGTATATAAACATATTTGTACAGTCTACATACATACACACACCCATATATACAGTATTTTTGGACCATCTCAGCTCTTTTGGACCTTAATCTACTTGGCCTACTTGGGCTAAGTGCGCTTTTAGATAAAAGTCGCTGGCAAGGCGGCGCGGCACGCACACCAGAAACGATGATGAAAGCCAAGTGTGGAAGAGAGGGAACAAGGGACCAGTGCTTGTATGTGTGTACGTGTGTGTGTGTATATGTGGGTGCCGCCTAATGTTATGCTATGGCATAATTTGTTGCTTCAACTGAAAAATTGTCAAGCACACTCAATGTTTACACGCATTCAAACAAATACACACACACACACACACACACACACACACATGACAGCAACAAGAACAAAATTGAACTTTTCGAGGTCAAAGCTTTTTATTAGATTTTGCTGCTGCCTCTCTCACACACACACCCCCACACCCACACCCACACACGCATACATGAAATTTCCTAGCTATATAAAATAGTAGGCAGAAGCAAAACATTTTCATGTTTATTTCGCTTGAAAGAGCGTAAAAAATGTTGCCTACGAACTTTCCTATACATTTTGTCTATTTTCAAATTTCACTTGCCAGTTTTTGGGCACTGGTTGTCACCCAGCATGTGTGTGTGTGTGTCCTGGCTGTAGGAGTACTATATTGTATGTAAAAAATGCAGTCAGGCGGCAATGAAACTCGAAATACACAGAAAAAGGCAGAGCAAGATATTTGGATTGTATAATCAGCTTCAGTCTCAACCTTGACAGTTTCCATGTGATGCACAGATAGTCACACATTTATTTGCCAGCGGAGAGTTAAGACTAGAGCTCCTAGATCATTGCAGGGGATTATAATACTTTGGGATAGTTTTTGAAGGCAATTAGATATCATTCCATAAGCAAATATCCCAAGCTGTGAACATTTTTCTCGCATTTCAATGTAATTTATAAATATTTTTCATAATTTTCGAACTAAATATGTATAGTTTATGGATGCTATCTTCAGAACAGTGGCACATTCACAAAGATATCATTTAGAGTTCCCAATTTCATTCATACTAGAGTTTTTGGCCTCTTTAATCTCTTCTTGATAAAGCTAACTTCTACTTTAAACTTCTTCTTAAACTTCAAATTAGACTTTGCTTATGCATAAGTTTATCGAGAGGTTCAATCACTCTGTAAATATTTCAAGCAATTTAATCATCTGGCAACAGCGTTCGGTTTTGTAAATACAAATGAATTTTTTAAGCAATCCCTCACAGGCATAATGGACCATAAAGAACCATCAAATGTGGATTTTATTTCGCTTGCTATTTTTCAATAACAAAAAACAAATCCACTGAAATTGAAAATTGTGAAACAAAGATACATATTCAATCAATATGCAAATTATCACCAAGAATTAACTTGGTTTTTGTTAATTTATTTATCTATAAATTTCTAATTAGATATTCTGTTAAATAGCCTTCGGTGCACTTCTCAGTCTTTGCATTTAATTTGGTTTTCAACTTAATTTATTAACATATTAAATTTATCAAATATACACATATAAATTTCATAGTTTTGTCAACATAAAAGCAACAGGCTTAACAACAACGAGCTTCTTTAATGAAATTCTATAAACTGCTAAGCCAAGAAAGCCATTCCGCTTGCTATCACTTAAAGACCGCCTCTAGGACAACATGAAGAAAAGCGAAGACGAAGTAGAAGCAGAAGCAATAAAATGAAGGCAGTCAGCAAAAAGTCGGACACATAAAAACCAAACAATTGCTAAAAATCAAATGTGACAACTTTTACCAAAATTAAAATCAGGCTAAAGTGAAGCCAAGCCAACCCAAAGCCAAAGCCAAAGCCAATACAGCGGCGCCCCTAAAGGCAAGAAAAGAACCCATAAAAACCAGTATAAAGTGGACACGGTGAAGGAATATGTGCTATGAAGGCGGCGAGTTGAGGGAACGAGTGGGCGAATCATTGATGCCAAACGGAAATGTGCGCACTTTTAAGAAGTGCACTAAAAATGGCGACGAGCACTTCCGTTGATAGCTGGGCTGTACGAGAAAGTTGGACTTGGGTCTGCACGTGACTAGAGCTGGGGTTGGGTCTGGGTCTGGGTCTGGGTCTGTCCTGGTCTAACTGACACTGACTAGCTTGCTTGTCTTGGCCTGTCCATTGCACAGAGCACAGTGGGAAGTTTTGGGTTTCAGTTCGAACTGTCTTTTACATTCTGAGTATGCCACAAAATTAGCTATTCATTGGAATCTTTACACTTTCGCACCACTGTGCTTTGACTTGGACTGTTTGTTTCAGGCTGAAGACGGCCTCTATATCTGGCTGTGTCTGTGGTTGAAGTTGAACACACAAAAAATAAAGCAACAACAATAGATGTTCGTATTAAAGTTGAATGATAGCAGTTGCAACTGGAAAGCTACAGGACAAATCTGAATGACAGCTATGTCCTGGAGCTGGGCCTGCTGGTCTGTGTCTCAAATGTAAACGAGTGCAATTTTCGCAAGTAATTTCAAAATTGCATTTTCAAGTACTCCAAAATGCTTATCATTAGCTGGAAATTCACGCTGCGAGCGGATGCGAAAGCGGATGTTTCATTAGAGCACAATTTCTGTGTAAAACACACAACATGGCGTATGATTAATATCATTACGACTGGTAATTAATGAACTTTGCTTTCGTTTCTGCTTTGGCTGCTTTTGGCTTTGGATAATTGCAAATGGCAGCCCAAAAGACAGAGTCGATAGGAACAGAGCCTGAGGTTTGCTCAGTTAAGCAGAAACGTTTATTTGCAAATGTTCGCTTTTGGCCTGGAAACAGGCAATAAAATTTCGGCCAAAAGCAGAGGGCATAGATAAGCGTCAGAACAGTTCACACACTCTCTTGCCCCACCGCCAGCGGAAAGTGCGCTCAACCGTGAATATTAAACGTTCGGTCTGCGTAAGGAAACCAGTAGGAAAACATCTCTTGCTGCTGCGATATTCACAGTGTTTGTAAAACATTCGTAGAAAAACTTCAAGTGTAGGAAAATTCAATAAGACTTTTGATGAAGATTATTTACACTTCGGCAGAATATCTTAATCAAATGCGAGCAAACACATAGCAAACATACATAAATCTATGGTTATATCAAGAAAAAGTCAACCAGAATCCTGAAAAATGGTTTTGTAAGATTTCCAAGATCTGAAATTATATTCATGAAATTATCTTGAAAATTTTCTTATCACGCTGAGAGTCGCTTATCGAGTACATTATCTTTGGTTAGGTCATACATTTTTAATTATTCATATTATATTTATGATGCCACAAAATACTAGCAAGCAGTCTACAGGGAGGAAAGGAGAGGGTTATTTTCCCTAATCATCCCTTTTTTTCTTTTAAATTTACATTTTTCTTTTTAATAAATACTTATTTTGCTGACAAAAAGTTGTGTTTGTGATTAGTCAAAATGGCCCGCCAGTTGGCAGCTCTTTAAATCATAAATTGAGCCCACAGGAATGCACATTAATATGCAAAGCACGCCGCCTGTCAGAAGGCGGGAGTAAGCAGTGGCAGAGGCAGGGGCAGGGGCAACTGGGGTAGGTGTGAGATGAGTCAACATAATGAATTATGCCACGCCCAGAGAGAAGTTCAGAGCAGCAGCAGTCAGCTTGGCGCTAGAACTTGGAGTTTTTGTTTCCTGGTTTTCATACACGCGCGCGTGTGTGTGTGTGTGCGTTGACGTGTCAGTGTGTGGGTATGCGTGTGGGTGCTATGGCAAAAGAATCCAATAAAAATTCAATAAATTCCGCAAAACGTACAGTGGGTTTAGATAAAGAGAAATGGCGCTCATGTTGTGGGTGAAGGCAGGAATTCCATGTAATATTTTATAGCCACAATTTGAGAAAAGGGCAGTAATTTGTTTTTAGGAAATTTATTTTATTTTTTGTTTTGCTCTTTTAGAAAGAGATTGTGGAGCTTTATCATGCAGTTTACAGTGCCCATTAGGTAACAGATGAATTAAGGGAGCGTAGAAATTTTTAAATATAATATCCATATCATTTTGAGGACTTGAAAAATGTAGTCTTAAAATCATTCTTATAAACATATTCCACTTTTGCTTTCATTTTGAATTCTAATTTTCTTAAATTTATCGTTGCTGATTGATTAAATATTCTGAGCCACTGCACAGAGTAACCTCAAGCCTGTAAGACAAGACAAACTTTGCGATAAGAGACAGCCATGAGATTTACATAAGTTTTGTTATTGGATATTATAAAAACTAAGAGAAATCTTGTACTTTACTTTGGTTGACTTCATTTAGTCTCCACCTGAGCCACTGTAATTTGCTTCCAATCTGCTGCGTGAGAAAGTAAAAACAAGGCGACGCCAAATGAAAAAAAAATACTGCACGTGGAATGAAAAGCGCGTTGGATGCCGCCAACATGTTCACCACAAACAACAGCGAATCGTGATGCCAAGATGAAACAAATACATAAACAATCAAAAAAGTACTCATAATTTATTTTCAATTTTCTAAAGGCTAGCCTGAAGTTGGTGCCTTGAAAAATGTTGATGAAGAAGTCAAAATTTTCATAAGAAATCATCAAATTTCAAAAACAAAGGACTGGCGTTAACGAGCGGGTTCTGCTAAGTCATTAACTATTCATGTTATTATTAATTCGAAGGAATTGTTAGAGTTAATCAAAAAGGTATCAAAAAGCTATGAAAAGGATTTCATGGTAATATATAAAGGTGTCAAGTACAGAAACAAACTAGCTTGCTGGGTTGCTTTGGTGTTAATGATCATTTCCCTCCCTCCAGTAAGTACTCACAACTATTTATTTTCATGCATCCGAAACGCTGAATGAAACATTCATTGTTTTCATTGAGATTCAGGTTCAAGTAAAAAATTGCTACATACATACCTCCTATATAAACTATAGGCTTGTTTCTGCCTTAATGTTAAAGGTAATAAGAAGATACTTCATTTTGTGTCAATATCTTAAGTTTTATAAAAATGCATCATTCTGAACTGAACATTCTGAAATGAAAACATATAGGAAATTGTTTGCAACTTGCATAACTACATGGAAAATTATCATGTAAAATACTTGGTTAATACAGCTACTAACTATGCTTTATTGGAGAGTTTTCTGATGTGTTGTTTATGAGTGGATCATTACTTTTCTATAGTCAAAGGTATAAGCGAAGTTAAGGTGGAAGGTTATTAACAAAAACCATCCAGAACCACACGTTATATTAGTCTTGTTTGCCCGTTTTATGAAAAAATTACATTTTGCCTCTGAAGCTGTTTTAAATGAAGATATTAACAAACTAATTTCAAAAGCAGTCAACCAATTTGTTTCTTTTATATAGAGGCAGTTACCAAAATGCAATAGAATGTTGGATAAGTCAATATATAAATTGTGTTAATGAATATAAAAAATACAGCATTTATATGATATTTATCCCTCTTATTTGGATGTAATAAAGGCTAAATTAATATGCAGACCTAAGGGTGCATACAGCAGACCATATTCTCGCAAAGATGGGATGATTTCTAGGGATGACTGAAAGTCATAACGAATTGTAAATTAATAGAGAGTTTCGGATTCGATGGTTCAACATTACAAACAAACACGCACAAATTACGATTTCAATTTGATGAGTTCATATCTCTTGACTATTCTCTCTTGATGATTTCAAATTTTCATATGGTTAATGTTTAGTGCCCCCGTAATCTCCTGACAGCTACCGTGCACTTTTTGGTCCATCAGTCGAATCGAGAAATCACTCCTTCGTGCAGCGTTTTGACATTTTATAGTAAAAAACATCACATAAGTATAACTTTTAATACAAACATCGAATTACACAGCTGTCCTTACACCAAACTTAACCTAAAATGTCACCTTTCCAACACGTGTTCGTTAGACACCACAATCAGATAAGTGTTACCAGATATATGGACACCAACGCAATCTAGTGATAAAAAACTACGGAGAGTTTTAATAAAATTATTGATCGATTGTGATACGGTCTAACAAACGTTTACAATTTCGATCTCTAACATTATATCTAGAGTTTATCCCAAAATATTGGACTTTACCATAGCGCCCTCATCAGTTTCAAGGAAATGTAACTTTGTAGTTTTCAGATGTCGCATGAAATGAAATATTAGACTCTCAAATATGTTGAATTTTTCTCTACACATATTTTTTGTTTGTTTTTTTTTTTCAATAATCTACAGATTGCTGGCCAAATGAGCCTCAGCTTTATAAAAATGAGCTTAAAATATACTCAATTTTCTCGCTGCCTGTTCATTAATTGATCCCAAAAATTGGGTGTAATATAAACCACGCTCAGCAGAAACAACAAAAGACACAAACAAAAAAAAAAACAACAAAAAGGAAAGCAAACTAGATGAATAAGAATCATCCAGATATAAAGATGCTTTGCTTGGCAGGACGTGGCCCCATTTACCGTTAGCAATTCGAATGCCACTGCCGTTTGCCGGATTCGGGTTCATGTCAACACAGTCATCAACTGTCTGTCGCTTAAATTGCTGCCTCGGCGACCTTTTTCTCTGTTTTTTTGTTGAGTTGCTTCCAGGCAAATGATGCCTATTTGATCAGAGGAAAAGGATAAGCAAAACAGCAAGTGAAAGGCAACGCAGCAAAAAAAAAGTATAGCACAAGGAAAGACAACAAAGTTTACCGGAAGCTTTAAGTACCCTTTACAAGGCTTTGCCAGTGTTGAAGAGAAATATTTATTTGAAATTTGAAAGACATGTTAAAACAGCAAGAAGCCTTTGGCTTAGAACTTGAGCTTATGACAGCTTTGGTCAGATTTCAAGAATATTTGTGTATATTCGTAAGCTGTCAAGGACTGCTGCTCCTTTCTAAAGAGTAATCACACATTTATGCAAGCAATGTTAAACGAAATGCAAAAAAAAAAAACAAGAAAAATAAACGAGAAACGAAATGAAATTTTCTGCTTGTAATAAGGCAGATGAAAATACGTTAAAGACAGTGGCAGAGAGAGAGAGAGATGGGGAGAGGGAGAAAGTACGAAAGACATACTAACCTAAAGTTATAATATAGTAGGGTCAGCAAGTTAGCAAGTTACGCCTTATCCAATGGCATATCCAATGTTGGTGTTGTTGCTGTTGGCATTTTTTTCTTCGTCGGTTCGTCGGTGTTGGTTTCTATGTAAATTTTTATGAGCAACGCGTAAATAAATTTAAAACGAATTTGCCGATACAGTTGTTGTTGTGTTAGTTGTTGTCGCTTGTAATAATAGTACACATTAAATATATATATACAAATATATATATATATATATTTATATAAATTAAACTTTGCGCCACATTTCGTTGTTGGCTGTTGTGTTTGCTTTTTGGCTGTTAAAAATAAAAATTCAGTTACATTTTTCAACCTCATAAAATATATATTTTAAAGTTTAAAGAGAGAGATAACTTAATCAATTCATATCGTTATAAAATGAGAGTTGCATCTCCAAAGGTCAAGTGCTAAGATGAGAAAATCCTTCTTGCCAGGCAGCCAGAAAAACTTGTCATCCAAATATGGTTTTAATTCATAAAGTGGAGTTGGCCGTTGGCGAATCAACAAATATAAATATACAAAATTGTATTTGCTTTAAAATAACATTAAAACGAAATTTCAAAACATGACTTCGAGCCAAGAGCCAGCACTTAAAAAGCAAGCGGCAAATTTTAACTAATTTCGAAAAAAGCTAACAAGAGTGCACAAATTTGCCTGACAACCAATCTAATTAAAACAGGTGTGGGAGATGTTTTATTTTTATTGACTACTTTTTTAGGCACAAACTTAGACGTGGGATGTGTATCTTTCCCTTTCAGTTCCAGAGAAAACAGAAACCCTAGGGAATATTTTGTATGTAAATAAATATTTATATATAATTCTTATCATGAATTACGCTGTCTCTTTCTCTCTTTTCTCTGGAAACAATAACCTTAAAAGGTTATTGCAGATCTCCAAATTGTATGATTGTTTTTATTATACAATTCTGTCGATACCTTAATGCTTTGAAATCTTCAAGTAAATGCATTTCCATACAAACTTTGACCCTTATTGATGTTGTTATTTTTGCCTCCTTAATACATTGGTTGTACCCCAAATTAGTTCGTCAACCCTGATGCATTGTTATATATATTTATATATAGATAAATTAGTTTTTTCAACAATCAGAGGTGTAGGCCCGTTCCCGTTGCCAAAACAGTTTGAAAAGTAAAACGAATTCCATTTCATTCATTGGGTTCTTGGATAAAATCGATTTTGCGTAAGTCTCAGGATGCGGAACGTGGCTTTAATTAGACTTCCGAATATTTCGCCCTGTTAGTCTTATGTTTTGGGCTTAGAAGTTTTGGTCTAATAATAAATTACTGTAGTAACACATTTACTTCATTATTTACAAATAAACGCTTATTAATAAGTTTGAATCGTCAAGGTCTTATTGTGAAATATAAATATTTTCTTAATTTTCCCACAGTTGTTGTTTCATTTCATTGTTCAATTTCATAAGTATTAAAACTTTTGCCCATATTACCTCAGGTAATAGCTTCGCAGCAACAGAGAGACAGCGGCAACCAAATTTAAAAGAAACATAAAACTCATTTGCCGCAAAAATAGAACGCCGAAAAACTTGTTATACAAATACACAAAGATGAAGGCAAAAGCCTCCTTGTGGCTTTCAGCATTTAAAATATAACTCTAGGATACACAAAAACACCCAGCTGTATATATATATATATTTCTGTATGTGTGTATGTATGAATTAAAGGTGAAACTTTGCCAGGAGCCAAAAGACTTGTTGTTGTTGTTACTGCTGTTTATAATCATTGGCCCAACGACAACGACACAAATTAACAACGTATGGCTGAGCAAACAACGAAACAGCCAGCAAAGAAAAGTGCGTATAAAAATAACATTTTTGGTAATAAATTAAATGATTTGCACACACGAAATACAGGCGAACACGCGCGCAAAACTAACGAAGCGGTACCAACAGCGGCATACAAAGGACACGCGGGCACGGCAACGGCAACGGCAGGAGAGTGTTGAGCAAACGCAGGCCAGGCCGCGGTCGCAGTGGTGTAGTGTTGAACAGCGACAGCATAAATACGCAACATAAATTTCTGTCTATTCTTATGTGTATGTGTGCAAGTACGCGTCTGTGCTTATATGCATGCAAACGTGTGTGTGTGCCGCCTCCGAAGCTTAGCGCGCAAAAAACCGAAACCCGAAAGCGAAAGCATTGCACGACCGTCTCTTGCCAGCCGAAAGCAAGTTATAAGAAAAGGGAGTTGGAACAAAAAAAGTCGTAGTAAAGTTTGAAATCACAGCTGCTAGTAGCAATATTAGCTTTGGTTTTGCATTTTAATTCACCAAACCCCGTTTTAAGGCTTTAGACACTATTTATATTATATATAAAATGTTTTCCATATGTATGTATAGGTATTTTTACCGCACTCAATTTTGGCCTATGTGCGCGTTTTGTCCGCACCCGCACACGCTTATATCCTGAAGAGTAATCAAATTATAGAGCCAGAGCCAAAGCTAGGACATTCGCTGCTTTCGTCCTCGAATTTTCGAAGTTTGGTGCGAGGCAACAGCAATAGTCATTATCTCTCTGGTTTTGGTATAAATAGGGGTTGAACAGCTGGCCTGTCCGAGCAAATGGGGGGAAAGTTTTGTATTTATATTTTGTATATTCATAAAAACTATTTAAATTAAACTAAGAATAAGACTTTAATATGCATTTATATTTTATTAGTATTTCATTTTTAAAACTGCAAATGGTGCGGATACACACAAGTTTATTCAAAAGTGTGTTCTGTAAATGCAATAATTCTGAATAATACCAAGCAAAATGTTGTATGACATGGTAGCTATATCGCCTCTCTTTGTTATGCTGATCAGAAATATGGGGTCTGTCTCTTTCAATTTTGCTTACACACAGCAGCTTACAACACACAACAGCTTTAATATTCTCTTGTGCCATAAGTCCTGCAAAGTATTAGGTAGTGAGATCTTCAAACTGCCAATTAAACAACAAATATCGAATGCGCCTACGATGAGAAATATCATACACAAATGTCAAATATCGATATATACAGCAACACCAAATATCGTCGCAGTTATATCGAAATTAACAGCGTGACACGAGCCCGTACGATTGGGCTGACAGCAGTAAAATTTGGAAAAATATAATTGAATAATTAGTTATAGTTGTAGTAACTTAAAATATGACAGAGCTGCTTATTGATCCCGATATACGCGTTTGGGTATTCCTGCCCATTGTGTTGATTACTTTTCTGGTAGGAATCGTACGACATTATCTCTCCATACTGATATCCACGCAGAAGAAGGCCGAAATGACCCAAATACAGGACAGGTAAGTGTTGGGTACAGGCTCAAAGTGCAAACAACACCCGAGTGACACATTTGTTTCCACAGCCAAGCCATGATACGGGCACGTCTGCTGCGGGAGAATGGCAAATACCTTACTTCTCAATCATTCTCCATGCGCCACAACTTTTTCAACAGCGTGGAGACGGGCTATTTCAAGACCCAGAAACGCGCACCAGTGTCGCAGAACTCATCGGCCATGTTGACGGACATGGTCAAGGGCAACTTTATCAATGTACTGCCCATGGTAGTCATTGGTGGCTGGATTAATTGGATGTTTTCCGGATTTGTGACCACCAAAGTTCCATTCCCATTGACGCTGCGATTTAAGCCAATGCTGCAGCGTGGCGTTGAGCTGGCCTCCCTTGATGCGGCATGGGTATCCTCGGCCTCTTGGTATTTCCTCAATGTCTTTGGCTTGCGTTCCATTTACACTCTCGTCCTGGGAGAGAACAATCATGCTGATCAAACTCAGGCGCAGGCGGATGCCATGACGGGCGCTGCCATGACCATGCCACAGGATCCCAAGGCTGCATTCAAGGCAGAATGGGAGGCGCTCGAGATAACCGAATATCACAATGCTCTTAAGAACATCGATGTAGAGATGCTCAGCATAGCGGCCGCTGATAAGAAAAGCTTCTAAATTATGAATGCAAATAGTCTAATTTTTTGATTTTGTTATTTATTTGTGTCCACAAAGATATCCACCTCAGACAAGGATTTGGATAAATAAAATCATGTTAGGACGTGTAAGACTTGGAATTTTGTACTACCACACCCCTCGCCGCCGCCGCTCTAAACTACCGGAACACAAACGAATAAAACACAAAAACAGGAACGAAGAAAATCGGAAGGAAACCAGGTTAATAATAAGCTGCTGCCTCCTCAGTGGGCGCTTCCGGCTGGGATGGTGGCGGCTCTTCGGTTGCTGGCTCAGGTGGAGCCGAAGCCGGGCCACCACCTCCTCCCACTGATATAGTTGGCGACGGAGCTTTCTTAAGTTCAACAGGCTCTGGCTCGAACTCCGCCATAACAACTTCCGCATTGGCTGTCTTAACAGTGCCTGTGGGCCCATCACCACGGGATGTATTCAGCGGAGAAGGTGGGCGTGCCGTTGGTGGCACTCTGAATTGCTTCTCTGTTTTTTTCAAGTCCTTGGGCTTGCCCATCAAACGATACTCATTGGGCAGCTCGGCCTCAGTGTAGAGTTTGTCGGTGAAATAGATACGGCGAATGCGCACATTGGCGTGCACCTGAAGCGAGACCGTCTCCAGATAATTGGACCCATAGGCGCGACGTGTGAAGTCGGCCAAATTAAATTGGATTTGATTCCAGCCCGGAGACATGCCCATCGGCATGGCCGTGCAGAAGGGCTTGACCGAAGTCTTGCTCTGGAAATTCGATACTCGAAAGCGGCGCATGAAGCGCTGATCATCCTGCACCTGAAACACAAACACGTAAAGGTAAATTCGGTACATTCATTCGCAACTTAACCTCGAATTCGATCAACACTCACCTTGACCTCAAAACAAAAATATTTATGCATATTCTTGATCAAAAGAACCAAAAATGGCAACTTAATGCCCAACTCCACCTTGCATTCGCTTGGGCAGTGTATAAATGTGGTTGACACATTGGAACCCATTATTTCCAGGACCAAAGATTTGATATCCTCATCATAAATGCGTTTAATGTAACCATTTTTTGTCTAGAGTTTAGTTTAGGAGAATGGGGCTGTATAGATATGAATATGTACTTACATATGTGGACCACCGATCCAATGGGGAACTCCCTACGCTGTAGAACACAGTCAGGAAGCCCTTTTGATAGGCGTTGCGGTACATCCTCTTGATTAATTTCACTATATTTTCGTATATATTATTGCTAAGTATAGTTTGTTATACAATTGAAATGTGTCTACAGATAGAAATAGGACGTATTCTAGTAGACCCTAGGTATGTGTATTTGAAATTTAAGATGGAAAACGTACAGCAAGCTACAATTAGCAAACTTATCTAGGAATTCCGAACTCAATTTTGACCCACTTGCAGTTGAAATTTGCCAAACACGGATCCTTAGTAGATCAGCCTACTTTATAAAATCTAACATGTGCTAAGTTTCAGCGTCCTCTTTATTTCCGTTTGACCACTGCGTTGATCCTCAGTCAGAACAAGCTAAAAATTATATGTATTACTATATGGAGCGAGCGAAACAAAAACGAGCCCATAAATAAAATGTTGATTGTAACTTTATTATGAGTTACAAATATCCGTATTATTTGATTATATAAACCATTCAATTAATTAAAATTAACTATAAGAATGTAAGTGTAGACCTAATTGTAAAATGGATTATAGGTAACCCAATGGGCGCGCTCCTGTTCCTTTTCAGTTTTGTGTGAAGTGAACAGGGATTTGTAGACATCACTGGCCTTGGGATCCTTGGCCACGCTAAAGTCAGTTTTAAGACGTTTCAATTCGGGAGATTGCATAGCATCTGGGAAAGAAAATGGATAACAGTTATGAAAATTAAAAACTTTAAAATGCAGATGGACACGTACCCTTAAATGCTCCCAATCTTTTAGGATGGACCACAGCCTTGATCTTGTTACTACCCGAGGCTTTATTTTTATCTTGATCAGCATCGTTCTTGGTGCTGGAACTGGTTGCAGTTACTGCCTCTGTGGCGGTATCTGTTTTCTTGCTCTCCTTTTTGTCCTTCTTGGCGGATTTACGTTTGGTCGCTCGCATTTCCATTTTGACCTTTAACAGTTCCAAGTCCTCGTCATTGCCATTGAGCACAATGACATCCTCCACGCTGTACGGCGCCTGACACAGGGGGCAAGTACTGGCCACGTTGCCCTTGATCTGCTTCAGAGCACGCTCCGACATGACACAGCCGCAACTCCAGAGCGCCACAAAGCGAAACTTGCCCGACATTTCCAGGCCAATCAATTTGCATATGTAGGGGGCGTGGCGCGTATCCAGCAGACCCTCGGTCTTGTCCTCATCGGTGAATGCAGGATTTGGGGTCAACTGCAATGTCTTAATGTCCTTCAGGCTACGTACATGAGCAGACATTTCGGGCATTTTTTCCTTTTCCAGCAAACGTTCGATCAGACTCTGCTTGGAGTACAGTCGTCCCATGGCACACATGGCAATGGGTTCCTGCAGACGTTGCTGGGTCAAGGCGCAATGCAGCCAGCGAAATTCACGTTCCGCGTCTTTATCTTTCTGTGTGGTCAATGTTAATGGGCATTCCTTTGCAATTTGAGGATGGACTCACCTGCTCTGGCTTTTGCTTGACACGCACAAGTTCATCTCGCTTCGGTATGGTGCCACCATCGCAACCCATGATGATTTATTTGCAATTTGTTTTTATTTTCAATGAAATATGTAAATAATTATGATAAATGCATTTAAGAAACATCGATATGTATAAAATCGATTATTTTTAACATCGAACGTACGATATGTTTCAGCAGCTGCTGCCAGTGTTGTATAATGAGAGTTCCCTGCATGCCGGCGCTCAGCTGTTTCATTCTGTTGCTTTGTTTTCTTTTCTGAGCCCTTTTGATTTTTGAGTTACATTTTTGGAAAATATGCAATTGCTTGAATAATATTTGTAGCAACTACAAGTAATATTACAAACACAAGATGTCCTCGCCGCTGGAGCAACAGGCAGATGAACGTGAGGCCTTGCAGTCCATCTACGAAGGCGATGAAAAATTTAAACAAATTGATGACACGACCTTTCAATATAAAGTTGGCATTAAGCTTAAATCTTACACACATGCGCAAACAATTCTTTTAACAAAAATATATATCTTCTCCTCAGTATGGCGAAGAAGACAACTACAAATCTTTTCTAGTGGAACTCAAGTGGGGCGAAAACTATCCCGATGAAGTACCCACGATTAATATGAATACATTCTACAATCGCAATCTGTGAGTTACGAAGCATCTAAAGTGTCCCATTTGCTTATAAGCATTTTCTCTATTTTTAGCTTGCCCGCTGTTAAGGAAGAAATACAAACTGCCCTCAATGCCGAAGCTTCTCAGTGGCTCGGTTGTGGAATGACTTACACGCTTTTCGAATGTCTTAAGGATAACATTGAGCAACTGACATCCGGCCAGCCGGAGAGTGCACCCAGCGTCGCCGCTGTCGAAGAGGCTGTGAGTGCCATCAAAATATCTGACATAGGTGATCCCGATGCCAAGAAAAAGGAACCCAAAAAGGAGCAACTAACAAAGTCACAAAAGCGACGCCAATGGGATCGCACCGATCACAAGGGCGATCATGCTCGCGGCTGGGACTGGGTTGACATTGTCAAGCATTTATCACAAACTGGCAGCAAAGAAGACGCCGCATCCGCTACAGCTGCTGCGGCAGCTACATCTATAGAAACCAATGCAGTCGCAGGAGCGATGCTTCATCCTTTGAACACTTAACCTCAGCTAATCTAATTGCCGAAAACGAAAGCAACAATCAAATCAAATGTGATCTAGGCGTTGTTCTCTGATTGTGAGATGTGTTCCATTAAAGCCGTTCAATTTACACACGCATGTCTGCTTTTTGGACACACAAGGTCAGCCACTTGGAGTGGGGTCAACATCAACCAAATGTAAAAAACAAAATGTAAATACTTGGCTGGCTTGGGGAGATGTTCAAATGGCTGGCAACGGCACAGTCTAGCGTAGTCTATGCTTGTGGGCAGTCGTTTGATATTGATTCTGGTTCGGGTTTGCTTGTGATGATGTAATTTCAACCATGTTTGAATTTGAATTAATGCAATTTTCTCAATTCAATTCAATATAAACTGGAGCAGTGACAATTCTGGATTTAGGCAATCCACGTTTGTGGAACTTCAAGTGCGGATTCCAATTTAAACTCTGCGAATTGATATATGTACATATATCAGATAGCATTGGTGTCTGTGAATAACAAGTGCACGATACAAAGCAGATGAATTAAGAATTTCTTGAAGACACAGAAACTGGTGAAAGATTTTTCATTTCGCAGACGACAAACTTTGGTTTATAACTTTTCTTTGTGAAATGCTTTAACAGATCTTTCTAGATGAATTTTCATTTAGGTTTGTTTAAATTTATAAAATTTTCAATTTAAAGAATAATGTTAAACTTAATTTGAATTTGTAGATATATAGTTAATGTATTCAAGCCGGGAAGCCTGAAAATTAAAAGCTACATTGCTGATCGAAAATCCTGTGGTTTTGAGCACCACAACGCGCCCCACTGAAACTCAGTGATTACCCGTCAAGTGAATAACTTCTAGACTTTTAATTAATATGTTGTTCAGATCTCAAAAACCAACAGAGCTTGACTTGTGTGACAGATCACATATTCATGTACGAGGTGTGTTCAAAAAGTAAGGTGACTTTTCAAGTTCGGCTCGGGCCATGCAATTTTTTCAAAAGGGTCAACTGGTGGCAATACAGGAGCACCAATACAACAACTACAAAAAATTGGCACATTGCCCACGAAACTTGACAAGTAACCTTACTTTTTGAACACACCTCGTATATGGAAAAGCTATATTAGTATTTCATTCTTTAAGAAGCCTACGCATATAAGTAGGTCTTACTTATATTAAATTTCTTTTCATATTATATCACTATGCAATCGAGTGCTCACAATAGTATCATAAACAGTATCAATTGAAGGCTAGCCAATGTTTACAGGCAAAACTGTGATTAACTGAAATCTGTGTACGTTTGTGTGAAGGAACCGGTTTGAATGACGACGCCCTCAGTGTATTTGATAATAGCACAACAGAGCAACACCTTCATACATATTATTCAAATATTAATATCATGGGCCACAAATTGTCATGCTGCAAATGTTGTGAGAACTGGTCACACTCACCCAGTCTTAGACAAGCTGAACACAACAACCCCCACAGCACGCTGCGTATGCGCAATGTCAATGCGAATTTTTTGACAGCTGCGGAAGATAAAACAGGTAAGTGTGTAGTGTTTTCGATTCATATTTGTAGGTGTGGATCTGTATGACAATAAAGTAAACAATTGTGCAATATTTTTGTTGTACTTATTGCCTTTCAAGCATGCAAATGATATACGTGTACGTAGGTGTTGCTGACAGTCAGCAGCTCTGTATAGCTCTCAGCGATGCATAGTTTTTATTTCGAATTCCAATCAAATTGCACTTTGATGAGAAATCGCTTGAAAAATAAATAAATAACAACAGCTGAAATGTGTGAGGGAAATTACCAAAAATTAAATGTATAGCAATAATACTCAGCCAGCCGGGCATGCCAATGAAATGATTAAAGAGTTCAAGAACAGCAGTCAAGCAAGCTGAGGCTGAAATCACTGGCAGTGATGAATATATCAATTAAGCTGACTTCGGCCTGCTGCGTTGGTTCTGTTTTGGTTTTGCTGATTCGCACAACGATGACGTCGTTCGAGCTTCAAACCATACAATTATTGCCACTTCCAAACGGTCCAAACGTAGCGCAGTTCTTCCCGTTCCAAACATAATTAATTATAACTGAATAACCAGATGTACTATGTGCGAGAGCAAGCACAAGGCGTGAGAGAGAGAGAGCCGCACACGCATCGTTCAAACCGCACATCTACAATCGGCCAACTGGCTCTGGCTGACAACGACATCTAATTCTGATCAGTTTGGTTTAACGCGTCGCGGCGTACGTTTAGAAAAAGCGCACGATAGTTTTCGAATCGAAGTCGACTTAAAAGTTAAAAGCCCTAAAATAGTTTGATTTCGTTTGTGAATAAATCTGATCATAAATTAAAGATTTTCAAATTGAACAATGAGCAACTGGTATAGAAGCTATGCGCCCAATTGGTTTCAACGCTGGTGGCCACCTCCACCGCCACAGCCAAGAACCATAAATCCATTCCGTTACACACGACCTGGTCCAGATATTGAAAGTAAGAATTTGGCTTAATTGGAAAAAAAAGTCAATTTTCATTTTGACCTATAGTTGCTATGGAGATTATGTAGTAAGAATAGTTTAAGTGATATGAATTTCGAATTGATAATCATGAATTTATACAAAGAAATGTTTGTTCAATTATTTAAAAAAAAAAAACTTAGAAAAACATTTGTTTTATTGCAGCTTCTCAGACTCGTGAATCATTATTCGACTATTCTTGCTAGTATATCCGTATTATTTTACGTATTCTTTTATTAAGACGGAGATTAAAATATCATTGAAATCGACCCACCTGTTTGTATAAAAGCGATGCATAAACATACAAACACACACATATATATTCTTGAATATGTACACAGATTTATGAGGACGGACGTGCTTTTGCAGAAAATGTCATGACAAATTAATAAATCGTTCAATTTGGAGAGGCAGATATTACTAAAAGAAAAATAACATTTAAAAGAATAATAAAAACAAACAAAACAAAACAAAAAACAGAATTATTTCGTAATATTTTGAGACCCTTGCAGACTTGTAGTTTTCACCGTAGGCTTTTTGCTGTGCGCTGCTCATATCTAAGAATCATAAAGCTTCCATATAAAGACATATAAATGAAAAATATGTGGAGTAGATTTCGCTAACAAAATTGTATTTGCAAGCCAAACAGCGTTCTTTATCCTAGCCCTGGGCTCTGTCTCTCACAAACAGATTTCTTGGAATACGAATGTGTTGTATTTATGTATATGAAAGCTTGTGTGGTTTTATATCAGGCTACACGCATAAAATATTTGAAGGTAATTAGAAAGAAAATGGCTTCGCTGCCTATTGCTACAGCTGAAGGAAATACTTTTTGAACTACTAAGTTTTCTTTCCTTTCGGCAAGGGTATATTAGGTTCGTGTTACCGAAGTTAGCCTTCCTCTCATATCTCAACATTGAAAATTGAGGAATTGTTGTAATTATCATTATAAGAGGAACAGCTTTCTATTACCCTAATTAATAATATAAAACTTTTATTCTTAACCTAGTTATTACTGCATTTGTAGTGTTGTCTTTTAACATAAAAGTATCTCGCTTCAATATGAAATTCTATTTGAGTCAATAGCTTGCTGATTTTTGTCTAGATATAAATATTGAAATACATATATATACATATATATATCTACATTCACACCAACTATACAAACATATACAACCATATATGTCACAGTTTGCATCAAGCACTATATAATTATTTGCAAATCATAGAAATTTAAATTATTTTTTGTTTATGACTTCACCCCTCAATTTGTGCTTTTGTTGTACGTTTGGTTATTTTATTTTTTTTGTCGTTTTCGGTTTCTGTTTTGTCTGAAAATACTTCATTAGTTGTTCAACACGTTCGTTGAGTTTATGGAATTTTTGTACAGTGTTTTTTTTTTGTTTTATCATAACTTAATATTTAATGTACATATCTAAGCAAATATTTCCTTTAGCTTTAGGGCTCTTGGTGACTAATCAGGAAATATAAAAGTTGAAGAAATTTCCACGTCAAAAAATCGTCTTCAATTGAAATTGATCAATCAAATGTTGTTGCTCTACAATTGAATTACGAACGAAATAAGAACGAAAGTTCAAAAGGTGCAGCCATGTGGAAGTAGAGCATAGCCGAAACATCGACATCTGACAGCCAGATATCACTATTGGATTATAATTTTAATGCCTTTTAATTGATGAGTTTTCTATTTTGAGCAAGCAAAAAAATAAATGAAGTTAAGCAGCTTAAAGAAGCAGATTTTAATGGGCTTATATAAAAAAGGCAGTGCCTAAGTTGCATTTCACTTGAAGTAAATTCAAATAATTTGAGTTTCTCAATTTCAAAGATATTGGATTTGTAGATTGATCTCGCCCACAGACACTTCAGACTGTAGCATTGTTATTTTCGAATATCAGAAATTGAATTATTTTCAAATCAATTCTTGTTTCAATATATAAATTTTCTAAAGGCAGCAGCACATAGTCGATGCTGCCCATAAACTATATTCTTTTGATGATGTCAATGAGAGCCGATGAAACATTGCTGATGGTTGCGTTGTAGCCTTAGGTTATTGCAATAAAAATATATAAAAGTTTTAAATTTTTGTTGTTCTCCCAACAGATACAGACATCTTTTAACAAATGAGATGCGATTCTTCTTAGTATTTTAGGTTATTGTAGTTGTTGTGGGCGTTCGCTTTGATTGTCTGTCGTCCACTTTGGGCTATGGGCGAAAATTAATTGGCTTGTCATTGAACTTTTTGGCCAGTGTGCCACAAATTGTGTGTTTACTTAATGGCCAAAGGCGGATTATTCTACACGCCCGTTGCTTGGGTTTGTTTTGGCTTGGCTTGCAACATGAAAAGTGTGATTGCCATTTATGAGATCATCTTGTCTCGCCTGACCCGATAATAATCGCCATGTAAGCTCAACCCTGTGCCCCGTGGGTGTGACTTTAAATACTACAGATAAGAAGTGTAGTTTTAAAGCAGCCTTGACCATGACTAATATAGAATCTAAAAAAGCTTATATAATATATTAAAAGTGCTATTGAATCAGATAATACAAAGCTAGCAATGTTATATATCAGAATTATTATTAATGGAATTGTTGTTATTAATGACACTGAAGCAACGATTTGTATAACTTGCTTATAAAGCTATGATAATAATTGAATATTTCAGTCGAAAGTTATAACAAAATTGTTTATTAAAAACGCTATTAGATTTTTCTTCCTTTGCTAATTCGATATATGGTCGATTTAGCGGGAGTCGATTTAGCCCTGTCCTTCCGAATTAACACCTAGATCTCGGAGACTATAAAGCCTATAGTCAGCAAATTTGCTATATAGACTCCCTCGGGTACACGTCCATTTCGCCCCCGCAAGTCGCAGACAACTTAATATCTCCTACAATTTTCAAGATATCAGTGGGTAATTTTACAATTGTACTATATATTTATCGGTTAAGAAACTTACACCTATGCTGCTGCTGCTTGAATGAGTGAACCCCCTACCTCTACCTCAAACAAAAATATACTCGTAGTATGGCTTTTGCAATCTTTCATGCATGAAAAGTTTCATGATTCAATTCAGAATTATTTCTTCAGAAATGTTCAGCATATGAACAATTTCTCAATTTAATTTTTGGTGTTCTTCTCTGCACACATTATATATACTTTTTTTAATCTTTGATGAATTTTTCTGCTGAAATGTGATGCCCAGGAGGGTATTCAAATTTCATTTATATCCACAAATAGTCAATTCATAGTCAAATAGCAGAATGTTTCTCTAAATTCGAATCGTTATTTCCTCTAGATTCTGCCAGTTCGGCAGTGTTGGGCGTGCAGCGTGTGGATTTGTGTTTGGAGGATAACCATAATGAGCATCACACTAGTCATTTTTACGCTGCTGCCGCCAAGGAGGCGTTAATAGTGCGTCGCGGAGAGCCGTTCCGGCTGAAAATACACTTCAGCCGGGACTACAGTCCCAGCAAGGATGCCATTAGCTTCATATTCAGCGTGGCGGATGATAGCAAGCCGAGCCCTGGCCATGGCACACTAATGGCCCTGGTACCGCATGATGGTATTGATTACCTGGGCGACAGCTTGGAGTGGGGCGCTGGGATTGAGTCTCATGAGGGTAGAACCCTAACGGTGCTCATAAAGCCGCCAACAACTTGCCCGGTGACGGAATGGAAGCTGGATATAGATACCAAGCTGCTGGGCGATGGCTCTCGGAGTTATGCTTTGCCGCTGCCCATCTATGTGCTGTTTAATCCCTGGTGTCCAGATGATCAGGTATATTTGGAGGATCGTGATCTGCGGAAGGAGTATGTGATGCACGACACGACACTAATCTGGCGGGGATCATATAATCGGTTGCGTCCTTCGGTCTGGAAGATAGGCCAGTTTGAGCGACATGTGCTGGAATGCAGCTTGCAGCTTTTGGGCAGCGTGGGACGTATTCCTCCGGCCTACCGCGGGGATCCAGTAAGAGTGGCTCGGGCTCTCTCCGCCTTGGTCAACTCCGTCGATGATGATGGTGTGCTGCTTGGCAACTGGACAGAGGATTTCTCAGGCGGCACGGCGCCCACCAAATGGACAGGCTCCGCAGAGATCCTACAGCAATTCTTCAAAACCCAGAAATCGGTTAAGTATGCCCAATGCTGGAATTTCAGCGGGGTTCTGGCCACCATAGCCAGAAGTCTGGGCATTCCGGCCAGGGTGGTCACCTGCTACTCATCTGCCCACGACACCCAGGCCTCGCTTACTGTCGATGTCTTCATTGATGCCAACAACAAGAAACTGGATGCGGAGACCACGGATTCCATTTGGAACTATCATGTGTGGAACGAATTGTGGATGCAGCGGCCCGATCTCGGCATTGGTCAGCATGGCTTACCCTATGACGGATGGCAGGTGGTAGACGCGACACCACAGGAAGCCTCTGACAACATGTATCGTGTGGGCCCCGCCTCCGTCGTTGCCGTAAAGCAGGGCGAGATTCTACGCCCCTTCGACGGCGGTTTTGTTTTCGCCGAGGTCAATGCCGATAAGCTCTATTGGCGCTACAATGGACCCGCGCAACCCCTTAAGCTGCTGAGGAAGGACACTTTGGCCATTGGCCATCTGATAAGCACCAAGGCCGTGCTCAAATGGGAACGGGAAGACATCACTGATAGCTACAAGTATGCCGAAAAGAGTGAAGAAGAGCGTTCAACCATGCTGAAGGCCTTAAAGCAATCCCGCCATGCCTTCAGTCGTTATTATCTGAATGATAATTTCAACGAGGTGGAGTTTGATATGGAGCTCAAGGACGACATCAAAGTGGGCGAGAACTTTACGGTTGTTCTGAAGGTAGGATATCGACTGAAACCAAATTTTTTTGAGCTGATTATCTATTTTGAAACCGTCAACGAATCTTCCCGTTTCAGGTCACAAACAAGAGCGAGCAGCGTCCTCACCTGGCCACAGGCCAGATCAACTGCGATGCCGTTCTCTACACCGGTGTCGGGGCCCAGGAGGTCAAATCCATGGGCTTTGAACTGGAGCTGCAGCCAAAGAGCAGCGACTATGTCCGCATGGAGGTGAACTTTGGCGAATACTTTGAGAAGCTGTCCTCGCAGGCTGCCTTCCAAATCTCTGCTGCCGCTCGAGTCAAGGATACGGATTACGATTACTATGCCCAAGATGATTTCCGAGTGCGCAAACCGGACATCAAGTTTCAGATGGGCGATGCCAGTATTGTAGCACGGCAGGAGCTGGATGTGATTGTGCGTCTGGTTAATCCCTTGCCCATACCCTTACATAAGGGCCTGTTCACGGTCGAGGGACCCGGCATCGAGCAGCCACTCAAGTTTAAGGTGCGTTGTCAGTTTTTGCTCTTTAGATTTTTGTTAACCATTTGCTTCCATCAGATTAATGAGATTCCAGTGGGCGGCACGGCTGCAGCCACCTTTAAGTATGTGCCACCGTATGCCGGACGTGGAACCCTGTTGGCCAAGTTCACATCCAAGGAGCTGGATGATGTAGATGGTTACAAGCACTACGAGATAGAACCAAGGCCAGAGGATCTGCTACAACCCAATGGCAGCCACCGGAGTAGCAACATCATTCGGCGGCGCACGGACGTAATACCATAATCTGGCAGACAAGATGAAGGCGAGTTCCAAATTGCAGCTAATGTTTTGTATTGTCTTAAGTTTAAGTGCAGACTAAGTTAATAAAGTTAAGGATTTAATTCGTATAAATGTTGTCTGAGGGAATTTCGATGGATGGATGATCTTGCTCAATCGTCCATGCCCAAGGCAAAGCTGGGTTTATTGGCCGTCTTTACAAAATAAATTCCACGCGCTTCATGAGGAACGGGATCGCCCATCTTCACCCGCTCTCCTGTGCAGTTTTTGCCCTTGAGGCCGTCCAGACCAGAGCAGGGTGTACCAAAGAAACCTTTCGGACTGTTAATAGATTCAGCATAATACTCATAAGATCGGCCATGACTGCAACCAGCTAAAGGATAATGGGAAAAAAATCGTATAAATTATATATAATCAGTTTAGTTTTTAAATCGAAATTGATCTTAAATAAATACTTACTAAATATCTGGGATAGCTCCTTGCAGCCAGGCTGCGGTGGTCCTCCGCCATTGGGATAGAAGTCAACCATTCCTATGGGCTTTCGAAAGCCCAAATAGCCGGCACAGCTGTGTATGACATCGACAAAATTTGCATCCGTTTCGTCCAAGTGATTCTCTGGGCCAATGCAATCCTCGAAAGCTGGTCTAGCCGGATCTAGACCAGTTATACGATTCACACGAAACCTAGTATAGGAGCCGGCATAGCCCATAATGTGGGCACCCAAGCTGTGGCCGATGAGATGAATTCGCTGAGGATCAGCATCCTTTTGTTCCACCAGCAAGTCAATTAGTTTGGCCACAGCTCGACCCACTTGCACCGTATAACGCGCCGGAGTTAGATAATAAATATTATCGGCCTGATCCTGCCAATTGATGGCAAAAACATTCACCTCGCCACGCTCTATATAGGCGCCGCGTATGGACTGAATGGAGTTGCTCATGGTGCTGGAATTGTTGAATCAATATATGATAAACGTGCGGGAGTTGTACTAAAATTTCTTGCCTGGATTTCCAGCCGTGTACTAGAATTTTCGTGTCCAACTTGGGATTGAATTTTTCGGCTAATTCCTGCCAAGTGTCACGCTTCCCACGCCCACGATTATCGTCATCCAGAAATGTAAAGTCATCGTTATCTATCAAATAGCCCATAGTGCTCTGCTGTGCATCGCTAGCCATGGATATATATATACGAAGCTGTAGAGCGTTCCTTCTTTGATTTGCAAGTGCATCTCTACCTACCTGCCATAGAATTCGAAACGCACCACCTGAGGCAAGCTGATGCGATTCTCTGGCGGCGGCTCTACTAAATATGCCACTTCTGCCTTGCCATCTCCATTGGGCATGTAGATCCAAGTCTTGTTGTAGTCGTCCTTATTCAAAGGCACTTCACCACGAATGCCAACTGCCAAAGAAATTAAGACTTAATAAACTATGGTCTTGATCTTGGCTTAATTAACTTTACACAGCAATAGAACAGGTCGCACCACATTTGCCAAGGCAGCGAATCCTGTTATTAGCCACTGGACAACTACAAATGTGGTGGACACTTCGTTGCGACAAGGATTGATCACATTACAGATGCAGGCCAGCGCATTTGAGGACATCTTGATCAGCTGAACGCTGCGAGGCGACTGTTCAGTGGATTTTATAGGTTCTGATTGCGATCTCTGACTCTTGCTGCCTCCAGACAAAGTCACTTTAAGAAGCTTACATCTGACAAGTATTCGTAATCCTTTAGACCCCACTACACTCCGCACCACTACCATACCTAAAAACTGGTTTCATGCAATTAAGTCGCTGCCGCTTTGCCCTGAGGCGTGTTTTTTAATTACTCAGCACTGTGTTGTCTGGAAAGTCGGTCAGGCATCGACAAGAACAAAGCTTACTTTCAACCCAAACCCATCACTCACCCAGCCAGGCTGCTCCGACGATCCAGATACACCAAAAATTCGCCAACATGCTCCTGCCAGGGAAAGTTATACTGTATTAAAGTGGCTTGAATTTACGATTTTATAGTGGAGTTCATAAGCCAAGACAGGGCCAGCTGTCAATCAAGACTGTCGCCAACCAAAGAAGTCAAATGCCTTGCAAGAACTTCTGGGCGTCCATCTTATCAGGCACAACGGGTGGCCGAAAGCCACGAACTGACATGGCAATTGGGTTAAATGTTAATGTAGGTCGCTGCCATTGGCCAACCATCAAATGCAGATATTGGAGCTTTGCATAAATGCATCCAAAAACGCTAAATGATAGAGTTGAGGGTGTTCGTTCAGAATTCGTTTAGTCGAACGAACGAGTCAGTGAAATGAACGATTGAACTAATTAAGTGAACATAATAATCTTGGTGCCGTTGCGGGGCCACTTGAAAGTATTGGGAAAGAACCCATGAAATCTGTATTTCTCCTACCCAAACACACAACTTTTATGAGTAAATTTGAAAATGCGATATCGGGCACGTTTGCTGAAGTGGCAATATTTCAGCAGTCTTTCTATCGATTTCAATGAATTATATCACAAACGACGCCATATTAATACAAATACAAGTCTTGGAAATACAATACACATTTTTTTCAAATTTCCCTGAATTCCAAAGTCCAAAAAATGCCTCAACCAAAATAATCCTCTTCTTAATTAAATATTATATAGTTTAATTACAAATTATTTAAATATAAAGGTCTTCTTCAGCTGTGATCAGATAATTTTAATCATTAAATGTGAAAAATAGTAATGAACAGGAAACTGGGCAAAAAAAAGCTACTGAATAACTCAGATCTCGAAACAGACTGTCAGGCTTGCTTGGACTCCTGGGGATTGTTTGAAATTCGAACTTTGAAATCTTTGATTTTCTTGCTGTTGTTACACAGTGTGAAAGCATCATCTGCTGTGTAAATCAAAATACAGAGAGATTGCTTCATTTTAAATTCAAAATCAATGTTTTATTTGAATAAATTTTAAAAGACGTCATATATCTTGAAAATGGAATTGCCATAACGTGTCATAGAAAAAAATCTGGAAAATTAACCAACACTATTCCATATAAAGTAAACAAAATGATTTTTTGTATAGACTCTACTAGACATATGTATTTTTTATTGCAGAATGCTGATGTTTAATACGACACAGTTATAAAATATTTGACAATGTAACAAAGTATTATATTGTTCTTAAAATTATTAAACGAACGAACAAGTGCATTTTTTTGTAACTTAGCATAAAATAGGTTTTATTTTTTTTTTAAACTAATTGTTTAAAAGCATAATTACCTCCACCATATCTTCATCACAAGAAATTGTGCTCATTTTAAATTATATTAAATTAAAGTAATTAAATTACGATCATAATAAATACATATGTGTACGCACACATTCGCGCGCCCTTTCATATATGTACAAGCACATACTACACATACATGCAAATGTTTTGCATAAATTGCACAGCAAACTCACAGAGTACTCTCTTCCTGTACTCACTCATTACCTTGGGAACTTCTAAGGTAACTTTAATTTTAATTAAATAAATATTGCATTGAGAACAAAAAACTGTATGAGAAGTGGGAACATTCATTTGGAATGAATGCTGTATGAGAACTATGTCTCTCTTCTTAAAAGTAATCAAAAGTATAAATACATATTAAAAGCTGTACATATATGAAGGGTCGCAAAATGATGCATGCTTAAAGGGGCTCTGCGTAGAGCCGGATATCGTTAGGTATAAATAAAAATTTCTTTTTCGCAAAACTCGGGAAGTAAACGATCGATTGACTTGACGTTTTTTACACAACATTGCATTCGAACACTATAACAAAATTAAAATGTTGGCACAATTTTTGTATTCGAACACGCGCGTGTTTTTGAAAATCGAAATTCTTTTGAGTTCAAGTAAAATTGCAAAATTGCTTTAAGCACAGTAGCTTCTGAATTGGGGTTTTAAAATTCAATTAAGGAAATGTAAGTACGGCAGCCACACAAATTTTGATAAGTTTATCGTTCAAAATTGAAACTATACTTTTGTGATGTAGTTTAGCCTTAAATTGTTAATGAAATTGTTAATGAAATGTATTCAAACATTTATTTTCTATTTTTAAACAGAAAATTGAAAATAAAATTATGTTAGTGGATAATAATATACTGATGCTTAATACGTCACAGTTATAAAATATGTATGTATTAGGCTATAGGCGTATTCACCAGACACTCTTGATCAGGGTCACTATCTGGTGAATAGACTTAATACCGTTTTCAGATTGAGAGAGCTAATAGTTGAGACTGTAAAATAAACAAGTAATTCGATCACTTCCGATTGATCATGATCAATAAAATAAGCGATCTCATAATCAGTGATCACTGCACTTTTTAGAGACAGATCACGATCATACGATCATATTTCAGCAATCGAATTTCAAGCAATACAAAGGTGCAATTTTTCAAAGACCTTTTCTCAATTAATACTAAATAAATAAATGTTATATAGTCATCTGATCTGCTCAATTTCGAAATACTATGTCATGGACGAATTCTAAATTAATTGATGTAAATTACGAAGTTTCAAAGCAAAAGCTAAGGGACCAGCAAAATAATCAAAGCACGATTAAAAAAAAATTGGTATATCCGGAGCAATTGCCCTGAAACAATTGGCGATATTTAGATTATAATTAATTCTTGTACATTAAAAATTAATAATTGATATTAGATTTGACTTAAACCACAACATCAAAGTATAGTGTCAATTCAGGAAGATGATACTTGTTGCTTAGTGTAATTTGTGATGCCTCGCCCTCTGCCTTCAAGACAGACACGAAAATTAAAGTGCTGGACTTGGAGCTTTCTAAGGTGAAGACAAGAATTGACAAATCAGCTGTAGAAGAGACTTAAAGTCTTAAAAGCTGAATCGAGAAGATCATCCAGAAAAGTTGTTCGTTTCCGAATAAATTGATGATCATTTTGGAAATTCCTCAGACTAAGTATTATATAACAATTGACCGAATCGAGTTTTGCAAGGGTTAAATACAACCATGAAATGCTGGAGTTATATGAGCATCCATTTTCAGTTATCGAACAGAACATATCAATAATAAAAATCAACACAATAATAATAGTGGTACGGGTAATATGAGATTTTAATAATATAAGACTTTAAAAATTAAGTGGATTTCGGGATGGGTTGAAAAAGGAATGGAATACCTCAGCAACGCGTGACGGGAGGGTACAACTAGTATCTAATAAAAACATTCGCACGACTTTTTAAAACTTACACTAATAATATTTGTTGGGTTGGTTATTCATCAAATTCATCATTTGCGGTTTTCGATACTTCTGTGTATTCTTTTTCTTCTTTTTTTTGTAAATATTAGATATATGTAATATTATTTTTTTTTTGTTTGCATAAAAGGAATAAATATGATTTTTTAACGAAACAAAAACAAAAACAGAAATTCGCAATTATAAATATTTTGTGACCAGACAAAGCGCAGATGTATGTGTTATCATATTTATATGCATACGTGTATGTAAATTTCCACCTCATCTCTCCTTCTTCTCCTGTCCTGGTCATGACCTGTATCGCATATTGGGTTATGTTGACAATTCGGTGCTTCCGCGGCGAACCATATTCAGGTCGGTGAAATCAATTTCTGTGGATTCAATCGATTGAATCGAAGCGCTGCGCAATTTTGCGGCTGGAAACTTGCCGCGACTCTTTAGCGCCGTCAACTAAACAGCAAGGATACAAAATTTGTGTTAGATTTTCGTTTGAAAATATGAAATTTATAATTTATATAATAATATCATATTTTTTAAGAATATAATTCATATATACGACTAATGCAATGTCTAAAAGAGGATCGACTGAAAATCAAATCAATTTGTAATTACAAATGCCGTTTCATAAACGTTCATCTACGAAATATGCAAGGCAAACTCTGAAAATACCGTTGATGTTGTAGGCAATGATGAAAAGTGAAAGCAGTTCCCTGAACTTATGAGTAAACTATGATTTTCCACTTTTCTGGTGTGCGTCGCATTTCTTTGCATTGAGCACATGTTCACATGCTGATCATTAGATTGGATGAATCCTCGTTTAGACAGTGTATTAGTTCTGAATGTAAAACATGCATAGTGGGTTGAGATATACAGTACACTATATAATAGATAATGATTTGTATATGACGATTGTATATATAGCATTTTAATGTGTCTTTGCAAGTAAAGTAAACATTTAATGATGTGTAAAAAAATGCATAAAGCAGAGGCTAGGTATACTAAAATGCTTTGACTAGGATAACCTATTTTAAAAGTTCCTTTTTTTTTATATTATTTGGTAAATACGTATTAGAAGTCTGCATGAATGCGCTCAAAACGACGTTCGAAGCATTCGATCCCAAAATGAATTGAGTGAATTCGAAAGACTTTATGTGCGTGTAGCCGCAAAATATTCTTACCACGCACGAAGACGAATGGGTGGGAATGCGAGTTCATCTCGAACTTCGTTTTAATTTATAAAGAAAGCATAAATATGTACAAACAGATGTGACCAAAAACAATTACATGTATCTTAAGTTTTGCCGGTCATCCTCCCTTAGCGATCGACCACGTTAAGAGCATGAAACAAAGTGAAAGAATGCTCTTTCGAAGCATTCCAATAATTTCAGCAATGTCAAATTCATACTTCATTCTCACTCATTCCCGCAGTATCGAACACTACGTGGCTCACCACTCATACAAATTCATTTCATTTCATTTACTCTAGCTCTCATACGACAGACAGACGGACCGACAAGCCTAGATCGACTCGACTGTTGATGCTGATCAATATACTTTATAGAGAAACGCTTAATAGTGCCTGTTTTATACAT
Source organism: Hirtodrosophila duncani (assembly GCA_037043425.1). Taxonomy (NCBI): domain Eukaryota; kingdom Metazoa; phylum Arthropoda; class Insecta; order Diptera; family Drosophilidae; genus Hirtodrosophila; species Hirtodrosophila duncani. Next base: position 13,171,077 of record JBAMBM010000057.1, on the reverse strand, counting down.
CTACACGAATACAATATACTCGTTTAAGATATATAGAGTACGAGATAAAATATACCCTTGCAACAAAGGAACAGCGTATAAAAATACATTTCTGAAATGTGTGATCGATTGCTGGAAGAGTAAGTTACATATACTACGTAAAATAAAGACCATCTACTAAAAACTATAGCATGCAAATTAAAACAGAGAACTTCTACTGTGTTCTACCGATATATACATACATATGTACATTATGGTAAGTACTATTATAGATAAATTAATAATTGAACAAACACAAAATATGCAACATTCACAGGGATTCAATGATGTTTGATAACTACATAATATGATCACGATCGTTTCGGTTTATGTATAGAATTAACCATGTTACAATTTTGGGTCAAAGGGAGAAGATTTTTCAACCAGGTGAAATACAAGTTCATGCAATTACAAGTTTAGAATATTTAAGAAGTATATATATGTTATTAATGGCATGCCCAAAACAAACAATTCGTTTCAGTTGATTTTTTAATTTTGAAAATCGTATGAAATCATATAAAATTTATGTAAAAGAAATCATCTGCAGATTTGGTTAAGGTCTAAAAAAATTGATATTCTCAGAAACCTGATTTATTTTTTTTGGCATATTCGATTGTTGTGGAGAATTCGTGATGAACTTGCTTTTACTTAAAACTGCGATTAACTTTTTGATAATTGATTGGATGAATGGGATTTGGCCTTTCGTTTTTTTGTCTTTAGATATTTATATATTATGTTTGGGTTTAATTCTCTTTGATGTTAGCTTAGCTTATCCATTTCCATGGTTCAGTGTCGGGGCTGGTTATTGGCGTAGGATGCTATAAGAACGCATAATGCGGCGTTATTATTTTTAGCGTGTGTACATATTTGTTTGGTTGGCGTGAAAGAAAGAAAGTTATTTAATAAGAAACGAACAATATTATTAATCTTGCGCTGTGTTTAAACAAGGGACGACGTGCCATGATAAACAGTCAAACAAAAATTTAAACAAGTTAAAACACAGAACTGAAAACTTTCCTTTGGCCAGCCAAAGATTGAATTCCATATTGCATACACTTCACTCTTAATTTAACTACCATTCGATCAGAGATGGGCAGCTTTCAGGAAGTCTACCAAGCTAACTTCTAAGACTGACACGTTCCCAATTTGAATAATCCAAATTAAACAAAAAAAAACCTCTATATTAAGGGTTCATTGCGAATCGGTCTGTTATATGGGAGCTATATGATATAGTGAACCGATCTGGACAATTTGAGTAGCTTACAGCAGAAAGAAGTCAATGGTAAAAATTTCAACTCGAAAGCTCTAAAACTGACAGACTAGTTCGTATAGAAACAAACAGACAGACTGATAGACGCGCATGGCTATATCGACTTCAGACTTGCTTCAAGTTTTTTCAATGAAGATTTTTTCGAACTTGATCATTATTTTGTCTCGCAATTTAAATTTAATTATGTCAACGCTTAAAGTTTTAGGCGATTACGAAAATTAATGCATTTTGCATTTCTTGGCATTCCCTGAACTCAAGAATAAACCTTGATTTGGCAATATCTTATCATTTCTCGTGGAGTGCATGCAATAGTTTCTTGAAGAAAAAAAGGGTCAATATACAAAATGTGAGTTAAACACAAAGCGCAAATGAGACCACAGAGATCACCAAAGCTAGCTGTGTTAATTGGTAGCCTCTCGAGTCAGGAGTACATGTGTATGTGGTGTACGTGTATGTAATGCCGTGTGTGATTGTATTTACAAACACGGTCAAGTGTTGTTTCATTTGTCTGTCCTGGTTAAGAGGATGCAATCGGCTTAAATAAAATTTCAAAAAATAAACAAAACCAAAGAAGAGCGTTGGAAGTGGAAAAGTGTGAATGAATGTGTGATGGGGTTTGGTAAGAGGAGGGGCACTCACTTCCGCCTTCATATCAGCCAACCTGTCCTGCAGGTCACGCACCTTATCCGAATCATCCAGATTGGCACGCAATTCGCCCTCGGCAAGCATTTCCGAGTTCTAGAAAAAAATATGAACGCACTTAGATAATGTCGAACTCTTCAGGAGTCCAGCAGAAGCACCATGGCTCACCTTTGTCTCCAGACTTGATATTTGCTGTTTCAGTTCGGCCACAGTTTGACTCTGTTCGGTGAACTTGATTTTGACATTCATTAGCTCATCCTTCATACGAGATTCTAGGTCCGAGTATCTGCAAAAGCAAAAGGGCAAGTGAAAGCGGGCAATTTCCTCGAGTTTGTTGTTGTTGCTGTCACCTGTGCTGCTGTTCGCGTGCCTTGTTCGCCAGCTCCTTTTCCCGAGTTACAGCCAAGTCGAGCTCCTCGCGGAGCCTCTTGTGCTCGTCGTCCTGGCGACGCAACTGATTGGTGGACACTTGAACCTGGGTCTCTAGTTCCATGACCTTGAGCCGCAGCTCCTTGAGTTCGGTCAGCGTCTCCATTTCGCGTATGCGCGTCGTCATCAGCTCCTCCTCGAGCTTCTGCGTATGCTCGTTCGACTTGGAGCTGTCGAAGAAATTCGTTAGCAGCTTCTTAGGGGTGGAGTCCATGGAGGCTGTGTTGTTGTCGCTGGTGCGTTGATTCTCGGCCAGCTGGCGTTGCCACTGGCTGCTCAACTCTTGCACTCGCTGTTTGAGATCCTTTAGGGACAGTGTGGCCTCTGCCTCTCGCAGTTTGCTGGCAATCAGCTCGTCCTGCAGATGGGCTACCGAATTATCAGGCGTCGTTTCGCGCAACGTTTTCTTATCCTCCTCAAGCTCCTCAATCTTGGCCTTCAGGCTACGTATCTGATCCTCGCTCTCGGCCAGACCCTGACGCACCTTGACCAACTCCTCCAGCAGGCAGGAGACCATCTCATCGCTCTGCTTTAGTGCCTCCTCTTTTACGCACATCTCATTGATTGACGATTGCCGCGAAGTGCTGCTGTCCAGCGAAACATTGTTCTCCTGCAGCCGCAAACTGAGACCGCGCAGCTCCTCTTTGGTGTTTTCCAGCTGAAGGCAGACCTCTAGATAGGATCGACGCAGCTGCATCAGTTCCGTTTGAATAGCAAAGCTGGCCTCCTCGTCCTCAGCCCGGGAGACCTGACCACGCACTAGGCGGTCAGCCAGCTCGCCACTTTCCGCCTCGAGCAGCTCATTGCGTTGTTTGAGCAGGCAATTCTCTCGTCGCAAACGCCGCAACTCGACCATCTCTTCCTGTTCTTTCTTCTTCAAGTCTTGATACTCTTTCTCCATCTTCTTCATGCGCTTCGTATTGATCTTCAGCGAGTAGGCCAGATTGAAGAAGCCCTCGGGATCGGCCTCGACGCGACCGGGTAGCTCCTTTTGGAAGAACTTCAACATGGCCTCCATGTCGAGGCAGAGAAGCGTCTCTTTGCCTGTGAGGAGGAGAGCCAGGGCCACCTTGAATATGAACTCCATGCCCTCGCTCAGGAAAACATCCATAATGCGGCAGCTGAGGTTCACATTCAACGTGGTTGTATATAGGGTTAGGAACCAACTGGAAGCGTACATGGTGGTCTGGAAGCCCTGCTGGTGGAAATGTATGTGCATGTCGGGTATTTGTTCTTGCACAAGATTCTCCAGCTGGTACATGCACAGGCCCAACTCGGACATGGATGGTTTGAACATGTGCCGCATCCGATGCTGCTGCATGATCTGCACAAGTACAGCGAACGCCTCCTCCTCGGGCATCTGCATGAGCAGCAGGCCCACAATGAACCCAGAACCCTGGCAGTAGCCCACCTCGCGATCGTGCAACGAGTAGGCCTTGATCACATTGAAGAGCGCCTCCTGGCCGGGCCCATCCTTCTCCTTGAAGAAGTCCACCTCCGGATAGGTACGGGCAATATCACGTCGTATCACCTTTTCGCAGGCAGACGTTGCCTTCAGATATTCCGCATACTGCTTCTTATCCGCATCTGCAGCTCCGCTCAGCTGCTGCCACACGATGGCCCGAAAGTGCAGCGGAATTCCACGACGTACTAATTCTCGCACGCACGGATTTTTCCGCTTGAGTGCCCCTTCCCAATCGTTCAGGATGCTGGCCCATGTAGTCCAAATATCCTCTTCGGCCACATATTTGCCATTTGATGTGAGACTCACTTGACTGGTGTCAGAATTCTTGCGACTGTGCGTTGAATGCAACGAATTGAAGCTCTTGGCATCGTTCTCGATGAGCTTGTTGGCGGCCTCCACTTTGGCCAGTAGATCCATTTCAAAAGTGGGCAGATTCTCTTCACCTGAAGCGCTCTTTGCTTCCATTTTCTTGGTACTCTCCGGTGACGTCCCCGTTGTTGTGGTCAATGTCATTGCTGACTCCGACGACTTTGCTTTACTATTGTTGTTGTTGGGGCTTCAGTTGTTTTGCGACTGTTGATTCACTTGGTCTTTTCTTTTGTGGTGGTGGTGGTGTTGCTTTTAAAGCTCTGCTCGGTTAGCCGTTGTTTATTGTTTAAAGTCGCCTCCTCATAATCTTAAACGATAGCTCCAGCATAGCTCAGCGTTTGCTTCAGCTGGGGCAGCTAACAAATATTCGTTTTCCGTTTGATGTCTGCGTCTGCCAACTCCAACTTTCCCCCCAACCGAACATGAACACAGCGACAGTGGGAGTCGCAGCAACAAACTTCTTCTGTAGGGCTGACTTTGGGGTTGCCAAAAACTGCTAATGCAAATACTGAACAGTTGCCATAGAAGGAGCACATAAACAACAATTATCAGATAGTGCTTTCCATATGTAGGTTTCCGTTAAATCTTGTATCCACCCACAAAAAAAACCTTTCAAATTTTATACACAATTTTAACGATACCAAACTTTTTGCTGTAAACGTCACTGCCCACACGCACACAAGCACACACACATAGACGAGGGCTGCAGAACATCTGCGATAATACGTTTCACAGATATATCGATGTTTAGCCAAACATCGGAACTAAACTTTCTTGCTTACTTAACTTGGAGCAAAACCATCCAATAAAACCACTAAATAATTCATAGTGTTCTTTAAAATAGTGTGGGCACACTTGGAGTCTCTTTAAACATATATATACAGACAATGGTTATATTCCGAAAAAATTCTGCATATATAATATTCATTCTGAAAGAATTGGTATTTAGTAGCCAAATCCGAAAAATATTATGCTCTTTAATAGTACATACTTACCAAAATGAAATAGCAGTGCGTTCAATGTAAATGCATTACTTTGCGAATTATTAAATTGAAAACTCTGACAATAAAAGTAAACACATTTAAACTTATAATCGAAATTAAATTAGTCTAAGGAGTACCATTCATAAATAAATGATGTGGCTTATATATATCGCCGAATGACAAATATCGTCACAAAATGTTTGGGCTTTAGCGATATTTGCTGTCGAAGCATTTATCGCCACCAGTTCTAGAAAACAACGCGTCATTTATAGTATCGCCGCTAAACTAACACGCTTTAAGAATATAAACCTTAAGAAATACAATAAAAGAATGTCGGGAACATCGCAGAAATACAGAAACTTTGTTGCGGAGCCTATGGGCGACAAAGCTGTCACAGAATTGGCTGGCATTGGCGAAACGCTTGGCGGACGCTTGTCCGAAGCTGGTTTCGATAAGGTAACAATGACGCCATCTCAGTTTCATTTGTTCGGCAAATAAACAATCACTATTATTAACAGGCCTTTACTGTACTTGGCCAATACCTGGTGCTGAAGAAAGATGAAGAGCTCTTCAAGGACTGGATGAAGGATGTGTGTAATGCTAGCTCCAAGCAGGCCTCTGATTGCTATAATTGCCTAAACGATTGGTGCGAAGAGTTCTTGTAAATGACATTCAATTAAGCTATTGATACAAGTGTAGTCGTTCGATCAAAGGAACTGTGTCTAAGCAGTGGCGTACACACATGAATATCTTATGGACGCCATTAGGAAAAATCCAAAACAATAATACATTTATACACAAAACATTACCTTAAATCTCTGTCAAAGCCACGATATGTCTTATTCTATGTTCATATATTGCTATTAAGGATGTAATTAAAATTTAAATTAATTTTAATCGGCAATGAATTGATAGTGTTTAGAAGTGGGTGGGGCATGTTTGTAAGCGATAGTTGTTATATGGTCAACTGTGGGATTGTTCAAAAATTTCAATACTGAAGGCGTACCTCGTGCAGTAGAAGAATCGACTAGATATTTTAATTGGCACTTATGTGCAAATTATGTACTTATGTCGTACACGAAAAACTAATAAAGGGAAATCACAATATATTAATTTATATGGGATATTCTAGATGAATATTAATAGATAGTTCAATATTATCGTTTTGGTGAACGAAGATAAAACAATTTTAATAGTGAAAGAAAGAATATAATTTCTATAAAGTTGAGTGCAGATGCAGCAGATGTATTTTTTTTGTTTAAATCAAGGTGTATGGTTAAATTTCTGGCTAACAGCCTTTTTCTCGATTGTTCTAGCACTTGACTCATTACTAATAGTATGTTAAGGTATGGTCACACGAGCCGATTCTCGGCAAACCGACTCCCCTCCCAATGACCAATTAGTCTGGTAATTTTAAACGTATAAATGGCTATTTAAGTAGCTGTATTCACCACATTTGGGTCTTTTCCAATCAATTTCGTTATGCTTCGGCTTTCTACGTGTCATAAATCAAAACTTGATTTGATAAACAATTTTTCCGCCTTAGTCGAATTTCCCATCTAGCATTTCTCCAATCGTATCGGCTATTCGATTCTTGGTAGCCAACCATCACCATAAGCCCGTGTGACCACCACTTATCGAGTCGGTTAAGGTCAAGTCGGTTCTTGCAATTCTGTCGAATTTGTCTTATTAATATATGATTTTCGACCGCCTGCGACTGACGGCATGAATCGGCTAGAGTGACTGCACCCTAAGTATAATTAGAAACATTTAAATTGCCGTCTCCCTCACTTGCATTGATTTAATTCTAATCTTAATTGAGAGCAACGCAGTGGTATAAACGGAGGTGTTATCAGTTAACATAAGCATGCTCCCACAACCCTGGTTTAAGCTAGCGCGCAAAATAGAGATATCGATAGGCCTGTCTCGATATATCAGCATTGTTCTGAAAGTTATTTGTTGCTTTGCTGTTGCTTTCTTGTTGACGGTTTTTTGGTTGCTGCTGTTGTTTATAAAAAAAAAAAAAGTCAACAAAGTATCGAGTGTCCTCCAATCAATTATTTATAAATTCTCGGTTTACTTTTTCCAACCAAAACAAAATTATTTGTGTGCCTGTAAATGTAAAGGTGAGTGTGAGTGTCACAACAACAACAGCAACGCGCACTGAGCAAAACGCCGGCTGCAACAACAACAACATCAATTTGCGCGGGGCGGGCTGCATTTCAAAGATGTCTGCTAAAGGAGAAGAGGAAACGAGCACGAGAACTAGGAATTGAAATCAGCAATTGAAAGTGAAATCAGTTTCGCTTTTGGTTCTTTGGCAACGCCCTAGCGGGCTGCCCCATGGGACACTGCCACTGCGATCTCTATCTTGAGGCACACACGCGCAAGACATGCATATTGATCGATTTGCAGCGAGCGATCGATGCCGATGCAGAGAGAAGCGTGTGTGTGTGCCCATTGTTTTTAGCAATGGTAGACGGCGGCGGGGGGACGGGACGGGTGTGCTAGGCATCAATGATCTTGGGGCTGTGCCATCTCGAAAATAGCCAGCCATTGAGAAACACATAATAGTTGGTAATTGGCTATCAGCGCTGAAGTAATAACAAATCGTCCACCTTGGAACACATCTGTCACCGTTCCGTTCCCCTTCCCTCTAAGCCACCGCAAACAAACATCGATCGATCTAGTTATAGTTTTCAGTAATCCATTCTCTTCCCCAAACTCCTGCAGTTATCGAAATTTACCGTGAAACATTATGGCTCAGATAAGCGAGAAAAGGACAACGGTTCGTCCCTCAGCACACGCTGCCGCTGCTGCTAAGGAGAACACAAACAACACAAAGCACCAGCACCATCAATCGCGCGGCAAAGGCGGCGGCGTTGAAATCCTCGACTTCCACGAATCCTGGCTGGAGGAGGTCGAGCTCTACAAGGACAAAATGGTCATGTGCAAGCAGCTGGCCCATCACAATCATCAGCAGCAATCAAATAACTGCAACAACAACAACAGCAACAACAATTCCGCCCGTGGCAATTCCAGGCTGGCCAGCCAAAACCGTAGTACTGCCGGTGGCAATTCCCACTCGAATGGTCCCATCCTGACGTCCACTTCATTAGCGAAATCTCCACCGCCTTCTCAAAAACAAAAGCTCTCCCCGCCATCGCCCAGAAGACGCATTCCCGCTGAGAAATCAACAACATCGCCCGCCAAAACCATACAGGCTCAGGTTCAACGTGGTGCCGGCCGTGGCTCCACTGCATCTAAGGCGGCAGCACACGCTGCTCAACCGTCTCCAACGACCGTGATAGCTGCTGGTGTAATGCAATCTGAGCCGTACAAGAAGGTGCAGGTAAGGTTCATCGACACATCCAAAATGTGCAGCATGATTCATTCGTTATCCTCCAACCTGCATGATTGGTGATCGCCCACGCGTTGTGCTTCCTCATTCGTTCGTGTTCCATGTTCCATGTTCAATGCCTTCCTTTAATCCTAAATCACCCAGATGCTTTTAAAGCGTGCACGTGAAGAAGCTTTTGCAAAACATGCCTCTGCCTCGGGCTCAACCAGCTATAAGCGTGCCCATCTCACCTCATCCACCAGCCCCGCAAAGAGCGGTTCAGCGTCGGCATCGGCCAATGCCAATCACAATCACCACGCTTTGTCCAGCACCAGCACGCATACGTTAAAGCCAAATCCCAATAGCAAGATTGTGGTAAACACCTTCCATGGCTCAAGCATGTTGAGTGCCCAGCAGCTGGAGGAGAAGTCCAAGATTCTAACCCAAAACGGTTTAACGAAATCCGCAGCCACGGCGTTGGAGACAAGTCTGTATGCCTCGCTCTATGCCCATTCGCCTCAGAATGCAGTGCAGCAGTACAATAGCTCCAGATTGCTGTCCGGCGAGCATTCCGGCTATTGTGGCGTGTCCTTGAACAAGTTCAACGAGCTGGATCGACGCCACCACAACGACGACGATCCCTGTGCGGGTAAGTAATGGAATTACCCCCTGCTGATCAAACGCAATGCGACGCTGCTCCTCGTTCACCCTTAGCCATTGATGAGATCAACAACTATGACGATTCCGATTCGGAGGAGGAGTACGTGGGCACACCGTTCTTTCTAGATGACGACGGCGAGGAGACGTGCCAGAGCCGGCACATGCGCATGCAGTTGTTGGAGAGGACGCAATCGAAGGAATCGGTGGCCACCGCAGCCACCACAGACTCGGAGGCTTCGGTATATTTCAAGCCGGAGGCCATATTGTCGCCCAGCCTGTTCCCGCATGTGCCGCCGTACCTGAACTTCACCTCGCATGCCGATAGAGGGCCGCCCATGCCGGCTGCCTTGCATCGAGTGCTCAAATGGAAGCTCAGTCCGGTGATGCCCAAGATTGTGAAGCGTGTGGTGCTCAATTCCGGTTTTCGCATCATCAAAAGTAAGTCGCGTCGATTAAAGATGTGTTTAGTGTTCGGATTGGGATAATCAATCTGTGGACCTCTATTGTTTTCTCCATTAGACACCACCGACTGGATGGCCGTGTGGGAGAAGCATATGAAGAGTCCTGGCTTTCGCACAATACGCTCGCATCAGAAGTATAACCACATACCCGGCTCCTTTCGCATTGGACGCAAGGACACCATGTGGCGCAGCATCTATACGAATATGAAGAAATTCGGCAAGAAGGAATTTGGATTTATGCAAAAGTAAGCAGTTCCACATTCAAAGGACACTCATCACTTCCTTTACACCTATGCAGATCCTACATAATGCCTGATGATTTGGAGAATCTGCGGCAGGTGTGGCCTAAAAACGCCTCCAAATTAACGAAATGGATTGTGAAGCCGCCGGCGAGTGCACGTGGGACAGGCATACGGATTGTGAATAAGTGGAGTCAATTTCCCAAAGATCGGCCACTTGTGGTGCAAAAGTAAGCAGCAGAGAGATCCTGGCTAGAAATGACAACTAATTGCATTCCACTAACCACCCTTCCCTAGGTACATTGAACGTCCTCTTCTGATCAACGACAACAAATTCGATATGCGCCTCTATGTGGTGCTCACGTCGATCAATCCCTTGCGCATTTACATGTACAAGGATGGCCTGGCCAGATTCGCCTCGGTCAAGTACAGTTCGGAACTGAGCAATTTGGATGAGCGCTGCATGCACCTGACCAACTATAGCATCAACAAGTTCTCCCAGAATTATGCTAAGAATGAGGACTTCAATGCCTGTCAGGGTCACAAGTGGACACTGCAATCGCTGTGGTCCTGCCTGGAGAATCGTGGCGTCAACACGAAACGGCTGTGGGCCACGCTCCGGAATCTGGTGATCAAGGGCATTGTGAGTGGGGAGTCGGGATTGAACCGGATGTACAGGCAGAATGTGAATTTCCGGTACAATTGCTTTGAGCTCTTCGGATTCGATGTCCTGCTGGATGAGAATCTGGTGCCCTGGCTGCTGGAGATCAACATATCGCCGTCGCTGCATTCGGAATTGCCGCTGGATTTGCATGTGAAGGGCCCTCTGATACAGGCGGTGTTGAATACGGCCCTGTACCAGGTGCCGCCCAAGCTGAACGAGCGCCAGCAGCAGGAGATCCTCAATGAACTGAATCTGAACGGTCCGCTGTGTCATGATAAGCGCATCTTCACCACCTGCCTCACGGCGGAGGAGGTGCGCAAGCATAATCAGTTCACTAACCGCAACATTGAGTTCCGCGAGGAGTATGTGGACACCATACTGGATAACCTGCTGCCCGACGATGTAAGGTGTCTCTTGATAGCGGAGGATGAGCTGTCAAGGAGCAAGCCGCTGGAGCGCGTCTTTCCCTCCGCCGATACGCATGTCTACCTGAGATACATTGAGAATGCTCGCTATTACAATCGACTACTGGACGCGTGGGAGGCGAAGTACGCAAAAAATCGCCAGCTGGGCATTGCGTTATTGTCGCGCTACTGCAAGGACAAATATCACCTACAGGTCTCAGATGCGGCCCTGGAGAAGGTGAACCCCAATTAATACTGCCCCTTCCACCTAACTTAACTTCTGTTTCTTCTTTTTTTAGGAACCAAATGTGGCCCTCACAGAGATCGATATGCTGCATGTTAAGAAGGACGAAGTCTTGGATGGCGGTCCAAATCTTGCCCTGCTTAAACAGCAGCAACCACAAAAGACGACCAGCACGGAGACGATACAGGCCAGCACTTGCGCCACCACATCCACATCAGCATCACCCTACAAGGCCAGAAGTCCGGATGAGATAAAAACTTGAGACTGAGACTGATTTATAATTATACTCTCGCAACTCTCGAGCATCTGCAAAACCGCAAAACAATATATAGAGACAGAGAGAGGGAGAACAAAATGCGAATCGTTGCACAAAAACCAAACCCCCCACTTTCAAATTTATATTATATGTTTGTGTCAATTGCAAACATTCTGCATAACAAATATCTTCTTCAGTTCCAAACCGTTTCATGAAATTTCATTAGCGTTGAAAATTTACATTAAAATTCGCGTTCAAAAATTAAAACAAAATAAAGTTAAAATCGTTTTTAATAAACAAAAACCAGATTTTCATTTTAGATTTATATATAACAAGCAAGAACGCTTTGTCTCTGCTCAAAGTTTCAGTAAACAACGAGAATAGCTCTGCTTATTCATAATGAAACGCATTTATTATTTATTTTGAACACTCATTGTTACACTTGTCACTTGCCAAACTGCCCGCCAAATGTTGCAGTTCGATCGAACCGAGCTCGTTCGCTCGCAATCGAACCGGAACCGGACAGATACTTCCAAGCACTGTTTCTGGTTCGCATGCGAATACTGTTTTCAGTCGATATTTATTCTGCAACTATCGCAACAATACTTAAGAAATATCGAAACATGGGGGCAACCCTATACAAGAACAACGAACGACCACGGCTTGCAGAAGCAGAAAAATTGGAATTGGTTATTAATAAGGTTGAGCAGAAGCATTTTTTGCGAAGCTCATCCAGGTCCACCAACACCAAGACAAAGTGCTCGTGAAACGCACCGCTAACAAAATACGTATTTGCGCATAAGATAAAACGGCGAGCTGAGTGGCGTCACGTAGACGGCACTCACTGCCTGTGCCCGTGCTGCCTATTGCTAGTGCTGAGATCGATATTCACGCATACACACAACAGACACAAAACGGAGAATAATGGAAAACACATTAGGTGGCGGCGATGGCGGAGGAGAAGGCGGCGGTGGCGACGGCAGCGGTAGCGAAAATAATATTGCGCTTGAAAATGTAAAAACGGCCGCTGCAGCCAAAGAGTTGAAGGCGGCGGCGGTGGGCGTAGGTAAAGGAATGGGTATGATAAGCGAAGTTGTTACGGCGTCATCGACGGTGTCGGTGTCGGTGGAAGTGGCAAATAACAACAACAACAATGAAATCACGCAACAGCAACAACAAACAATTGCAGTAAACAAATCGGTTTTGATGGAAAACAAAAACAACGTAAATGCAAACAGTCGCGGAAATGGGAATGGCACAGTGACAGAAAACTGCAATAACAACATAAAACCAATAATACAACAACAACAAGAGATGCCGCCATCAGGCGATGTCAATGTAAATGCCACAGAGGCAACAAAAATAAGAACAACAACAGCAGCAACAACTGCCGAAACAGAAACAACCAGCAACACGACAGGGACAGGTACGTAGACTATGACATCGGTGGCGTTGAATGCCAAATAGTTCTATTTCATCAAAATACCCTATTGCTACCCCGGGGTATTATGGGTTGATCTCTATGTTGGTCAAAAGGCAACTATTGCAGCTGTCCGACGGAATCCTAAAGTATTTCAATGGCAGCTGAAAAAACAAAACACGAAACGACCTTCAGCCCGCTAACCCAAATAGAAAAGGAAAACATTTTAAAAAGTGCTGGACGACGACGTCTAAACGATCCTAAAATTAAATTATATCTGGATTTTTACATATTTAGTTAAAAAATGTTTTAAACTATATCTCCCTATTTATCTTATCCTCCGAAGTCCATCAGAAATTTTTGGTGCTCCTCTAGACAGTCTATAAAAGTGCCTTGGCACCGATGGATCATTGTCCAATGTATCCAATCTTGATGAAAACCAATTACTATATTGCTAATTTCCATTTTCATGCTAACTTTGACCTCGATTTTGACCCCCCTGCAGTCAGATCTTGTAGAGAAGAGCTTCTTATATTATATTTATTTGAAATTCCCAGTTTGGGACAGCCAATTCCCGCTTCAGAACAAATACGTGACGAAAGGCGTAGCCAGCAGGGGCGCCCCGCCCTACAACTCGGTTTTCAGTATAACCACTAAAAATTTGCCTAATGGCACAGAGCATAGTAATGTTGTACGAGGCAGTGTCGAATTTTGTTTACCAAACCCGAACCCCTCTCTTATTCAAACCAAACATTTGATCTTCCATATGCCAGGGAGGGAGGGTATCGGTGCTTCGATTAACCCAAAGTATTAATTTGATTTATTGTTGTTGTTTGAGTTTTCTCACACTTTTTGTATTTGTTTTTGGCAGAGCGCAATCACAAGAAGAAGAAAAAAGATAAGGAACGCGAACGGGATGAAGATAAGGGTAGAAGCAGCAACAGCAGCAACGATACACATCGCAAGGATAAGGATCGCGAAAGTGGCAGCAGCAGCTCCAAGTCTTCAACATCCTCAAATGCCTCTTCAAATCGACATGGCAGCGGCGACTACAAGTCCGGCAGTTCTAGTTCCACTTCGTCGTCACGTAACAAAGAGAAGAAATGTCATCGAAGCGATCGCGATAGAGAGAGGGAACGGGAGCGGGAGCGGGAGAAGGTAAGCTGGCTACACACACGGCTGTGTTTTTCCACTAATTAAACTAACATCTGCATCCATTGTTAGATTACTGGCTCGTCGTCATCGCATTCGCATAGAAGGCGTAGCTCAGAAAGCAGCAGAAGTAGCGGCGGCGGCCACAATAGCTCCAGTTCCGGCAAAGTTTTTGTCAAGGAGGAGGCACTGCAGCCAGCACCTCCAGCAGCAGCGGACCAGCAATCATTACTAACACCCGTTGCCTTAAAGCCAGAAGTACTTACCAAGCGCATCAAGCAGGAGGGGACCCAGATGGAAATAAAAAAAGAAGAGGCATTGGTTTGCATGGAGGAGCAACCTCTAATAAATGGAGATGCTGTGGTCAAAGCCGAGAAGTCACGGGATGAAGTGAAACGAGAGTTGAATTTCAACAGCGGCAAACCCAAGGAGAGCAGCAGCAGCAATTCATCCTCATCCACCTCCTCAGCTTTGCTTATGCCGTCGCCAGCTCCAAAGACATCTTCATCGTCCACCTCCAATAACAGCAGCAGCAGTAGCTATCATTCCTCCAGTTCCTCCAGCTCCAGTCTGAGCAGTGCACGGAAATCGTATTCCTATTCAAAGACGAGCTCCTCCTCCTCGTCATCTTCATCACGCCACTCATCATCCAACTCTTCCTCATCGTCCTCGCGCGACTGTTCCAAGTGTTATAAACGCTCCAAAATACGTCGCAGCAGCATAGGTGTCCAGTGCATCCAACATGCTCCAGTTGCCGGCTCCTGGCAGGTCATACAGAGCCTGCCGCCCAAACCGAATCGCCAGCCGCCGGCTGGCCTCGAGCATCTCAAGTATGGACATTACTTTCAAGTTGAACAATATCCGAATGGTGGCGCCTCCATTGTGCATCTCTATCAGCACGAGATTGATGCCCTGCCGCCGGACGAAATGGAGGAGCTGGTCGACGAGTTCTTTGGCGTTTGCTTTGCCGAGGATGAGCAGGGTTATGCCCATCACGTTATGGGCATTGTTCATGACGCCGCCAAATATATACCCGATCTACTCGAGCATATGGCCGAGAACTATTCGACGCTGACGGTTAAAGCTGGCGTCTTGGGACGCAATTCAGACATTGAGACCTGCACAATGGCCCAGTATAATGAGCAGGTGAATCAAGTGATCAATACTTGCCCATTTGTCCTTGTCTAATTTACTCTTCATGTTTGCCTTTCAGGTGGTTCGCAATTATTGCCAAGGCACCTTTCGCTATGGGCCACTGCATCAAATTAGCCTCGTGGGCAAGGTGCATGAAGAGGTGGGCGGCTATTTTCCCGATCTGCTGGGGCGTATCGAAATGAATCCGTTCCTGCGCAAGGTAAGTGTTCCCCACAAGTAATTCTCTAGTTTTTTAATTTGATGAATATTCCAGACCATGCCCTGGGCTGTGAATTCCATATTGCAAACGGATCCCCGGCAATCGAATGACGGTCCCATACTCTGGATACGCGCCGGCGAACAGTTGGTGCCCACCGCCGAATTGAATAGCAAGACGCCGCTCAAGCGACAGCGGTAAGTTTGTGGTGACTTAGATATAGAGATGACTTCTCTAAATCCTGCATCCTCTTCTTGCAGCACTCGGATCAATGAGCTGCGTAATCTGCAGTATTTGCCGCGTCTATCGGAGGCACGCGAGACTATGATTGAGGATCGCACCAAGGCGCATGCAGATCATGTGGGGCATGGCCACGAACGCATCACCACAGCTGCAGTTGGTGAGCTACACTACATCATCCCTTCCTGACATTCCTCCTTCCCTCATTCCCTGCCTCTCGCTCAGTAACCCAGGCTGACTAATCTGACTAAAAATCTCTGCTTTATTTCCATTTCCATTTTTTAGGCATCCTGAAGGCAGTACATTGTGGACAATCTTATACCCAGAATCGCATCACGAAGGATGTTGTGGCCTTTGCCGCCCAGGATTTTAATACGCTCGTGGAGATGCTGCAATTGGATCTCCATGAGCCACCCATTTCCCAGTGCGTACAGTGGATCGAGGATGCCAAATTGAATCAACTGCGGCGCGATGGCATCCGCTATGCGCGCATCCAGCTATGTGACAATGATATATACTTTCTGCCACGCAACATAATCCATCAGTTCCGCACAGTTACCGCCGTGACAAGCATAGGTAAGGTGGCTCCACAACCCTCCTAGGCTGATACTAATACATGGCTCCCATTCCATTCCAGCTTGGCATTTGCGACTGCGTCAGTATTACCCCGGCCAGGAGGTGATCAACGAGAAGAATAATCCAGTGCTAGCGGAGACTCCGCACTACAAGGAGAAGCAAACCATCTTGCCCAATCCAATTGGGCATGAGGATGGCAGCGGCGGCGGCCTCGGTGCAGGCAACAAGAAGACGCCCTCAAAGCGCACCCACGATGGCAAGGCCAAGCGCAAGGTCATCGATCTTGAGGGCAAAGAGCGGCGCTCCAGCGAAAGCAGCCTAGATGATTCGGGCAGCGCCTCGCCCATCCAACTCCAGCAGAGCGGCGGTGTCAGTTCGTCTCCCACGCCCAAAAAGAAACCCTCCAGCAAGGATGACTCCAAAATTGATATGCGCAAGATGGTGTTGGAGCACAAATACAAGATGACCAAAGCGGCGGATAAGGAGAAAACCAAGAGCAAGGATCGATGTTCCGAGTCCAGCAAAAAAGATGACAAGGAGAGGGAGAAGGAGAGAGAGAAGGAGAAGAATAAGGAGAAGAATAAGGAGAAGGACAAAGAGAAGGAGCAGCGCCTTAGTGATCAGACGGCCAGCAAGAAATTGCAGTCCCATCAGGATCAGCCCTCGCCTGCCAAGGTGCCACGTTTAAACATGGAATCACTCGCTAATCCTGCTCCCGAGGCAGCTGTTCCTTCAACTGCTGCCACTTCGTCGCCTGCATTGCCTCCTCCTGCCCTTGTGTTGCCAGGGCTGCCTCCACCTTTAGTGCCTCAGACGCCGTCAACGCCCTTATGCCCACGGGAAACCTATGTGAATAGCCTGAATCAAAAGGAGCCTGAAATCAAAATCCAAGTGAAAATTGTATCCGATGAGCCAACCACAAATCTGACAAATGCTCTGCCGCCGCTACCCCCGCCACCACCACCACCGCCACCAGATCCGGTCCCCGAAGATGTGGCCAATGAGCTAATAGTGGAGAGCACGCCTCAACTGATAGTCGATCACGAAGAGGAGGTCACCGAGCTGTGCGTTGTGGAGGAGGGGATTGTGGAAATGGACATACCGATACCAAATTCTGATCCTACCCCTGCGCCTGCGCCTCCACCATCAGTGCCATTGCCAAGTCAGCCGAAAATTGTGAAAGTTGTGCTGCCAGCCAACTCCTTGACGCCGATTGGCCATATGTCTACTGTGGTGCTGCCTCCATTGCCGCCGTTGCCACCCTCAAGATTGGCAGCTCCCCCGCCGCCGCCACCACCTCCTCCGCCTACTGTCACAGCCACACCCACGCTAGTGACAGGTCCAGCTCCATTGAAGCCCACCTACAAGACGTTCAGCTTGCCGCCACACAAGATTATCATAGCGGGACCAGGCGGCGGCCGGGTGGCGAAGCCCAAAAACGCAGCCACATCCACGACGACACCCGTTGACCTACTTGGCTCTATTATGGCCAGCATGGATTCCACATCCTCGACCTCAACCACAACGAATAATAATAGCCATTGATTTCAGGAGGCGGTGAACGAGCTGATTAGAGGCTCCATTTCCACTTGCTGCAAGTGGATATCGGGAGTTGAACCAAAAGCTTTTGGCCACGTTTAACGTTTAACCGAAAGCTTGGGAGCCAGGTGGAGCATCTGCTGAAGGGCGTGGGGATCAGCAGTAGTGTTTCCCCCAACTGAGCTTAGTGTCCATCTGACTCCACTTCAGATTCAGACTATGAAAGAAGTAAAGAATTAAATTCTCTCTCATTTACAGTTAAATGAGAGAGAGGTTTTCCCGGATCCAACTGTCAGTTAACTTTTATACCATTCAAAGAAAATGTGAATTTTATCATGAAGTTTGCAACGTATAGATATTCCTGATCCATCGTCCGGCTGTCCGTTTAATCACAACTGTCTCAAAAGTCTTAAGAGCTATAAAGCCAGTTGCTTCTTATATCTGCATGCTGGGAGATTTTAAATTTCATCCGGATCGGACAACTATATCATATAGGACCAACTGCTTCAGAATGCACACACTTAGTAGTTGTGATTTTTCACATTGAATCGAAAATTATAAATGAAAATGATTCATATGACCGAAACGTGTGCAATGTCTGGAATAACTCAATATAACAACGCGATCTTCATGCAAGAAACCAATCCCAGCTTGTGATATCTTGCCGCAGAAAACGGTTATGTAATGGTAGATCGCTTGTAGGCTAACCTTACATATGTTATATACATGCATATTTTTAATGTGAATGGTATATAATCTTCGGCAATGCCGAAGCCAGTTTCCTTAATTGTTAACTGTACATTTCGAAGACAAACTAATTTGAAAAATTATTGATTTAATCATTGCGAATTGCGGCATTGATTGAACATCCAAACCTCAATTGTAAATAGCTAAAAGACTCCCCTATATTTCATAATATTATGTAAACCACCCACACACTTACCCTATTATACACATATATATACATATATATTTGATAACTGTAGAGATTTAAGCTCAAAATTATGTGACACCATCAATTGTTTTTAAAATTATTTATTTACTCAAGAGAAAATATGAATGTTTGCTTGCACTTTTACAACAACAACAACAACAAATGTTGAAACCGGAATCTAACATATATACAAATTTAAATCCCGACATTATTATGTTTATTATTATCATATTACACTCATATCTTATGCACGTTCAAGTATTTTATTATATATATCAACACAGTGGAACACAGAGGCCCCAGTTTCAAATTTATACATTTTTTATGTGTGTGTGTGTTTTTTGTCTTTTACATTTTTTATTGATAATTATTTTAGTTAAATATACACATATACATACATATATAAATATATATATATATATATACAGACACAATATATAACAGTAGTTTTATAAGCCACGTTGAAGAAACAATAAAGATTCGGATCGTACAAAAAAATATATCGATATATATATAAAAATGAATGTCTGTCTCTCTGTTTGTACTTTATAGGCGCCTAAACTATTGGACCAATCGGACCAATGTTGGAGAAACAAAATTATGGCTGACAGCTGAATACAGAAGCCACTGGACCCTCCCGTCGGGATCAAAACAATCCTGGGCAGTCATTTCCGAACAGGTTTAAAATGCTTGTTGAGTTTATTTTTACGGAATTTTAATCCCATTCTTTTACTCTTGATTTGATAACTTTCGAGCTTGATTTCCAATGCAATCCTGTTTCGTACTTGATTCAATATTTTTATCCCGGTTTTAAAGTTGAGATTTCATCTCCGAATCCAGGATAAAATACACACGTTTCGGCTTGAATGTACTAATAGGGGTCAGGCGATGGTCAAGGGCTATATATCGTTCTAAAAAAAATTGGCGTGGCACCGCACCTCATATATCCGATAATTTAGTCATACCTTTGTACCCATTTAACCGATTGTCATGAAATTTTTGACGAAAGTATAAAAGACAAGGTAGATTGCGCATGTGGTAGAAAGCGATTCAAAAAAGTGAAAAATTATAATTAATC
This sequence comes from Hirtodrosophila duncani, assembly GCA_037043425.1. NCBI lineage: Eukaryota > Metazoa > Arthropoda > Insecta > Diptera > Drosophilidae > Hirtodrosophila > Hirtodrosophila duncani. The sequence goes on along the minus strand of JBAMBM010000057.1, from coordinate 13,151,343 downwards.
GCAAAGCTCTGAATTTGTAATCGTGCTAGGTAAAAGTGAAATATTACAAACTTTGTCTGGTACATAAATGTTAAATGAAACCAGAATCGGCTCAAGTTTGGTTGTTCGTTGGACTTCACCATAAAAATTGAGCCTTATTCGATTTAACTATATAGGCGTTTCCTCACTCGACCTCGAGCTTGCTAAATAAAAACAGTCAAATACTATAATTTTGTCTGTGAAAACAGATAGTTTAATTTCATTTAAAGTCAAATGGAGACTATTAAAACTCAGTGTTCTATAAGACACATGGAATATTTATAACAATTCAATAGCTTAGCTTACTACAAAAATACATAGTCGAGTACATAATCAAAGCTTTTAGCTTATAATAAAAAGCTTCTAAGTCGAAATATTATGTTAACATTTTTGCTGGAAAAGCGACATTTCATCATTTTTAACTAGAAAGTAAGCACACTTTTAGTGAAAAATTCAAGAGAAGAGCAGGGAAAGTGAAGGTCTTCTTCAACTCAAGAGTCCCAACTGGAAATCGCGAATAAACTTGAAGCAATATTTTATAGATATATTTATAGCAACGATGGAATGCCCCAGCTTTACAACTTGGAACGCAGCTCATCAATCCGAGACTGAGCGGAGCGTTGCAGGTCCATCAGTTTCATGGCGAAGCCCATGTTGCCCTGGATTTTGATCTTGCCCTGGAAGAAGGCCTTCTGCGGTGGCAGTTTACCAGTGAGCAGGTCAAAGACATCATCGTCGCTAATGATGAAGGTCACGTCGCATTTTTCTGTGTTTCATAATTTAAAATTAATTTTTATTTAACATTTAAATCTTGTTTCGACTTACGTGTTCCATTAAAAGTGATCTTGCCCTTGCCCTGCTTGGCATCAATGACCCAGAAACCAGTCTGGCCTTTGGGTCCATTGTTCACCTTGAACCCGTATATGGCGCGCACTTTCTCAATCAGATTATCCTTGTCCTCTTGCATGGCCTGCTCCAGAAGCTTCAAAAGGCTCGCCACCTTGAAGCCTTCTTCGCTGGTGGCTGCCTTCCCTCCCGCTGTCAGATTACGCAACACATTGTTGGCAGCCGGGAAGCCCAAACGATAAAGGGCCACCACAACGGCTCCTCCCAAGCCCAGATTGTGCTGCAGGGCCAACTGAACGTTGTCCACCTGACGCTTCTCCGCCAGGCCACGCAGCTGCCAGCACAGCTCAGCGCACTGGGCCAAGCCAGTGGCACCCAGAGGATGTCCCTTGGAGATCAAGCCGCCGCTGGGATTCACCACAAACTTGCCACCATATGTGTTGTCGCCGCGATCGATGAACTCGCCAGCCTTGCCCTCACCACACAGGCCCAAGGCCTCGTAGGTGACCAGCTCGTTGGCAGAGAAGCAATCGTGAAGTTCCACCACCTGCACATCCTGTGGCTTGTATCCACTCTTGGCAAACAGGCGCTGAGTGGCCAGACGGGTCATGTCATAGCCAGCAATCTTCATGAGACTCTTGTCTGCAAAGGTCGACTCCGGGTCTGTGGCCATCTCCATGCCCACAATCTCCACCGCCTGCTTCTCCAGACCATGACGACGCACAAACTGTTCGGAGGCTAGAATGGCAGCACCGGAACCATCAGAAGTGGGGCAGCATTGCAGTTTGGTGAGAACGCCCTCCACCACTTGTGGCGACTTCATAATCTGCTCCAGCGTATATTCATCGCGGAACTGCGAGTAGCTAAGCGGCACAAATAGAGGAGAGATTAGATTAGCACCAAGGCCATGCCCACGCCCATGATCAATTGACATTGATTATACGTACGGATTATTGACCGAATGCTTGTGGTTCTTCCAGGCGATCTTGCCAAAGTGCTCCGGCTTGGTGCCATACTTTTGCATATGCTCCTTGCCGGCATTGCCAAAGATTTGAGCAGCCATGGGTCCAGCGCCAATCTCGGTTAGCTGGCCCATTTCGGTGATGTGGCGCTCCATGGGATTGGCACGGTCAAAGTACTGTTAAGATAAATGCAATTAGGTTCATCTTCTTCAATATGTAAACCAAGCATACCTTTGATGACAGCGAACCACGTTCCATCTTCTCGAATCCCAGAGCCAGGACACAATCGGCATTGCCGGACTCAATGATCTGCTTAGCCAGATACAGAGCACTGGATCCCGTTGAGCAATTGTTGTTTACATTGTACACTGGGATACCGGTCATGCCGACTTCGTAGAGTGCCCTCTGGCCACAGGTGGAGTCGCCATAGACATAACCCACCGCAGCCTGCTGAATGTCCGTGTACTTGAGCTTGGCATCCTGCAGAGCCTTCGTCACCGCCTCCTTGGCAAAGTCCGGATAGCAAACATCAGTACGTCGACCGGGCTTTTCGAACTATGGAGTGAGATAAATACTTAGGGTCATAAATGGCTTCATAATCTCATCTGCTTACTGGTACAAAAATTCTATTTTAATCGGCCCACTTCAGTGGGGGCAAGTATGTATATAATATATATGATAATGGCCGAAGCTTCGAGATTAGCGAGCGAAGTGCAATGCAGTACAAAGTCCAGCTAGTGCTATAATTGCTATTGCTCAATCTCAATATAAGTAACTTGTCCAGCAACTTCACTTGAGGCAGAAGTAACTTGTACTTACTATTTTGTCAAAACTCTAACTCCTCCGGTTCTTCTTTCTTACCTTGGTCATGCCCACACCAACAACGTAAACACGGCTCTTTGTCATTTTGTAGTTGACTCAACAAACACTTTCAGAAAAATGTCCAGATGCAGCGGCTCTTGAAAACAATAAAGATTTATTTGGATTTAGCTTAGCTCAATCGATAATCAGTTCGCACGAAATTCAATTCAAACGATAGTTCTCGATTAGTCTCTATCGATAGTTACGATATTAAACAAAGCAAACGATTGCCGAACATGCATAGCAAGAAGCTTCTTGTTCGGGTAGGTCTTGGAGCCCATAATTGTTTATAAACATTGAACTTGAACGAAATCAAATTAATCATTATGATTGAATTTCGTTTGCTTATTTACAATACAAATGCAATTCTAGTTTCAGATGAATAAATATTTTGTTTAGACGCTAATAACATTTATTCCATGTGAACGTTGACTATCCTCTAAGGGAAGTTAATTATGCGCAGTTGTATATTCGAATTTCTTTTTCTGTATGTGAGATGAAACCAAGTTTTTTTTTTTAGGTTTGGGGTCATCTAGATGAGAAAGAACTAAAAATGTAGCTTGTTCCGATCTATTAATCATCCATACACTTTCTTACATATAAATCACTAGTTTGGCAACTATTCAATTTTGAATTAATTTTGAAATGGTGTTTTTTTTTTTAGATTTTTCAAGGAAAATTACAAAATTATACATATATATCAATAAAGATGAATTTTTATAGCTGAATTCTGCGTCGTTTAATGTATAAACCGTTAAAATCCGTGGAGAGGCTTAAAGATAGCAACCTTTTCAAGCTAGACACCTTTTTGTCAAATTATAGTGTTTTCGTATACATTTTTTCTATATTTTTCGATATTAATGAAAAGCCTGTTACATACATTTACACAAATACAATATAAATATACATGTTTACTCCACTAGAGTACGAGTATAAAAAGTAGGTCTCATCGAATATACAATTTGGCTGTGGTACAATTGGCGAGCTTTTTCACGCCACTTTTCAAGCCAAAAAATGGCTAACTCTGCAACTGTAAAGCAAAGCGGGGACTGCCAACCTGCGCGTACGGCCTATATCGTATATTTGTATGTGTTTGTAGATAACAATTGCAATTCAAATCGGCTTTAAGTACAATGGCAGCTAATAATATCACCTTACTCGTATCACTTACTTCTTATAGAACGGATCGCAACATCACACACAAACACAATGACCAAGACAAGGGTTTATGTTATCGGTGTCGGCATGACCAAGGTACAAATGCATTGACTAGAAATATAGAAAGCTAAGGAAAACAATTGGTGACCTTTGGTCTGAGCAATTCCCTGACCGCTGTTATTTATCTCTCACAGTTCGAGAAGCCCGGGCGTCGTGCTGATGTTTGCTATCCGGACTTTGCCAAGGAGGCTGTGACGAAGGCTCTAGAGGATGCCAAATTGAAGTACACGGACATTCAACAGGCTGCAGTGGGTTATGTCTATGGTGATTCCACCTGTGGCCAGAGGGCACTCTACGAAGTCGGCATGACCGGTATCCCAGTGTACAATGTGAACAACAATTGCTCAACAGGATCCAGTGCTCTGTATCTGGCTAAACAGATCATTGAGTCCGGCAATTCAGATTGTGTTCTGGCTCTGGGATTCGAGAAGATGGAGCGGGGTTCTCTGTCGTCAAAGGTAAAGCTGGATTGCATTTATATGAAAGTCAACCTAATTGCTTTTATCTTGACAGTACTTTGACCGTGCCAATCCCATGGAGCGCCACATCTCCGAAATGAGCGAGCTGACTGAGATTGGCGCCGGACCCATGGCTGCCCAGATCTTTGGCAATGCCGGCAAGGAGCATATGCAAAAGTATGGCACCAAGCCGGAGCACTTTGGCAAGATCGCCTGGAAGAACCACAAGCATTCGGTCAATAATCCGTGAGTTCTTTAGTCGAAAGTTCGCTGGCTTATCTTATCGCCTGCTGCAACGTACCATGAAACCAAAGGTTTATCTCTGCACTCTTGTTGTTTTCAGTTACTCGCAGTTCCGCGATGAATATACGCTGGAGCAGATTATGAAGTCGCCGCAAGTGGTGGAGGGCGTTCTCACCAAACTGCAATGCTGCCCCACTTCTGATGGTTCCGGTGCTGCTATTCTAGCCTCAGAACAGTTTGTGCGTCGTCATGGTCTGGAGAAGCAGGCGGTGGAGATTGTGGGCATGGAGATGGCCACAGATCCGGAGTCGACCTTTGCCGACAAGAGTCTCATGAAGATTGCTGGCTATGACATGACCCGTCTGGCCACTCAGCGCCTGTTTGCCAAGAGTGGATACAAGCCACAGGATGTGCAGGTGGTGGAACTTCACGATTGCTTCTCTGCCAACGAGCTGGTCACCTATGAGGCCTTGGGCCTGTGTGGTGAGGGCAAGGCTGGCGAGTTCATCGATCGGGGCGACAACACATATGGTGGCAAGTTTGTGGTGAATCCCAGCGGCGGCTTGATCTCCAAGGGACATCCTCTGGGTGCCACTGGGTTGGCCCAGTGCGCTGAACTGTGCTGGCAGCTGCGTGGCCTGGCAGAGAAGCGCCAGGTGGACAACGTTCAGTTGGCCCTGCAGCACAATCTGGGCTTGGGAGGAGCCGTTGTTGTGGCCCTTTATCGTTTGGGCTTCCCGGCTGCCAACAATGTGTTGCGCAATTTGACAGCAGCCAAGGCCAAGCTGTAAATGATTGTGATTGTTTTTTGTAATTGTTATTGTAAATACACAACATTCAATGGGTATTCTTATGGAGTCTATATTGGTGTAACTAAAGGACACAAGGAACTATAATAGGATCCTGTTAAGCGGTAAAAGAGGCAGCGCTGCTTTAGCCGAATTCCAGCTTGTAAACATGTATAAACGCAGTAGTGAGGGATGTGGCCAGAAGCTGCCAGCAACATTATTGCCCCATACCGAATTTCCCGTCTCTTGCCATAGTTCCTCTATGCTTCGTCTTCTCTAATGTTGTTTTCGTTTTTGATTTGCTTGGACTTTGCTTTGGCGGCGAAGTCGCAAGAGCCCCCACCAGCTGATTAGCAGAACGATCAAACCACAGGCAATCACCGAATAGACATCTAGAGAATAATACACGAAACGTGACAGGTGGACCGCTCGAGGCTGAATCAGTGGAGCCCCCTTCGTTTCGGCCACATGCTCAATCCACCAGATGGCTGTTTCCAATGGCTTCTGCGGGCGATCATTGTAGGATGAAGCTACTTGCTGGGCCTTCAGCTTATAGCTGGGATCCAAGGCCTTGGATATAGCCTCATAGGCAGTCTCCTCGCTTAGGGTTTTATAGTCCAAACGAACAGCCATTCCACGTTGCACCAAGGCTGCTACGTTGAGGAATTGATCACCATACACGGGCATACCCACAATAGGAACGCCGCTGGATACGGCCTCCGTAGTGCCCATGAGACCGCCATGGGAGAAGAAGATCTTAACGTTGGGATGACCAAATATATCCCTTTGGGGCAGCCACTTCATGATGTGAACATTGGCTGGCTTGTTGGGCAGTATATCATTCTCCCACTTCCAGATCACCTGCAGCTTGAGTCGACCCAAGGCCCTGATCAGGTTATCTCGCTTGGCTGCTGGCAAGGTGGCGGCTCTTAAACGTGAACCCCAGCTGATGACTATAGCCCCATGTTCCGCCTGGTCCAGCAGATTTTGCAGCTCAGCGGGCAAAGGCTGCACCGCTTTCATATGAACTCCACCCACCTCGATGATATTGGGAGGCAGTGGCTTAGGCCCACTAAAGGAGAAGTGCTGATTGACAAGCATCAGCGATGTGTTCTTTGCTAGCTGCGAGGTAGAAGGAATTCCAGAACCGAATCTTTGACGTACCAGCTCATCAGCAGCGGGCACGTTCAGAAGGCTAAGAGCAAAAGATAGAGATAAGAAAGTGGCAAGAAAATTGTCTGGTCTCGACGCACTTGTACAACCAATTGAAGGAGTGCAATGTTAACCAATTGCCCAGTCGAGCCGCGAAGGACATCACCTGCGATTGACCAAGAAACAAAGCCGATATATATGAGGGGTTCTGAGGAGCTCCAAATCTATCAAAATGCCAAGGCAAGAGGGCACAGCTGCTCATAGCCACCACTGGAGCTTTGAGTAAATAAGCGACACTCATGAGGCAATCCGTATTGAATTGCTCCAACAGTATGACATCATAGTAACCTGCTGGATGCTTCAGAATATCTGTTAAGGCATCTGCATTAAGGCTGTTACGGCATGAATCCTTGGCATAGTTATAGAGATAAATGAACTCGATGAAATGCTGCAGAAAGGCACCATTCTGTGTCTTCTCGAAAATCTGAAAGAGTAATATAAGGATATTAGTGCCATAGCAAAGAAGAAATTTTGTATTTCGTCCTCTCTCTCCCAATTTTTCCTCTTCTGCCTGTGTTCTTTTTGTCTTCTGCCTGATTTGTGTGTGTCCTTACTGACTCAGCCAATGAAGCTGCACGTAGAAATCGCTGCGCGTCCTTCCTTCTAGCAGCACATTTTAAACATTCCATGTTTTGTATGATTTCCTCAGTTTGATTTTGATAAATCTACGGACTTTTCCCTGATGGAAATTACTATACTATGTATATACAAATTGCAAGGCAATCGATCGATCGGTCATTTTATATTAGGCTACAATTTGTATATCTACGCTAAATATTTTTCTGAGTGTTCCTTTCTGTTGCTTACTTCGAATCCAGGAGTTTCGGTTAAATTGCCGCCAGGTAGTAAATAGTCCCTATAACCAGGTAGCGGGTTTTTGTCCGGAAAGGAACTAACCACATCTACACTGTGGCCTGCCTCGGCCAAGCCACGCAGGATCGGGTGAAAGAATTGAAAATGACTGATGGCTGGAAGAGGGAACATGCCCAAAATTCTTAAAGAGCTGCTGGGTGAACTCATGGAGAGTACCAACAACAGCGAGGCCAGAGCATGCCAATTTCCGCGAGTATATTGGTGGATTTGCATGATGCTGGAAAGATTAAAATTAAATTCATTTGTAAGTATGCATAAAAAAGCTTGTAAGTTAATATATTGTTCACATTTTCAACTTAACAAATCCATTTATATTAATTAGTTTATGTGTTTAGCAGTGTCGCATTAAAGCTTCACTTTGGCAACAATAAAGGTAAATTTACTTAACTGGAGTAATTTTAAACAACTTTATTAACTTTAGCATATAAATAAACTGTACTTTTTTTTAAAGTTCACTTTAGACTGTGTTTTAAAATGTATGTTAATGCTTGTGCTTAGCCTTATGATCCATATATTTACTACGATTACACCGATATAATTATATATATGCTGACATTTTCACACAAATTAGATTTATCATGAGAAATCATGAGTTTGAAGAATTTGTCTTACATTTATGGCAGGGAGTGGGAAGCTGTAATGTCGTTTGATAGTAAGAAAAACTGCTGTAGGGTGTCCAAAGTGGGCGATTCTTAATGTTAAGGAGTGAAATGATCCTTTTTTATAGAATTTGTAAAAGTGACAACTTTATCATTTTATTTGAAATTTGTACAAGTTTATTAAGTAAGCATTTGTTGTTATACAAATTTGCCAGTTCTTATAATTGTTTGAGATGAAAAAAAGAGACCCTGCATGAATGTATATAAGTAAATATGTATAAGAACTTTTGAAAAGGATCGCAAGATACCAAGAACAAATTTGTAAATACAAATGTCAAACATTCATTTACATAGTTATTTAAGATTGCTTTTCTAAATATTTACACACACTTTCTTAATGCATTTCTATAATTAACACTTAATTATTATATTTTTCTATTTATTAAATGAAATATACCAAAAATATCACGAAATTGCAACCGTTTGGTGTGAGGCACATGCAACAACTGAAGCCTACCGCCAAATTATGATTAGATGAAACAGGTGAAGCTCATTTAAGGTCTCTGCCGACACTCACAAAAAATGCATCCACTCCTCACCTTTTTAACCAACCAACAACCAGACACACACACGCATACACTCCTAGTCATTTGGATAGAGATGCCTACTTCTCTTAATTCAGCCTACTTCTCTTAATTACCCTGTGCTAGAAGTTCAACTTATAATTTCATTACTTTCAGTGTTTATAAAAGTAGAATTATGATGTTAAATTAGTGCCTTTGCTTTCTGAAAAAAAACAACTTTAGCGATACTGTGTAGCTTACATATATGGAATCAGCTTGGTTTGGCAGACTGAATAAAATATTTATTTATAAACTCCTTTCTAAAATATCATGAATTTTTATTCTTACATTCATTTTACGATATGTTACTTCTATCTGCACGCAGTTTAGTTCGGATCGAAGAACCCTCTCATAGAGTCACTATAAATATAATAGATAAAATTACAGTTTGCATGACTTTTAGAAGCCTCCCAATTCAAATCAGACTTCTATATCATATAGCGGCCATAGAACTAGGTATATATATACATTTCATATTAGCTTTGACAAGCCGAAAATATGGCAATGTATTTGCTTAATATAAGGAATTAGGGACGCTATTGTTAAATTTAATTCTACTTCCATCAGCATTATGATTTTGATATATTGCGGGATTATCCAAGTGACTAGAGGTGTATGCTCTCACTTATAGATTTATTATTTAGGCATTTCTCTTGACTTTCATTAAATCGAAAAATAAGAGAGAAAACGTGCCGAACAGTCTTAGGTTTTTTTGATATCAACAACTCAAATGATCAAAAATATACACAACAAACAAAAACGAAAACATTCGTATGTAAATTGTATTCAGCAGATGCAGGTATAATAATTGTTTAATATGATTTGTATCATATATATAATTTGTATACACCTGCAGAGGGTACTATAATTTTGTCACGATATTTGAAACGCATAGAGGGAAGCATTTCCGACCCCATAAAGTATATATATTCTTGATCAGCATAATAAGCCGTGTCGATATAGCCATGTTCGTCTGCCTGTCTGACTGTCTGTCTGTTTCTACGCGAAATAGTCTCTCAGTTGTGAAGATATCGAGTTGAAATTTCTATCACAGACATCTTTCTGCTGTAAAAATTATAAAGGAAATACGTTTTAGCCTACTTGGTTATATTTCGTTTTTATAGTTCTGAAAGGGTATATAAGGTTCGGGTACCCGAAGTTAGTTTTCCTCTCTTGTTTTTGACTTAGACTGGCCTTTATGGGTGACTGAATTTGGATTGGTACTGAATGCTGGCTCGTTTACCTATATCTTGTTTGTCGTCATACTTTCTTAAATCCTTTGATGAAGCCGAAAGGTTTCCAGATGCTTCAGTCGTTCGATTCTGGCACTTCGATGGGGAGTTACAAAGTCTCCCCAACGAACCTTCTTCATGCCCTATTTCCATCTGGAATTAACGACTCCGAAAAGAAAAGGTAGTAGAAAGTGAATCGCAAAGATATTTGTTATAAAAGTTTTTAATTTAATATCTATCGCTAAGAGTAACGATTGGTTTTGTCACGGCAGATGGCAATATTATATATAGAAGAAATATATTCTGTTTCCTGTTTTCTGTTTTCTAGTATATATCTATACATACTTTATTGAATATACTAATATACACAGCTATTTTCAGACATATTACATTTATATTCTCACACTCAAAAAAGAAATGAAAGTGACGTCAGCTACAAAATACTCTCTTACAAATGACATTAAAAAAATATCACATACACTAAACGTTTACGCCATCAAGGAGTCGCTGATAAGTCCTAATCCTTTTTGCTCTTCTTAGTGGCACGATGGCTGCAGCAGCGCTGTATTAACAATATCCAACTGCCAACAACAATGGCCAACACAATGCCAACAAACAGATAACAATCCAGGGAATAGTAAACAAATCGAGACATTTCCACAGAGCTGGGTTTCAGTAGCTGTGCCCCGCCAGCGTTGGCCACATGTTCCACCCACCAAAGAGCCGACTGAAGAGCTTGTTGGGGACGCAGTTTGAAGGAATGCGAAACAGCCTTGGCTGCATCAGCATATCTGCAAAACACGAAAAAATTTCTTAATTTTGAACTCTAGTTTGAGAGGCAGACGTACTTCTTGTCCAGCGCTTTCTTCACTGTTCGAATCACAGTATTCTCCCCAATATCCTCATAATTGAGTAGCACGCCCATGCCACGCTGAACCAGGGCAGCCGCATTTAGGAACTGATCGCCATACATGGGCGTGGCCACAACCGGCACACCACAATAAGCCGCCTCTGAGGTGCCCATTAGGCCGGCATGGGACATAAACACCTTGACATTGGGATGACAGAGTATATCGCGCTGTGGCAGCCACTTCATAATGTGCATATTTGATGGCTGATTGGGCAGAGTATCGTTCTCCCACTTCCAGATGATCTGTTGCTTAAGGCGAGTGGCGGCACGTATAATGCCGTCCCTCTTGGCCGCAGACAGTGAATTGGCACGAATCATGGAGCCCCAGCTGATGAGTATGACCCCATGCTCGGCATTGTCCAACAGACGCTGCAGATCCGCAGGCAGTGGCTTAGACTTCTGGATGTGTATGCCGCCCAGCTCGATTACATTGGGTGGCAGCGGTTTGGGTCCACTTAGCGAGTAGTGTTGATTCACAAAGAATAAGGACGTATTCTTGGCCAGCTCCAACACCGAAGGCATATCGTGGCCGAATTTATACTGCACCATTGCATCAGCAGCGGGTATGGATATAAGCCTGAAATCATACAATGGAAATAGAGTTCCAGGCAATCGATGTAATCAAAGTTATCCTTAACCCACTTGTACATCCAGTTGAGAGCATGAAAACTAAACCAGTTGGCCAATCGACCGCCAAAGTCCATATCCTGCGACTGAGCCATAAATAAGGCGGGTATATGGGAGGGAATGATCGGAGCACCCATACGCTCATAGTGCCAGGGCATCATAGCACAGCTGCTTAGGGCAATTACGGGTGCTTGGAGATGATGCGCAATGCCTAACATGCAATCCGAATTGAATTGCTCCATTATGATGATGTCATAGTAACCAGCCTTCTTCTTCAAAATTTGCTGTAGTGCCTCCGAACGCAGAGTGGCATTGCAGGCCTCCTTGCCCCACTCATGGAGCAGAAAGAACTCCACAAAGTGATTGTAAAAGGGGCGCTTTTCAAACATCTGGAAAATAAACGTATTAATTACATTTTTTATTCGGAATTCTGGTACTGAAATCTTATAGGAATGTTGTAAAACTGGATCAGAATCTGGCTTAAGTTTGATAGGGATTGGGCGTTACCACGTTCTTTAGGAAAAAGACTCTCTTGCGCCTCTCTGGAAAACTCAATACTAAAAAGAGAGCTCTGGCGACGACACAAATTCCACGATCAATGTAATAGAGCCTGAAGAAGCCTCTATTGAAGTTGAACAACTTGGCTCAAAATCAATCAATGAATGAAAAATATATCAATCTTCATGAAGAATATTTGAATTATTAATCTGAATCCTGAAATACTTTTGCATAACATCAACCTTTGTGTAATTTCCATAAACATATTTGCAAAACCATATTGCTCACCTTTAAATCCACACTGTTGGTCAGCTGATCCAAGCCAGTTAGAGGAAAATCCTTGTATCTTATGGCCGGATTCTTATCAGGAAAATGGCTAACGACACTGACATCATGACCCGCCTCGGCCAAACCGCGCATGATGGGATAGAAGAAATGAAAGTGACTGACCCCAGGATGAGGGAATAGACCTAAGACCTTTAGCGGTCTACCGGCCTCCACACGTTGGCAGCAGAGTAGCACCAAAATTGGTAGCAGCAACACCGGCCGGAGCAATGACAACATTTCGCTCTGTAAATGGTGAAATGAGAAATTTAAAACACAAAAAAACAAAAACACACTTGTTGCACACATGTTCGCTTTAGCTATTTTCCTTTTTGACCTTGAGGGCAATTTATTTAACGCTTTGCGCATGACGCCCGCCGCAACAACAAAATGCATATTATGTAAAAAATATGTTAAAGAAAAAGCGCACAAAGCGAGTGAACCAAGCCGAACATATAATACACTTTTGATGAAACTTAAAAATTAATTTCTTCGGTTGTGTCCACCATTAGCTCCACCTATTGTGAGTTCTATGTACTAAGTGTTCATCCTGAATCCTTTTTTAAATGAAAGCTATATGATATAGTGGTTGGAATTTGACGATTTCTACATTTGAGCAGCTTAAGGAAGAAAGAAGTCTTTGCTGAATATTTGAACTTGTTAGCTTTGAAACTGAGAGACTAGTTCGCATATAAACAGTCAGATCAAATATATATATGGTTTATGGTGCTTCCTTCTATGCGTTCCAAACATCTTGACAAAATCATAAAACCCTTTTCACAAAATTTCACCAATTAAAAATGAGGTCAGTATTTTTATTTGTTTTACATTATTTGTTGGCTAAATGGAAATCTACAACACGTGCTGTTCCTTCTGCTACAAACTCCCTAATAATGTTATAATTATCCTCAGCAAGGGTATAAATTGCAACTGCCTTACAAATATCACACCTGCACTTGCACTTGCTATTGCATCACAGTCACATCCACCATCTGATAACAGGTGTAGTAGGCCCTTAATTGCATTCGTTATTTTATCATTTTGCGGCTTATCTTGTTGCACATTATTTATGCTCACGTACACATAATTTAACAAATGACAGCTCAATTAAGTTTCCCTCAAATATATTTATGAGTTTCGTTTTCCTGTTCACGTTTTCGCTGCTTTCAACGTGCAACAACTTACTTGTTTGGCTATCGACGAGCGACTGACAAAATTAGAACGCGTTGGGGAAACCGAAAAGCAGAAGCCAAACGCAACTGAGACTGAGAGCTAGAGCTTGGCGGCTCGGTCAATGAGCTCCCATGAATTTTGTTCGATTTTGTATATATGGCGCTTTGCCAGACAGGAACAAAACGCACGCACGGTGGGACAATTTCATTAACGATCGTTCCAAATTGTGCTTACCTTTCTTCAATACCAAATCAGAGATATATGCCACAAAATTAAAAAGCTAATTTGGTCAATGAAATTCGAGCATTCATTGCCCCAATTTCCAATTACTCTTTCAGACAATAGAAAAATATTCGTCTATTCATTTCCAAGTGCTTCATTTTATCATAGCATTCGGCTGCCTTAACTGCTTCTTTCGAAAGAAAACCCAAAACCTTATATGAAAGTGCTATGGAAAACTACCAATTAGCTCCACTGTATCGCTACAAACGACGACACCAACTTGAAAACAATTTCATTGCTCTTCACCGAAAAAGTGCAGAGTAAGACAATGATCATCATCGTGCATGGACATGGACCGGCGTCGTGTACCTAGTATTTGCCCATGGCATGACGGCAGCACATTTCCAGTTGCAATATTGCATCTCTCAAGAGAGCAACCGGTTGCGGCACACGAGACTATTAATAAACAATACAATCAACAACGGTCTCAATGTATTTCTTGAGGTAGACAGACATGCTCCAGAAACGTGAGGGTGAGAAGCAACTTCTTATCATTGCTCTTGTCGGTTGTTCTGTCAGTTGAAATTGCCTTTGTACTCTGCCATAAAAAATTACAGCCAGTTGAATTAGTTATATATATACATATTTCATTCTGACCTTGATTACTTCTGTGTAGAATTGGTTAAGCTTTTAATTGAATTTTGTAAGTTGTATACATAAATTGTGTTAATTAATATATTCTTTGTATGTCAATGACCAGTTTTAAGGTGATATATTTATATGAGAATAAGAAAGGAAGATTTAGATTCGACTGGAATATGTTTTCCTAAGATGTTAGATATATTTATTATACTTTAATCGTGTAGATGTATGTAAGAGGCAAAAGAAAGCAATTCTGACTCTATATAGTACATATGTATATTCTTGCTTGATAAGGATGAAAAGTCCAGTCGATCTAGATATAATCGTGTGCCTTTTGTATGGTGGGAGCTTAACATATAGTGGTCTAATCTTATCTATTTTGACTTAGTGCATCAGTTTAATGTAAGACAGGAGGAAGGGCTAACTTCGAGTACCCGAAACTTACATACCTTTGCAGAACCTTCCATAGTACAGGTTAGCTTTGCAGACCGATCTTGATTAAATTTCATCAAGGGACTTTGGCTTCTTAAACGCTCATACAAACATTTATTTATACATACAAAAATATATATATATTCATACATAACCATACACATAAATACACATCTGTTCTGCTTTTGTTTTGGATATTTAGAGAGCGATAACATTCAGCTGTTTTGGTTGTGAATGAATTCGTTAAACTTAAGGCCCAGTCACTCTCACTCATACAAAGTAATGCGAACTGCGATACTATTTGTATTGAGATATTGGTAGGTATATTATATAGTTGTCCGATCCATACGTTATTTGGTCAGCAGGCGTCGCGGCTTCTAAAACTGTCACTGAACAAAATTAGATTCAATTCGGATAAAATCGGCCAGTTATACAGGGACTACATGACTTTTACATGATTTTTATGAGCAGCTTACAACAGAAAGAAGCCGATTGTGAAAATTACAACACGATAGCCTTCAAAATGAGAGACAGATTCGCATAGAAACAGACGGGCAGGCAGACATACATACATCTACTGGGCTTGTCATACTGATCAAGAATATAAAGTACATATATTTATAGGGTCGCAGTTGCTTCCTTCTATGCCTAACAAATAACGTGAGAAAAATGATAATGAATATATTACAATGAACTGAACTTGACTGTTAGATAAAGTGGACACAAATATCGTTAAAAAGTTAAGTTAAGACAAAATCTATTGAAAAACTTACAAAATCTAAGGTAGGGTACACAATAGCTTCCAATTGAACACCCATAACTGCTGTAGTGGTATAATTTAAGAGCCTGATAAGAATACTACTTACATACTCAGAACTGCAAGTGGAAATAAATAAACAATGAATTTGTTGATTCAACTTTATTGCTGTTTCTGTTTTACTTTGGTTGCCCTGCGTACTAGAAGACGCAATGAATATTTGATATACTTAAACAGCTGCCAGACACCGAAAACTGTCAACCAACAAACAACAACTAAAAGTAAATATATATCGATTGAGTTATAGCTAAGCCAACTGATATATCTGGACATGTTCTGTGACAAGGGTGCTCCCTTGGTTTCGATCACATGTTCGATCCACCAGACGGCCAAATCCAGTGGGGCTTGGGGGCGCTGTCGAAAGGCAGACGTTGAGCGTTTCACATTCTCCGCAAATCTATAAACATTGACGGGTAAAAATAGAAATTCCATATGTAAGACATAGCTTCACTTACTCCTTGGCCAGTATAGTGCGGAGTCCACGTGTAATGTGATCCACATTAAAGTTCTTGAAATCCAAAATGACACCAAAGCGTCGCTGGGCAATGGCGCCGGCATTCAGAAATTGATCACCATAGAAAGGCGTCACCAGCATGGGTACTCCGCAATGTACGGCCTCCGTGGTACCCAATAGACCGCCATGTGATATAAAAGCCTTGACCCGCGGGTGACACAACAAATCCCGCTGCGGCAGCCAATCAAAGGTGTACAGATTGCTTGGCTTGCCTTCTGGTGGCGTTTCATTTGTCTTTGTCCAGCGCATTATGAAGTTATAATCCGGCATTGATGATATACTTTCGAAGAGAGAACGGCGTTTATTGGCTGGTAAAGTTGTGGAGTTGATCATGGAACCATAACTAATGTATATAATGCCCAATGTGGAGGATTGAAATAGCTCTTCGAGGTTCTAAATGGGGTGGTATGAAAGATGGAAGATATATGAAACATAGCTAATGGATCCACTTACCTTAGGTAAAGGATTTTCGGGTCCAATTTGTAAGCCGCCTACTTCGACCACATTGGGTGCATACGGACGCGGACCAGTTAAGGAATAATGTTGATTGATTAACATAAGACTTGTATTTTTTACAATCTCATTCACAGGCGGCAGATGAGAACCAAATTTTTCACTTATCAAAGCATCCGTAGCTGGTTGGGTGATAAAACTGTGAATGAAATATGAATTGGAATCAATATACTTTTGAATTCTATTACATATAGTCAGTCATACTTGTAAAGCGTGTTCACAATATGGAAATGTAGAAAGTTATTCAAGCGCTCTGTAAATGTCATGTCATCCGTGAAGGGCAGAAAGTTCATTGGCATTATGGCATTTATATAGGGCGTTCCCATACGCTGATAGTGCCAAGGCATTATGGCACAGCTGCTCAGGGCTATCATTGGGGTCTGAGCATTCAGTAGAGAGGCCAAGGCAACCATGCAATCGTTGGAGAAATGTTCCAATATGATGACATCGAATTGTTTTGATGAGCTGAGTAACTCGGTTATCAGCGGTGAGTTCAAAGCCACACGGCAAGATCGCATGCCCCAATCGTGGAGCATAAAGAAAGTTGGTATTTTGTAGGGGATGCCGAAAGGTTGTGAATCGGCCTCGAAGTTCTACAAAAAAACAAGTAGATAAAAATTTGTAAAAATAATAACAGTGATAATTACATATCTACACTCAGAGAATACCCAATTTTCAACTATGATTGGAATGGAAAGCAATGATATTGTTCGTGCAAATGTTATAACCCAAAACAAAGATTCTCTTGAGCAGCCTTTTAATGGTGATATGGTCCAACAAATGCAAGACCAGGTTGTAGGGCCGGCCATACAGCCTTGTAATTTAGTGACCATCTGGCCGGCAGATCACTTTGTTCATCCAGGAAACTTGAAACTGGCTGTTAGCTATCAGGCGCAACGAAAGGCTTTATTTTGGAGACGCTGAATGAAGCTTAAGTTGCTGCAGTATAAGTTCACTCACTCAGTGCTGGATTCTATGATTGTATGGATTGTATATGACCAGATTGTTGCACTCTAGTAAGCAGTGTTCCAGTGTCCCCCTGGAGAGTCTTTGAGGCATCCGGAGACATAAGAAATACTGCCATATGAGTGCAGTGTTGGGGGCATAAGTTACTCTTTAGATGATTTAACAATAATTCACAATTATTCCAGTTATTAAGCAGACCATTGTGTGTTCCTAGTGAGGGCAAAATATGTGCATATATGATATATTGCAAAGCCAAACTTGGAAGTGACTGCAATGTTATTAGAATACTTATTTGGAATACTTATTTAAACACAAATACTAAATTCTTTTTCTGAGTGTAATACTGATTCTTTAAGTTGACAACCCACCTGCAAATCCACAATATCCGTAAGCAAGGGCATGCCCTCAAACACATAGTCCTTATAGTTGGCCACAGGCTCTTTAAGTGGAAAATAGCTGTACATGCTAATATTATGACCTCGTTTAGCTAGCTCCAAGAAGATGGGTCGAAAGAAATCAAAATGACTCTTGCCAGGATGCGCAAAGAGGCCAAGTATTTCGGCAGCTTCGCCTGGTTGTGGACCACTGAGTAGTCCCAGTCCCAACGTAAGCAGCAGCAGCACATTGTTTGAAGTCATATTTGATTTGGTGAACTAAATAAAGAGTTCTATATAAAGGTCATGTGGCATGTAACTAAGCCAGCTTTAGCTGGCAAGCTGCAAGGTTGCATTGTTGTGTTGTGCTGAAAAATTGCAGCGGAAAATTGATAAATCTTGTATGTAAAGATCGTGACCGGTATTTAACCGACAAAATGGCAATTGTTGTGTTTAGCTAAAGCTATTGTCTTGTGAGACCTTTTGAACGCTTAGTTTAACTTAATGGTAGCTATAATAATATTTTTTTTTTTACGCTGGAAGTGGACTTGTTGAGTGGCGACTATTAAAATGGTGTTTGCCTGGAAATATTTAAGTGTGGGTCTGAGTTACCCGCTGTTATCCGTAGTTGGAAGTGGAATTTAAATTGTGGCTAGATAGTATGTTTCGTTTGCCAAAGTTGATTTCAAATTATATGTATGTGTACAGCTTAGATACATTAATGAACTTAAAGTTGGAAAATAACTGAAAGAATTTTTAAGCAATTTTTCGAATTCATAGATAACAAGGGTTTTTTTGTTAATAATTATTTTATTTATTTACTATTTTATTAACACAAAAGAGTGTTGGGTTTCGAATTAAGCGAAACCGAAAATCCTTGTCGATTAGATGTTAAAACAATCTTCTTCACTCTGACAATCCTAAACCTTTGCCAAAAATGTATCGCCTTCTAATAGGCGAATTTACAAAAATTTGTTTGCTGCAATTTGTATATAAAATTTGTTAATTAAAATTAAAATTTGTTATAAACATATATTTTGAGCTCAGGTTGAGTTGGCTTCAGAAAATATTGATGAATTTTAATTTCCAATTTTAAGTTTTAAAAAAATATATATATATACAAACTGAATCTGTTTTTGGAGCATTTTGAATTGTTTGAAAAGTTACGAATTTTCTACTTTTTAGCATTAAAAAAGTATTCAAATAATTTGAGAGAAATTACTTGCTTTTCTTGTCAAAATATTTAAAAAATAAATTTGCTTTCCGAAATAATCTCAGTAGAAATCTGGCCATGCCGAATAAAAAAGATAAACATGATATAACTAGATAAAGCAAGGGAAGCCCCGAGGCAAAGGCAACATTCAACAAATGCCAAAACATTGTTTTATATTTTGATCACACAAAATTTAGGGAATTTCATTGATGATCCAAAATATTCATTTATTTTTATATTTTGATTATATTTAAAATATAATTCCATTTTTTTCTACAATCCTTAAGCACAGCAATGCAATCAATGTATATTTATCTCTTGATAATTAATTATTAATCATAATTATAATTACACACTTGGCGAACTATAAATTTAGATTTTATCCCTACACATAATATTATTAATTGAAATCTATTGTCCAGCTATCTCTATCTTAAATCTTTAACAATCAGCAACAGAAACTGCAACTTAGCACATCCACGATTCGCGCACAACTGAAATGCAAAAATATAGCTGAAACTCGTCTCAATGCCAAGTCAACCATGATTTTTGAGAACTGCAACTGGAGACTGCAGCTCCAACTTGGGTTCAGGTGCCCTAAGTCTGAGATTGAGAGCGAGACCGATACTCTAAACGGTATACACTTGCCACAAGTTGTAAGCAATTTGCGGTGACTTTGTAGTCAAATAATTGCTCAATCAGTTGAGGCGACTGATTGGACGACATGGGCGCAGCCCACCTCGGAGCTAGTATTGACATATAGAAATGTGATAACTATGAGCGGTTAGAGAATACTAAACATTTTCAATATTTTAACTGTCTCCTATATCGCTGAGATAGGCTACGCCTATGTGTGTATGTGGCAACAGTTGTTAGATGGAGGAGGGGTATATACTTGTATGCAATGATGATTCCGCTGATTTGAACGATTAATATGCAAATGGCTTTTGCAATGCTTCAAGTTTGTTAGCGACTATGGAATATTTTCAGAAATGAAAATGAATTTTGAAAGTTTAAAATCAAAGAATCAGACACTGCGAACTTAATGACAGAGCTGGTAATTTTAAAGGAAATTGTTAAAAATTATTGTCAATGACAATGCCAGTTGAATAATTTATTGCTTACTATATTCATTGATAGTGTTAATTGTTGGGATTTGCTTTGTTATACTCTCAAACCTACACTAAAAAAAAGAGTGTAAAATAAAGAAATTCGGGGTTGAATCTATGAAAATCAAAGCAAAACGGTAAGGAAAGTCAGTCGATCCTGGAAACTGACTCCGTTCGCATGGATTCAACAACCATTCTGAAAATATTGAATCTATTCTGTTTTAATCCCGTAGAGGATTGAATTTGAAGCCGAAAGGAAAACAAGATTGTTTTAAGACAAAGTCTGATTGATTAAAAGTCAATTTTGAAATAAACTAGCAATTCTATAATTTTATTTATTTATATAATATTTATTTATAATTTTATTTATTTAAAAAAACTGAACACATTTTCCATATTCAAGCTAAACATTTTTGAAATTAATAATAATAATATTTAATAATAATATTAATTACTTGTTGATTTTATTCACACTCTCACAAACAAACACAGTTTTGGAAGACATCTACAAACTTATTTCTGTATCGGCACCTCTGAGCGCATTTGAACTATTGGCCCAAGGTTTGCCAGCTTAGTTTCTTACTCTCTAGGCTACTCATCTTACCCATCTTATGCGATCTGTGCAAAGAGAGTCACTCAAATAACAATACACTTGCAGAAGGTATTATAATTTTGTACCGATATCATCTCCGACCCGATGCAGTATATATATTTTTGATCAGCATGACAAGCTGAGTCGATATCTGTTTGTTCTCTTTCAGCTTTGAAGCTACTGATTTGTAATTTTCTCCGGAGGACTCTTTTTGCTGTAAGCTGTTCATAGCTAATCATTGGACGACTATAACATATAACTCCCATATGATGACATATGAACTTAACTTTGTAAAATGGTGCTAACAATATTTTATTTGCAAGCCAAGCTGCGTTATTTGTTCTATCCCTGGGCATTGTCTCGCTCACTAGCAAACAGTTTTCTAGGAATACGAATATGTTGTATATCTGTATATGTATGTATGTATGTGTTGTCTGTTTCTATATCAAAATGCAAGCACAATATATTTGAAGTTAATTAGAAAGAACATATCTTAGCTGCCTATTGTTACAGCTGAAGGAAATGCTTTTTAGACTACTGTTTTCATTCTACTTTATAGTTTTCAGAGGGTAGAAATTAGAATTCCTCTCTTATTTCTACTTAATTTCAATGCAGTTTATGATAAACCAATCCTTTTTCTTATGATTTCACAACACAACTTTTTGCTGGATTACCAATTCAATCCTATTCCGTATTTGCTTCAAAACTTTTATTCTGGATTTGTAGTTGAAATTACAACTTTAAGTCATGGATAGAGTCCACACTTTTCGGCTTGAATTTGTCCCAGCATTTGTTTTCTTCTGTGTATGAAAAGTAAGTAGAGAGTACGCTCATAAATCATTCTATCGGGTGTTACGTGTTCGGTTAATTTGCTATTGTTTTTATAGCCGTCTTCCCATTAGCTGGAAGCATATTTGAAACAAAATAAAGCTGAACCTGTTATAATTTACTACAATTACTTATAACGACAATTAAGAGGTCTGGATTAAAAGAAATTGTTAATGATGGTATTATCTGCTTACTTTTTCACTGAAAATCTAAAGTTTTGTCAGGTTAAGCCAAAATACACGTCTCCTTGACCATAAAACGTGGTCCACACTTGTAAAGGCAACAAAAAAATACTAAAAACATTACAAAATTCATTATAAAATATTAATTTTGTTACATTTGATCTGCTCTCAAATCCATATATGGATGATCAGTTATTTATTTGTGTTTGTAATTTACTTTTTCTTTTTCAATTTTCACGCACTCTTTGCCTAACATACTTTTTGGCTCGCTTGAAAATTACACTGCAGTCCCAAATGTTAGTCATGGGATTTTTCAAATAAATTTCGGGCTGTTAAAATGACAAAACTTTTCTACTGAAGCTAATTAAAAATTCACTTTAATGTCAGATAATAAACATAATTTTTGAGATACTAATTTCAAAATGTTACCATGACACCCCTCTTATACATATCTTTGGCAATGGCTTACAATTTTCTAAAGCATTTAAGGAGAGTCATAAAAATTTTAGGAAAATACTCAGAAGTAATAAGGAAAAATTTTCACGTTTCGCTTAATTAGCTCAGCAATCACATTTTCACAACTTGAGCTGAGATTTGGTAACACAAAACTGGACAACAGCTGGCGGGTGCTGGCAGCGGCAGCAGAAGGGGTGCTGGCTGAGGGGGTGGCTGTTATTGTTAATATTTGCGTCACGTCATTAAATATATTTTAATTGTGAAAATTTTCACAAATTAAATGTGGAAATTTACGACAGATCAGCGTCAATATCAACTGTGACAATATTAAACGCCTCAAGGAAAATGTTTCGTTCTTTACGCTGCCTTTCGCTGAAAATCGATAAGCATCATCAGGCTAGAAAGCTCTCACGTCTCAATTTATTTTAAACGTTTGCCTAGGATGTTTTTCTATTTATTTTAAGGTCATAAAAATGCAATTTCACATTGATAAGAATCTTATTGAAAAGCGCAAAAAGATAAGCTTAAAAGGGTTACCAGAGCGAGGGTAGGGCAAGGGCACGCTTTGCCTTTAAAAATTTTCCAACCATTTACATTTAATAGAAGTTAAAAGATAAGCGAAATGTGTGAAATTTATAACAAATCAATAAAATGACAATAGAGGTGCTAAAAAAAAAAACATTTATCGACGCCAAGCGAACGCCGTTCCATTGTTGGCCAGATGCGAATCCTTTGCTCCTGCTGCCGCATGGAAAGTTTTGCGATAAACAATTTTTCGCACGGAAGTGCAATTTGAAGTGAATGGGTTGCCTCGGCTTTCGACTCCTTGCCGTATATATGTATATATATATATATATATGTGTGTGCTGGTAAATGCGGAAATTATACAGAGCAAAGTTTCTAATACATTTGTTACCGCCAATCAATCGCTTTGTCGTAGGTGTTTTTGCCGCCCCGGCCGAAGGGGTTGAATTGATTGCTCGACTAGATGGATAAGAAGGGGGTGGTGTGACTTCGATGACTGCGTGTAAAACTTTTGCGTCAGATACTAAATGCACAGGAGGAGGGTAAACTAACCAGTGAAATTATAAGCGAAAAATATGAAGGCAGTATCTAAGAAAATCTTAAAGAAAAGCTTATTCAAGGTGGTAATATTTGGGCATGAAAAAGGGCTAAGAAAATGGTAGGCCTCGGTCTTAAGAACTGCTATTTCTGGGCTTAACAGAGCCTAACACTAATGCTAATATGTACTTTGGGTTCACTGAAGGAACTGTTGCCCTCAAAAGTATGCTATGAAATGCGTAGTCTAATATTTCATATGGTTATCTTGTGGGTATATGGGAAATAACTAAATTCAGTTGCATAATTTAGGGTGCGGATTCCGATTTAGAGTTTAAATTAGAGGACATTGGCAGAAACTACTTGTGTATTGGAGCGAAACTTCAAGTCGAAAATGTATTCAAACCGTCGAGTCATACATCATTATGAACATGATAGTCACGTCCATCCGCCCACCTGTATCATCGCAAAAGGGAAGACCTATTAACAAGATACACGTACCAGATGTCTTCCATATTACGCGGCAGTTTCGTATGTAGTACATTCTGGATATCTAATTTCCCAAAGGGAATAATTTAAGGACACCCTCAGTGGTCAATTGACTATTGGAATATCACATAATCAGTCAATTGACATGCAAAATAATTGGCGATCATGTCTCTATAGCGCTTGCAATAACGTTATCATTTTATAGAATTAATTACCAACCGGCCCAGTTCAATAAAAAATTAATATTTTCCCCTTGCTTTCGTTTTTGCAGTAAACATCTTTAGTTTCATTTATGTTAAACTTTCCTGACGTTTCAATTTCTCCGAAGCATCAACTTCTAAGGCGTGAAATCTGAAAGTTCTACCACCCTTGCTCGTATCCATAAAATACGCAGAAAGCCACCAACCACTTACTGCAGGTGTCTTTAATTGACAGAGCAACGTCACGTGATCTATAAACGTGACGCCAGCTAGAAGACATAGTATCTAAGTTGGAAGTTTTTCCCCCACTTTTACCTGGCTGCGACTTAAGCGGCTTTTGACTTTGAGAACAATTCGCCCTCACCCACACTTCAGAAACAGGTGTCGTCGTCTTGCCTGGATTCGGATTCGTATCGGTTGTATATCGATTAACAAACAAACTTACGGCAAAGTGAGGTGTATACGTTTGTACGTTTGCTCTCTCATAGCTATTTCCGTGACAGTAATCAATTTATTTTTGGCAGTGCGCCGATTGCGTTTCCGTTCCAAGAACATTCTTGTCCATGTTGTTGTGTGCGGTGCAACCTGTTTCTAGCTCTCGGATAAAGTTTTTCATTTTCATTTCATTTTGGCATAGCGATTTCCGTAGAAATGTCGATAAATCATATAGTGCAGACAGAGAAGGATTTGCCCAAAATGGTTTGAGAGATGCTTTCAGGATGTGTTGACATAAGTTGACATGACAGACAGGCTGCCAGGGAAGAAGGGTTACTTTCAGATTAATCAATCTTCTTTTTTTGCAATTAATTAATTTGCAACAAAGTTGACGACGACACGTGACCGAATGCTCGTATCTTAAGCCAAGACATGCAATCTTAGCTTATCGAAATAACCGTCTTTAAAATGTCCAAAGCTTTTATCAGCCTAAGTACTAGGAGCGACGGATTGTTGGGGGTCAAGTGCTGGAATTGATGTTTCGTTTATGATTTATCGTCAGTGCAAAGCAAAGTCATCTTGGCGCTGCCCTTTTAGGTCCATCTTAATGGCCGACATATTGCGAGAGGCCAAAAACAAAAACTGAATTAGACATAATACTCGTAATAGCCCAATGAGGGGTAGCGCCAGTCGCCGCCGTCATGCTGTCATAATCATCACAAGATACAACAGCATACAGAATGGAACCCCCCGGTCCAAAACACCACACACACCTCGCCCTATTTATGCTAGTGTGGCTTTTCTCGTTGCACTGTGGGATGAAGCAAGAATTTCGTTAACATCAGTGTTGATTGCGTTTGCAACTGGATTTCTCGGGTGGTCTGGATGGGAGATGTGTTGTATGGCCTGTTTATTATTTATCTAGGATATGGAATTTAAAAGTATGCTACAGTTTATATAGTTAGGCTTATATATGTACAACGACTACTGCAACAACTACAGAGCAAATACTCTAGCATAGTTTGAGGTGTATTGTAGTGTGTTGATCCACAAGTGGTTCCAAATCCTTCTCAAAGCTTGTATGAAAATGTAGTAGATGGCTAAAAATTAGGGGATGGTGCCTTGCTCCATTCATAGGAAAGAGTATATACATTGAGCGCATCTGGAAAGTACCAAAATAAAAGTTTCTAATCGTAATACAAGTCTAGTATTTGACTAGAAAGTGTTAACTGCTTAACTGCTTTTGCCAATATAATAGATTATGAAACCATATCTTACCCATTGTGCATGATAATATGTCCATATAAATTTTGTTATTAGAGTTGGCTACGATTTGGTTCATCTTCACGGAACAAGTTCCCAAATGCACCTGCTGAGCTGGCTCACTGGTTCACTTTCTAGGTTCCTCAACCGCACAGCAACACTATTAGCCCAAGTTGCTTAACTCCAGCAAGCACTCAGGCCGTTTACTGATGTAATAACCATGTTTTCAGCTTGTAATGCGGCATGGCTGAGCAGGGAGCAGGGAGAGCAGGGCAGGGCATTCAACAAACACATAGCGGGGGTTAAAATCAAAGCAGGCTGCCGGGGCAGCGGTAAGGCCACGAGGGGGTGGACTCTGGGTCGGATGGGTCTGGGTCTGGCTCGGGTTCTGGGTCGAGGGTGTGTGTTGCGCCCTTTTGAATTGTTTTTGATGTTAAATGTGTGATAATTTAATGACTGTCGACGCCTGACGCATCAGGCCAACAGACTTTCTTGGCTTGGCTTCGTTTGGCTCAATCTTCACTTCAAGCAGCGTTTAATTTAGTGGAATAATAAAAATGTTTTCTCGGACATAAAAATCTCTTTGTATATGTGTGTGTGTGTGTGTGTGTGGCTGAAGATGATTTGTGCACTTTTGATGTAACAGATTGTCATTTAATGATTCAATTTTTGGATTGGAAACAGCCACAGTAGCATCAGCATCAGTAGTAACCATCGATGCGTACTGAAACTTATTAGTTGCGTAATTGTTTTTGGGGTTGGTTGAAAAATGGAATTTTGTGGGAATTTTGTAGAGTGATCTTAAGGCTCATTACTCATCCCAGCTACTTAATACGAATACAACTTTGTAGTAGGTTAAACTACAACTAATAAAATGTTACTCTATCCCTTTGTTAAGACCTGTCTAGCTGTTGGCTGATATCTTTAGAATTCTAAATACTTAAACCAGTTTGTGTATCATTTGCATACTCGTACTCACGCTAACGCTTAATTAACATAAATTGCAAAATTTCTAGTTTAGAAAAGAGGAAGAAATCAAATCAAATCAAACATATGTCGAAAAATTTCCCCAATATGCTGATGAGTAGCGATTATTACTAACAAGATGTTGTATGAATTAAGAATTAGTTCTTTCATAGAGTGAACTTAAGGTGAAAAGCTTTGTTAAAACACTCATAGAAATAACAAGCACGTTTTCGGGATTACGATTTGAAAATATTCATCATCAGTGAAGCCTGATCATAGCAGAGGGTAGGATAATTTTGACACAGTAGAAGGAAGAATCTGCGAAGCCATAAAGTATATTCTTGAACAGCCGAGTTAATATAGCCATATCCGTCTGTATGTTACTATACGAAGGTGTCTCCTCTCAGTTTTAAAGCTATCGAGTCTTTCACCATATACTTCTTTTTGTCATAAACTGCTCATTTATGTCAAATCATATAGCTCCCATATAAAAGATCGATTCAGAATGAAAGTATAGATAGATGTCCCAAATGAATGATTATGTACTTAGTATCAAAGTAAACAGATCGCATGAGAGAGCAAGGGTCATCCAAAGCTAGCTTTTCTGTGTTGTTTTGTTGTTGCGTAGGTTCAGTATGTCCAGAGTGTCATATACTAAAATTTTTAGAATTTTATAGAGCATTTTGTTGTTGTATAGATTAACTGTAATGGGTTGAGAGGATCGCCATGTAATGAGAAAAGAAGACCACGAACGCCAATGGGCGCCTTTGAGTGCTGCTTTAAGTCTGATTCTTTATTGATAATTGCTTGTTTCTATACATTCTTAAACTTGGACGATGGACAGTTATATATGCATAAGTGTGCCTTGCAATGGATGGCCTTACGCTGCTAACGTAATGCGAGAGCTCGATCTCGCTCGGTCAGCATTATTTGGCTCTTATCGAGACAACTCAATTTGAACCACAAAGCTTTATGCAAATGTTAATGACATTTGTTGGATTTAGCAACCTCAACGTATAAACTCTTGTGGTTGGTATCAAATGCAATACTAGGCAATATGCTTATGATTCTATATCTATACATGGCTCACTACAAAAATATAACAATGTTAAATTGTAGTAGGCAAATTTTAGTTTTTGCGGTTGGCGAATTCAACGGGTTTTCTTTAAATATATTTTCTTTAAGGAAATTTATAAGACTAACCCATGTAGGTGGGTATTTTGATACAATATTTACCTCTGACTTTGATCCACTTCTTGGACGCATTTCTAAGAGGGCTTCTTAGTGCTCACCTTTACCATACAATATAAAATCCAGCTATACTCCAATAATCAGTTAGTCAGTTAGTACAAATGATATTATATACATTTTGGTTAGACTCTTCAAAATCTTTATTTGTGAAAATTGTAAATTGTAAGCCATTGCTTCCGGCATCAGCAACAGTTCACCTTTAAGGCTGGACAAATGAAATCAAAGCCAAAACACTAATGAGGATTTATGTAAATCCGTGCTTTTGATTTCCAGCTAATGTGAAATAATGGCGGCATATGGAAAAAAACTGAATATGAAATGTTTGCAAAATCCACATGTGTGTGTGACAAACACAAACACACATTTACACACACACACACACACACACACACATGAGCACATAACATTTGCATATGATAAAGTGAGGCCAGACAGCCGCAAACAATGAAAAATGACGATGGCAATGTTGGGCTTAGTTGGGTGAGATTTTTCGCGAAATCAGAGAAAACTGTGGTAGGGGGTGGCAGGGGGCCTTGTAATTGAATTTGGCAAGCAGCTACAAAAAAAAAAAAGGAAAAATAAAATATGCAATAAATAAATTACAAAATTGCGACACGTGACTGCGATTTATGTGTAAAAGAATATGTAAAACAATTAATGATTTTGTATGTTTGTGAAATTAATATTTATTGCATTTAAACAATTTTCCTCCAGGCATTATTATTATTAACATGAGTTGTTTGTTGTTGTTATTGTAAAATTGTATTCAATATTTAGAAGTTTGCAAGGTTTTTATATAGAAAGAATCTTAGTTAATTGAAATTGAAATAATGATGGAAAATTATTATATTTTTCCTCTTTTAACAAAAGTGCAAAGAATTGAACTGCTCCCTATTGTTGTTAATCATTTGATTATATTTATAGGCTGATCCTCCAGCGCCGCCTGCGCCTGCAGCATTCACAGTTAGCCGCGAATTGCGCAGGAAACTATCAGCCGGACTGGTGGATACGGCGTATTTGCCTCCCATGATGCTGTCCACATTGCGCATGGGGCTCAAGTGTTTGGCTGGGATGGCCTTGCTGGGTGTACGAGTTTGATGAACCATTTTGGAGTTTTAGGAGCTGATTTGCTTCAAGGTACGCTGGATAGACGAGTGAGTACTGCAAATTCCAGACAATTGCCGCAGTTGCTAGTGCGAGAGCCGCCCTTCTTCGATGACAGATGCTTAGAGAGACTACAAAGACACAAATTCCAATATTAGTTGTGATGAAAATTAAACACTTTTGACCAGTTTAAAACTCACCTTAAATTGTTTAATAGCTTGGCTTTGGTGTCCGGTGTCTTCATTGACACATTTGTTGCTGCACGTTGACAGAAATTTTGTTGGTTTCACTTGGAAGAGGTGTGCCCGTGGCGTTGCCGATTGTATTGTGCTTTGAAAGCGGCCGCTGCTGGGCCTTTTTATAGTCAGCAGTCGATCGAAATTGATTTTTGGATCTCTAATCTAGTTTTCGAATCGGGTTCGGGCTATACGTATTGTGCGTCATGCGCTTCAAGCGTGTTATCGAAGATGATTTCAACGTTCGAAAACAAGTTTTAGCAGTGTGATTTGGCAGCAGTCAGCAGAGATATTTGAATAGTTTGTATGATCAAAGTGAATTTCCGAAGATAAACTTATATTCGCAGATTCTTGGATAATATAAAATATATTATATACAATTCAACACTTGATTCTTTACTTCCTGGTAGTCTGAAGAATGATGCTGGTTGTTTCTGATATGAAGTGAGTTTTTCAAGTAATTGGAACATAAAAAGGAAATTATTTGTATAACTGAAATACCTCAAACTTTCTATTAAAAGCCAAATATCCAAAACAAATGGACGATTCTTATAGATTAGAGATATGAAAGAGTGCATTCAAGACTCAAAATTATGTATTCATCACTGCTAAAGTAAAGAATGAATATAAGGAGTATAAATGGTCAATGAGAAGAGACTTTTGAAAAACTCCGCTTGAAAAGTCCTCCAAATGAAATACTTCATATATGCTTAATGAATATGATATATGGCTATATGAGATGGACAAATAAGTAGCTCGATCACATATTTATTTCTTTCTTTCTTTCTTTATTTTCATTGAATTATGCTTGGCTCTCGTTCGTTGGGCTCACCTACTTCATATAGTTCCTTTAGATCCTATAGCTTGTTCTGGTTTAAGGATTTTCTGGGAACTAATCGAACTATATGGGCTAAACAAAAGGAGTTCAACAGTTGAATTCGAGAATTCGATCATATTCACGACGAAATAATGAATAAGCTGAATGGATCCCTTATTCTGAAATATAAGTATGTGCCAAAAACATGGACTTTGATTTTGTTTGCGCCAAAATTGAGAATAAATTAGCCAACAAAGACAAACGTGTTGAATGCCACGCAAAAGTTTTACCAAAAACCAACGTCATTGAGGAAGAAATGGTAAACAAACGAAGAAGAGGTTGAACACGACAATTAAACAGAAACAACAACAGGAGTCGGAATCGGGAGTTCCCATATATGGTATCAAGCAAAACATAAACAAATTTCAACATAAACTATAATATATATATATGCAGGATAGTTATAGTATAAAGATAATTGAGATACTAAATGAAATGTTTAAAGTTCCTTAAGTAAAATATGTTTAGAAATTTTTCTGGATTTATTTGGATTTGTATTTTTGAGTTCACGGTTATAAAACCTGAATACAAAATTGTCGATCTGTCTGGTCAGGGACTTGATAATTATCAATTATCAATTAGACAGCCATGTGTCTGGCTGATTTGCATAATGCAATCGATGTTTTTGTTTTGTATTTACAATTTGACAGTATGCAACTTTTGGCATTTGAGCCAAGAGAGACTTAGACGTTCAAAGTCTAAAATGTTAATGCCTGGATAAAGAGCTGGACGTGTTTTGGGAATGTTGATAGGTATCTGACCTTCAATGAAAGTTATCAAATGATTACATGTCAGTGAACTGCGGATATATGTTCTTATGACTTAAGACTAGCCTATGATCAGATACTATTTCTACACTTATATTTTCTCATATCTATTTTTATAATCTTATGTTTAATCATAATCAAGGGTCATTTCAAAGACAACTAGCAAGATCATAGATGATATATAACGCTGATCGGTGGAGTATGTACATTCGCATAAACAATAACATATTCAATTAATATAGAGGTACACAAACGGGCTTTAAAAAAGCTGTTTTTTTCTTAACGGAATTGGCTGATGCAATGCAGCGCGAACTTTTCATCAGGCCATTGCTATGATCTTGATCGGCTTATGCATAATATGCTGATATATCGAGTGGCTTTAGCCGATATACATATTCATTATAGTGCCTCTAAAGTGGCATGGCCAAGACAATTGCAACAAAGTAGGCATAGAAATAGATCTTCACAGTTAGCTCTTCTTAGAATATAGTCAATCATAGGAACTGCTGACGTGTCAGATGTGTCGAGCCGGCCGGCCGGTCAGATCCAGATAAGCCGATCTCATCCAAATACTGACGCAGACAGAGACACGGCAGCTACGTGAGTCTGGGCAGGTGCCGCGGAGGGTTAAAGCGGGGCTCCCAACAACAGCAGCGGTCAACAAATGGCCTGGCAAATGTTTTTGCTGATCCAAAACCAGTTGGCGTTGTTGGCTACTCTAATTTGCATTGCCGTCTGAGCGCGGTGTCGTCGTTGTCGTCATCTGGCGGGGGCTTTCTTTGTCTTTGGAAGTGCCTGTGTTGCAGCTGCTACGGTTTGCTAGAGATGGGAATATGATGTGCCATGGGGATTTCTGTTGATATCCAATGATAATTATCAAAGTCAAAAGATCGTGAAAACAGCATCCGAATTATTATTTTCTTTAATAAAAATTATATAGATTAAGAACGATTTATATATAAATCTGTGTAACAAAATCTAAATAAAAAAGAGAGACGAGCTTCGGCTTGTCATTCACATTTTAAATATTTAACCGATCTATATCGAATCTAGTCGATGGATTGGGGCTTTAGGGGATACAAGGGATACTGAATTTGGTTTGATTGGGATGAAAGCAGAAAGTTATGCCAATAATTGTTTATTCCGGAGCAATATGGACTCCCCTTGTTATGCTGATATATACTTTATATAGTCGGAAACGTTTATTTCTATTATTTCAGTCACGATCAATCCCCTCGAAGCACGAATGATTAGCGCCAGAGCCAGCAGACTCGCAACTCTATGTAGAATAATGACGCAGTTCATCTTTTCAACCAGACAACCAGACATGCTGTGGTGTTATTCAGCAGCTCGGCTATTCCGTTGCATTTGTATTTGCGTTCGCATTTAGCGATCTCGCGCCTCCGTCTCGTCTCGCGATCGCTTGAGAGTATTTAAACCAGTTGTAAGCTCCACAAGAGGCTCAGTAGAAAGTACACAACAGTGGCGAGCACTTAGGGGTTCCTTTTCAAAAAATTCTTCCTTTCGTTTCCAATGTGCAACTTGCAAAATTTTTGTGTCAATGCCAAAAATTAGCAGAACGGTTACCAAATATAAATTACTCAAACAATCAAGGTGAGTTCTCTTTAGACGGTGAAGGAAATATACAAATCAACTCAACAATATGTTTAACTTCATCTAATCCTACAGATTAGGCAAAAGTCTATCATCCCGCAAAGGATCGCGTACGGGCAACTCGGCCAATAATAAGGAACTGAAAGTGCTAACTCTCTTGCAAACTGTACCGTGAACTTTGAACTCTTTAACCAAGGTAGCAAAAGCGCAACTGAAAATTTGGCCAGCAAACAAAAAACTAAAAACAAATACTAAGAATCAACGTAAAATTTTAAGTGACAAAAACATTTAAAAGCCCACAAAATGGTCTATACGGAACGTACCGATAAATGCCTGACGCCGACCAAGGATCAACCTGGACAGACTAAAGGCAGCTCGTATACCAACACTTCCTCAACGCACAAGCCCAGCAGCAGCAGCCACAGCTCCTCTGGTTCATGGAGCAGTCAGGCCACAAATGCCGATAAGTGGAAGTACAACAATATGGTCAAGGATAACCGCGACAAGTTCAATGGCATGCATTTCTCTTAAGTCCTGTCAAGGAGGGGAACGAACTTGGGAGAACCATGAGTACAAATGGTATCCCAAGGCCTTTGGGGGGGCTAAGGTGATATTTATGATGCGGGACTATATATTATTGTTATTTCTGGATGCTATGGGCTGTTTTTATATAGATGAGTTGTGTAAGCTTATTATTATATTGATATTTTCTATACATGTAATGTATGTAATGTGATACAGATATTAACAAAAAATTAACAATTCGGAGAAAAAAATTAATACAAAACACAGATGCGCAAAAAAACAAACATTTAACAACTATTTTTGACTAATGTGAAGATCAACAGATAATAGGAATTGGATGGGAATGAAAGAAACAAGTTTCCCAAAGTAAGATTATGCAGCTTTATTACATTTTTAAATTTATTCTACAGGAATAGTGAGGTTAAGGACTTATAAGGGCAAGGTTGTATGGAATTAGTAAAGTCTTACGGCTTTGAATATAGGCCCATATTTATGGGTTCAATTTAAGCAGAATTTGAAGCAGGGATTGAAGGGAGCCGTATACTGACAGTGTATTGATGGGCTTCTCTCATTCATACACTGATTGATAGATTTTGGATTATATTTTCAAATATAAAACGACAATCTAATCTTATTTCGCTCACGTAGCAACTGAGAGGCAACACGATATGTAAGGCTCCTTCGACAAGAAGAGTGGTCAGCAGGATTTTGCAATTTACTTCTTAATTTCTTGCACAAGCGGGTCGTCTCTAGCTGGTGAGCTCCGTTCCCGTTCCGCGAAACGAAATTGGAAGCTGTGGGAATCGAGCATCGAGCTGCTTTGGGATGCTCATTGCTTTTTCTTAACAAAGTGGCGTTCTGAATAAGAAAAAACTTACAATCAGCTTTTCAAATTTACGATTCTTTTCGTAATTTTTAGCAAATTTATCAACCTGCTTGAAATGGTCTGAAACACTTCTTTCTGTGTGTTGCAAACCTCAGACCTAATCAATATACACTCACATTTTGTGTGAATCGTATAAATTTACCTTTTAAACTATATTGTCTTGTCACCTCTCTCATGGAATGTCTATAAGGTAATGCTGCGTCCCACAGATATGTTTGTAATGTTAGTAATTTCATTCTTTTCCCATATTCACACGTTGTTATTTTTCCCCCTTCCAGCAACTCATCTATCAAAATCTCAGATGAATTGACCTGACCTCTGACTACTTGACTTATCCCAAGGCATATTTTACTGTCTCTAACATTTGCATGAATTGCGGCTATTAGCGTGATTAGCTTAACTTATGATCCTGATCCACCCCAAAAAGGAGAAGGGCCTTCGAGCCGAGAATTTGCCTTATCCCAAAGTGCACTTAATACACATTAGCTACGCTTATTTGACAGAGACCTCGAGAATGAGCACATTCCTCTCGCCAAACCTTTGCAATATTGATGATGTCTGCTGTCTGATGTGGTGCCGCCCCCTTTTCGGTCGCCACTGGCGCGTGTCCCGGCAATGTGAACAAGTGTATCTCTGGAAGGCAAAGACCATTACGGACATTCGGGCGGCGTGCGGATTTCGTTACGCCAGACTGAAAGTGTCCCCTCTCACAGCATGCTGGGCTGGACCTCAAATCATTTTGTGGAAGTGCAAAATTTTTATAATTTTTCAATTGTATTGTTTGCCACTGACTATAGATATTGAAAGGTAGCCAGGGAATGCAGGGGGAGTGAGTGAGTGCTGCCGCTGTCCTTTGACACACGACCGCACAAGGGACAAACACGTGGCGTGGGATACTGTTAGGAAAAACGATTTCCTTGACGGTGCTAATAGAATTTTTATACTCTGTATTAAGGTTATATTGCCTGTCGATGGGATTGACAAAAGATTAAAAGAGAAGCCAGCCAGCAGTTGAAAAGAAAGCAGTGTTGATAAACGAGAAGAAGTATTTGTATTTAACTTGCCTTTGGGAAAGAATGAGAAGTAATAATCATACTTATTAGTCTGTGAAACCAGAACCAATATAGCAATACATCAACAAGACGCAGTACAATGCTTGTTTTCAACGAGAAAGAATCAGCAAGCGATATATGATCAGGAAGGAATGTTCTGCTTTACTTTAACTGTATTAATTTAGGAATTTACAACTCAGTTTTCAACTTGTAGTCTTTCGATTGTAGTCTACAGCTATAAAGCAGTGTGGTGTAATCTATAGGTGTAAAGCAGTGTACTGCTTACTCCAATATGGTTGCAGAGATTTACAGTGTATCTGATTGTCGTCTGATGTTCAACTGGCCCCAGCATTCACTTCCGAT
Source organism: Hirtodrosophila duncani (assembly GCA_037043425.1). Taxonomy (NCBI): domain Eukaryota; kingdom Metazoa; phylum Arthropoda; class Insecta; order Diptera; family Drosophilidae; genus Hirtodrosophila; species Hirtodrosophila duncani. The sequence goes on along the minus strand of JBAMBM010000057.1, from coordinate 13,115,931 downwards.
GCATAAATGTTGTGGCGTTTTGAGCTTCCTTTCTTCCTGTCAGCTGTCAGTTGTGAGATTTTTGATGTCGACGCTTTCATCTAATTGTAGATGTCGCGTATTTTTTTCCTGCTCTCTGGTGGGCCTTGTAATTACTTTGTTTCCAAGCTCCGGGTGGTCGACGCTTCAACATAGTGTAATCCTCTTCAGATGCCTCATCTGGGCATCTTTGTCACGATGCAATTAAAACAACACAGCAGGTGTCCTTTGAACTTTGCTATAAAATGTGAATGTGTCACTTGCAAGGATTCCAGAACCGGATAACGATTTTGAGAGTGTTGTGTCGTGATTTCTGATTGCGGGGGGCAAGGCAAGGGCTAGGACTAGCTGAAAAGCAATTATCACGTCATTATCACAGAAAACCCACAAATGTTTTTTCTAGTTGTTGCCTTTTGTTTTGGCCAAGTCAAAGATAGAAGAGAGAGAGAGAGAGAGGGTGAGTCTCTAACAGCTACTCCTTACAATGGCCTATCTTTAACTGGCTTCCGTTGAAGTGACAACGACAACCCTTATAATGTTCGCCCTGGCAGATTGTCACATTGCCACATGCCAAATGTGGAAAATTATGAATAATTTCCGTAACTTCAAAAACGCAGCTTGCAATGAAAAAGTGACACGGCATCGTCGAGTGGGGCGTGCCGTACCGTCAGATACAACTTCCGACATCCGACAGATGTTTTTTCCAAGGGAATTTCAACGGCGGCGACGAGAGTTGCGCCCGCTTACAAAACAATTGTCAGGCAGCATTTGAATTTTGTACTCGATGTACGGGCGGGCGTTGACATTTCTCAAAAGGTGTTTGGTGGGTTTCTCATTGCTCTTAATGTTGTTGTTGTTCTTGTTGTTATCGTTGTCGTTGCTGTGGCTGTGTTGTGGCACATGGCAATGTCATTGGCACATGGCAGTGGCAGCGAGCAGATTACTTTGCCGGCAAGGTGTGACGCAGTTTCGCCAAAACATGCAGAACAAACATGATTTCAAAATCAAAATCAAAATCGATTTTGCCTGACAATCGCAATTCATGAGCAATTTAATATGCCTGGGCAATATGAGGGAAGATTTACTTTATGAGCATATTGGGTGACACTTTAAAGGTGGGCAATATGTATTCATTAGAAAGGTGCATTTATCTCAATCATATTGTTATATATTTGTATAGTATTTGCTTAAGCTAAAGATTGATGAGGGTTGGGGCCACAGGGTTATTCAATTAGTTTGTGGACCTCGCTCATAAAGACAAGGAGGTTTTCAGTGTCCTTCTTAGTTAAACAAAAGCCAACTCTGATCAAATTAAGAGTAACAAGAAATGGACATTCGCGTACCAATATGTTCCATCTATTTTGGAGTTGCATCATCTGTTTTGTATTCCCAATATAGGACAACCAGGATCGCATGATTGTGTTCAAATAAAACTTGATTCGTGAATACATTTTTGGCCTGAACTGAAATCATAGGAGCCTCTTCTTCTTGTAGATTATGCTTAGTGTTAGTGTTCTTCTTAGAATAACTAAAACAGTTATCCCTCCCATACTTCAGCAATGTAAATCAGTGATGGGCACAGTCCATCTATCCCTTTCCTCGAGATAGGGACAAAAAAAACGCCGCTTGGTGTCGCCGTGGGGCAACTTGAAGGTACTGTGCATTGTATGCGAACCTCCCGTTATTATATGTACTTCAAGGGATCCGAGATGAATATTTCCATGCAAAATATGCCCTACAACAGAGTCTCATTGCTTAAAATTAAATTCAAATTGAATTCACTTTAAGAATTACAAAAGAAACATAAGCCCAAAGATGACTACAAGCTAATTACATCCATAGCCAATGATATGATACAAATTCAATCATATAGCTCAATCTGAATCTCATCCGAGATTTGCATACATCAAGCTTATATATCATATTTCATAAAACCTATGCAAATTTGATCAATATAAACATAGAGGGCAATATAATTTACAAAATATGCCAAACATGCGGCCAAACAAAAGGTGGCAATTACACGAAAAATCTCAATTCAATTGAGAATTCTGAATTCAGAAAGAAGTCGACGGCGGCTGCCAATAAAAATCAAAATCAACCACCGTGGGGATTGTTCTCGCACGCCGCCATTTTCATGCTGATCGACAGCTGTCACGAATGACAATTGGATTGTGTGCTGAATTGCATACTGAATTCCCGCCTTGCCTGTGCCCCTGCCCTCCTGCCAAGGAGCATGCATCAAATTTTCAGATTTCGGTTTGAAATATGCAATAAAAATATGAGAACGCGACCAAAAATCCAAAAGCAAGTACGTGTATTTCCACAAATTATATCGCGAGGTCATCAAAACACAAATAAAAACATCGACAATTGAAACAATGGCAAATGGTGAGTTGTGTGGAGTCCCCCTGGGTCCAGGAGTGGTTTCATACCGAGAGACTTGAGGGCACTTGAGTAAAACGCAGAACTGCGGTTGCTTTTTTTTTGTGCATGAAATTTTAAGGGGGGGTCGGGCAGAGCGGGGGTGAAGGAATATGAGTGTGTGTTACAGTTGGTTGAGTGCTGCTGAGCATTTTGATTAAGAGAAGAAGTTCACAATCATATTGGATCGGCTGGAGTGGGGTTAAGTATGAGCGTGAATATTTTGTTGTTTCTATATTTGCTAAATCTAATAGTTCTCTGCTTTCTTCATGCCCTTTCCTCTCTAACCTGTTTATGCGTTGTCTTCTTCGATCCTCCCTATTATATCTATATTCTCATTTCTCAATTGTCCGGATGATATTTTCTTTGCTCCAGCAGGAGCTGGATATTTAGCAAAGCCACTGAGACAGAAGACCCTCGTTGAAGCAATTTTTTAAACAAATTTAAATTTAAATTTAAATTAATCCGATTCCAACATCCAAGTCTCCACCTACCATGGCATACAGTCAGTCGCCTGCTGCTGCTGTTTTCAAATTCTTCTAAATGCAATTATGGTTTCCCTTTTGCTCAGCCTAAAAGCTCGTTTCACAAAACGCCAATGATATGCTTTCGAGTGTCTTTTGTTGTGGCTTAAATGCACACACACACACACACACACAAGCACGCACACACACACACAAGCACGCACACACTCACGCACCAAAATGGGTTGGTTATGCCTCAACCTCAACATCGCCAGCCACCTTTTAACTGGCAGCGCGCCAAAAGCTGCCATATATGAAAATACAGCATCAGCCTTAGCTTTTCCCATTTGTTGCACGTCCTCATCCTCATCATCATCATCATTATTGTCGTCGTTTGGTTGGTTTGGGTGTAGCTCTCATGTACTTCTACTTGAAGTAACATACTCATATGTGTGCCTGTGTGGATGTGTATTATGTGCATATTATGTATTTGGCATATGCATATCGTTCTTCCACAATCGCATCATTTTGAGCAATTAAGTGTGTATTATCCCTTGGCCAACAACACCCCGCACCTCCACCGCCACTGTCGTCAAAGGGGCCTTGAAAACTGAACTGAACCTGAACTCAAACTCAAACTCAAATAATGAATCAGAGACTCTGGTGACTGCCTGCCCGCTGTAAGCAGAATAACCGGTGCGTTTTGCTGAGGTCCTGCCACCGGAAGTACATTGAATATGTCTGTATACTGCATGTGTGTGAATGTGTGTGTGTGTGTGTGTATGTGTCTGCCTCGCGCTTTTATGCGCAAATTGTGCATTTATGTCTCGACAATGAAAACGGGACGAGTACGCGATTGCTCGATGTGAGGTTAGCCAAAGTGAGGGACAACAATGCGAGTAGCTATATGTACTACACACTCTTAGTGCGAGGGCTGTTTTAGAAATTTAATATAGAAGTAGATATTTAATCAATGCCTAAATAAAAGAAAATCAATCTTATATATAGAATAGCATACTTTTAGGTGCATACGATATTTTTTATACCACTCAAAGAAAATAGGGAATGTATATTAATTTTATCGTGAAGTTTACGACGCATAGAAGGAAGTATTCCCGACTATATCAAGTCTATATATTCTTTATTAGCATGAAAAGGAGAGGCGAGGTCCGTAGGTCTGTTTCAACCTCAAAATCTCAGAAGCTACAGCGAGCTGAAAATTTTACCAGATGCTTCTTTTGTCTGCACGCTGGTCAAGTTCAAGATTCATCCAGATCCAGAACTATATGATATAGCTTCCATATAGCCAATTGTTCGGTATAAACACTTATTAGCATCACTTTTGTTGTTGTTGAAACCAAATTCGGTTTGTATTTCTTGTCTACCCAGAAGTTCTGAAGCCTTCCTTTCTTGTCTTTTGATGATGTTAAGAAAGCTATCGAAATGAGTCTTCTTTACTACAGGGTTTTACCATTATCAGAATTCCTTTTGTTCTATTACTTCTCAAAAACTACACATACTATCAATAAACTGTTTAAATAGCCCTCGTTTGTAGCTGACAATGGGTTGCATTTAGTCGCTGCTGTTGTCGGTGTTCGTTCATTGTCGTCCTCGTCGACTCCATCGGTTTGCCTACTTTTACTTTTGTTTGATTGCGAAGAGGCGTTCTGCTTGTCAAGTTTGCTGTAACCACCTTCACCTCACTCTGACAATAAGAGGAACCCTACCATAATGATAAGTTCTAGAGAATTGTATATGTTATGATTTCAATCGAAATTATTTTAAAAGCCGTTAGAGCAATTATATATAGAATATAATCTCTATTAAAAGACAAACTTATATGCGGATTCGTGCGTTTGGGTTTTTTTTATAAGTCAGCTTCTTTTGATTAACTCTCTAAAGTTATGGTATATCATTAATCAATTTATCTAACATACACAAATATATCTTATTACTGCTTTAACATTCCCAGAATTTGTATCCGGAACTCTTTTAATGTATTTTTATGTCCAACGAATTCACGTTGTAGCTTTCCTAAGTTTTCTAAACTTTACTTTTGTAGAAGCATTTTCAGTTTAGTGCCATAAACACCTTTGTTTGTTGTCGCCGCGGGTTACCTTCTGCGTTCTCGAGGCCAACGTACATTTATATAGGAAAAGAAATATCACAGAGACAACAATCTTCTATATACCCAGTTGGTTATAGAATTTTCACATTTATTACGCCCACATTTACAAATGATTTGTACAGCTTTTTATTGTTCCTGTTTTGGACTGTCACTAACAAATGTGGCTTTGGACCAGGCCCGCGTCCTGTCAATGGCTGGCCAATTGAAAATTCAATTTAATTTCAATTGATATTGGAAAATTTTTCAAAGAGCCAAAAGGAACTTCCACTGCCATTCATTCATTCCTCTACAAAGTAGCTAAAAGGACACACATATACACACACACACTCGAAACGCAGCAGGGAAGCCCCATTAAGAGTTCTGGATTTTCACTCGGACCTTTGACTTTTGACTTTGTGGTTGCCAATGGGGGAAGGAAAATGCTTGCAGGAAAAATAAGCAAAAGCAATTACATAGCCAGAGCGTTGCCAAACAGGTGAGGAAAAGTTGTGATAATTGAAATGGGGCTTCATCGCCAGACAGGCGAACTCTAAGGAAAAACAATAAATTATGCGCACAGGACACACATAAAAGACACACACAACCAGTGAGCGGAATCTGGAAGCCGAAGAACCTGTGCACCAAACCATAACAACAAATCCCAGCCTCAGCCGCAACCCACCCAAAATGTATAACACTAATTGCCTGAAGGGCGGGCGGCAGCTTGTGTTTTGTTTTTGTTTTCTTAGCAACGCCGTTAAGCTATGACCCCATCCTCTCCAGCTCGTGCCACCCTATTTGGCATTTACTTGGCCTTTCACGTAGCAACAATCTCATAAATAATAGCAAAATTTCATTAAGACAAATTATTGTCTATCAATATGTTGCCCTTGTGAGAACTAGCTCTGTTATGGCGATGAGTACACTGTTACAAATCTGAGGCAGGATGGCCGCAGGCAAAGCTTCTGGTAGCCCAGTTGCTGCTCATTTGCTGCCACCCCGAACCCGAACCCTCCACCCGTTTCATGTAGTCGTATTTGTATGTTTACATAATAATATTTGCGGCTCATAATTGCATTAATTTTTAAAGCGAACCGCTCTGACTCTGCGTGGGTTGTTCAACCTCAAACCTTAAACGCACTTGGAGCTACGCTCTTGCCCATAGGTTTGTGTGACTGCGGCTGAGCTGGGCTGGGATTGAGGTTCGGATTCAGCTGCGGGTTTGGTTTTAGGTTAAATACGTTGAATTGAAATTAAATATGCCGGCGGTTAAAACGTGTAGCGTGAGCTCAAAGTTGGTTTAGATCCGAGTGTGCCGTACCAAAGGTCTGCCTAGGTTTCCATGGAATTACGGGCGTGCGTACGTTCAGAGTGTTTAGTTAGGTGTACACTTGGCTTCGGGTAACCACTTGCGCATACAAAAGGCACGTGCACTGCGAATTACAACTTACAACCTGAGATAGTCGTTATCTTCTCTTATATTGGATAGTTTTAGGCCGTTAATTCGAGTTATATTCTATATATATATTTAAAACTCTTTTTCCTGTCTGACTGAGGAAATAGATAACAGGGTGCAAATTCCTGCATGTTAGATTTTACTATTTATTCGCATCTTTACCAAATTCCAACTGCAAGTGGGTCAAAATCGAGCGCAATTATTTGAGAGGGTCTGGCGAAGGACCAAGAGATGAACCCAGGCAATGTCAGGTATTCTAGCCAGGTAATATATAATACATCGCTTCCTCTCCTTACTTCACTTTTCTTCACCTTCATACATATTCACCCTTTAATAGGTAATTAATTTCACCCTGTTTTAGTTTTACATCTGCGGCGTCTCAGAGACATTTGCATTTCAGTCAGAGGTTAGTCATTGTCATGATAGAGCCCTTTGCCCTTTTACACTTTTTGGGGTTGTATAATGTATAATGAATATGCCACAAACATATACAGATAGAGTGCGCTATTGCTATCTGGAGTTGTCTCACTTGGCTACCACTTGACTTTCCTCTAATTGTTATGCGCGCATAAATTAATAAATTACGAGTACGCGACTCCAACGAGAGTCAACTGTGCCGGTTGTCACAAGAGCTCATCGATTTTCACAGATTCGAATTCGACACAGCGAGTCGGCTCCAAGCCATAAAATCAAAGAAAGTCTTTTTTCGTCTTCATTCCGTTTTCCACTACAAATCGAGTGTGAAATTTGATAAGTGGAAGTTGAATTCCAGCAGCTGGCGCTGTGGTGGAGTTGCCGTTCATTGGAGGAGCTCAGTTTAGTTTGGAAAGAGAATTATTTGAATTTTGAATTATGTTTTCAGTTTTATTGCAGTTTTATGATGATAATTTATATTGGGGTTTTTTTGGTGGTGGCATAAAAATGTCTGACGCATTGCTCTTCAGAGTTAAGTGGTTGAAGAATACGATTTTAGTTGAAATGATCATGTTCATCATTGTTTTGGGCAAATCTAAAACAATGTCAATTTCATCAAATATCTGAAGTCTGGAAGAAAAAACAAGGACGAGCAAAGAATATTTCAGTATATTTTTATATTACTCCTTGACCAGAAAAGCCTATGCAGTCGACGTTTGAACTCGCATTTGAGAGGGAATCTAGGCGCCCTTATACTTCTCTGGGTTACAGCACACGGTTGAATCTCAACTTCATGGCGAGCTGCCAGATGAAAAGTCAGCCTGCGACTTGAGAATGCCAGCGCCACCACGATGAGCAAGACTTAGGCACTTGGACACTGCTCAAAACAGTGAGACTCTTGTTAGTGAGGCATCCAAGATGACAGTTTTGACTAAGGATGAGTCTGGCACTGACTAAAATTAGCAAAGAGCAGCCCAGAGATACAGAAACCAAGCGGTCTTAGACCGGCTTAGATCTCAGAACCATTTTCAGTCATTTCACAATTGAAAATGATTAGATTTGCAATTGATTAGATAGCCTGAAATAAGATTTAATTGGTAAGCAGGTAGACTTCTGATGATTGACTCTGTAAGGTCATGAAACAGCTGTAAAGTCAGCCTAGCTGCAATTTTTGTGCTGTTCTCAAATACAGTGAGATGCGAAATCATGGAATGCCGCGGAGTCCTAAACTATTTCTATGGCAGCTGAAAAAACAAAAACCCAAACGTTTTTGCGCTCACGCACGACCTTGAGCCCGCTAACAGTTATTCCCTGAAATATTGAGGAACTTGCAACAGTGATGGCTAATCACTATAAGTAACAAGGTCTCTTAAGATTGAATTACGAATATCTTCTATCCATTCGTTCCACATCTTGAAATCCTTAATAAGTTTCTCTAACTCAAACAACATTTTACCCAAGAAACTTCAATAAAGTTGTTTCAATTTGTTCACTGTGAAAATGGTTCATCTCTAAGCTCAATCTAAAACTTTAATGAAATTTTCATACTCATAATGCAAGTCATTTCCATAATATTCAAATAATTATTTGACCGTACAAATTTTTCCCAACATTTTCTCATGGCCTCTTGAGTTATGCCTTTCATTTTAACACAACTGAAATGTTACTAAGTATTATATATGTACATACCATATAGATTATATGACCAACTTACGCACACACACACACACACACGCACAAGAACACTAAAGACACTAAGCACGACAAAAAGACATTAAACACGACAACGAAATAAAATGAAACAGCAACAACATTGAAATTCCTTATCAGCACTTCCGCTTTTCGTGACCAATGTCTCGAGTCTAAGTGTGTGTGCGGTCCTCTATACTTGCATGAGTATCAGTTTCGCAACACACACACACACACACACTAACCTCAAGCAAAAGACGGCTGCCATGCAAAGGTTAATTTGAAATGGTTAAAGCAGCCAAGACTCGCTTTTCATAAATCGGAATCCTCAAACTCTCCCGCCCCCCCCTACATTGAACCTATGATGGGATTTACCACCCCATAAAGGAGTTTCGGACATGCCTTGCGCTCGGCTTCGTTTCGTTAGTTATCCTTCATTTTTATTCATAAATATGCAAATGTCTCGGTCGAGCTATAATAAATTCTTGGATGCATGGCCAAAGGCTGCAGGTCAGCTTTGTGTTATTACATTTTTCTTTTCGTGTAAGCGTGAGCATTGGGCAATTTTTGGTAACACAGCTTGGACCCCCCCCCCCATATATGTAATTGGTGTTGGATCGTGTTGAACTAGCTGAACTTGAACTGAACTCTTAGTTCTACTTTGATATTTTTTCAGATATTTTCTCTATTTGCAATCTGTCGAATTGAAGAATAAGCGAACTTTTGTGAATTACAATTTATATTGATATATTCAATAAAACATTTTAAACATAACTAAAAGTTTGGTTATTATACAGATTAGAACAACTGGGAAGATTTAGAGGGTGGTGTGTGTACGAGTGTAGAGGCTATTGCCCAGAAAGACAAATGGTTGCCATGAGTTTCGAGGCAATTTAGCTATCTCATCCAGATGTTGAGAATTTTCTTGCATTTTCTAATCTCTGTTGACTTTCCAAACATATCTTTAGACATTTACTAACCTCCTCGAAAATGTTGACTGGAACCTTTGCATGATTTGGTTTTTGAAATCTTTGCTGTTGGGAACCATAGATGAATGCCATAGAACCACAGCGAAGGAGCTTGAGTTTTAGCTGATTTTGGAGAATTGATTATTCATTCTATGGACTTAGTTGTTTCGTTTCAGTTTTTCCAGGTCAGTTTTTGCAGTTATTATATGGATGTTTCAATGTTAATGCCGCCATTCCATAGCTTGAGGCAAGGCTCTATGGCTTTTAACTGTTGCAGAGGAAGTGACTTGATGAGCATCGTCTGCATATGTGGCTACCATAAGGTGAGAAGAGTAAAGCGTGTAAAGAACAGGTGTGTGTATGCTGCCTTGTTGTATCTTGGCTCAATTGTGGTTATTCTCAGATTCCTTACCTTCACATATGACACAAAAGGCTCAATTATGATTTTAGAAGCAGGTTGAACAGATTTGGAAGCATTTGGTTGAGCTAGAAGAGAAGTCCTGGTACCCAAACCTTGTCAAAGCCTGAACCTAATTTACAAACGCTATTGAACACTCTCAATACCCTCTGATCTTCATAAATTGGAGCTGTTGCTTAAAAAATAGTCTCCAAATAGTCTCAACCCTATTTATGGGAAGTTTCATATATGAGGGAGACAAATAGATAACTAACGAAGGAATTGGAAAGGACTCTTCAAAGGAGAATATGTAATTTGCCGTTCAAATTGAATTGTTCTTCCTTCTTTGCTGCCACACAAAGCAAACAACGTGTTACTGCAGGAACTTACTGGCATACTTCTACTTAGAATTTTACAAAAAGCCTCTATAAACACAAACTAGTTTGAATATTTTACCTTAATAGGTAAGGCTAAACTAGCTAGTGCGTTGTTCCCCAATCAGTCAATTATATCTGTACATATTAACGATCCTTCATTTCATAGAAAACCCAAAGAGTCCGATGCTATATTATCTTGATATCTTGAACAAATCTGTGGACAGTAAGAAGCCAAAACATGGAACTACAATGCTCAACTCTAATGATTGTCAGAGCTATTGTCAATCCCATTTATTTAACCAAGACTCGCTCTACTCGAGTTGGTCTAAGTCCAGTCCAAGGCATGTTTAGCACTCAATCTGGAGGTTACTCCCAAAATAAGATTGCTGCTGGGCAAAGGGAAGCATATGCCACATTACCTCCGAAACAAATTAAATGGTTACGGAATTGGGCACCGAGTTCTAAGCACACACACACACTCGCTCATATGAGTATCATGCGCATATTAGGGGCGGGCGGGCGTACGGTTTGAGGAGTCAGAGGCTGTAGCTGATGTGCATCGCATATGGTGGGCGTAGCCCTGAGTCGACAACGCCGCACACATATTCAATTGTGTGTGTAATCTGTGGAAACCGCACACACTCACACACACACACACACAGACTGAACGGGCGACGAGCCTTGGGAAAATTTTTTGATGTTCGCCTCGTTTTCCTAGCTGGCAATTGTCCGTCTGGACTTAAAAACAACATAAATCATAAATTTCTTGCACTTGGTTGATGAAGGGGGGCAACCACCTCCCCCATAGCTACCATAGCAGTTACCCACCTAATGCGCACAATCATAGCTAGGACACGAACACGAAGTGGAAATCAAGCTTCCTTCCTGCTAAACAGGGGGCGCAAGTCGTTCGTTCGTTCGTTATTTGGTTCGTCCTGTCGTTGGTTCTGTTTGTTCAGCATAAAATGAGTTTTCTTTCGTCTTGTCCTTTGTCTAACTTTGTCGCTATCTGGACGACGACTACCACTTGGAGTTGATTTGACTTGGGAAGGCAAACAAGCGTATAAATTGAGTTATAATTTGGTTTCAGGTCCTGGCACTGCTTCCTTGCTGTGGCTGCCATTTTCTGATTACCGGAAGTTTCCGACTTCTATGTTATTTAAATGATTCCCTCACATGCCCATGTTCTTGTCTGATAAGGATTTATATTGCTTCACACACACACAAACACATATGGCAATTGGTCTTATTTGAGTTGAAATTTGCTATGGTTAAAGGATATTTCAACGGAACCATGCATGGAGCATGGATCATGGAGTGTGTGTGTGTGTATGAGGAAGGCGAAGGATGTAATTTGCAGGTTGCTTAAGCATGGCTAAAGTGTAAATTGTTTGGATGGTTGGGCATAGAAATAGGATATGTGACAACGAACTTGAAAAGTGGGATATTGCGACTATTCTGTTTACGTAAGTGTAGAAACCTCAAACAAATTTGAAAAACTGTCAACCAAAAATGAAAAGATGGTGGCAAACTTGAGAGTTTTCATTCAAGCTTCTGATAGGAACGAATCTTGCAAAGGTCTGCAAAAGTAATGTTCGTATAAAAATGTGAGGTTTATTGGAATGGAAACGCGACAGAGGTATACAAAGATAAGGAAATGAAAGCCAAGAACAGCAAGAGTTCAGGCAAACGAAACCGACAAACAGAGCAATATATAGACTAACAGATTATCTTGATGCTAAGGACAAAATTGATTGAAATATATGAGAATAATCTATTGAAGATCAAAACGGCAGAATTGGATATAATAAATCAATGCTATATAGCAAGTGGTTACATAACCCATAGTGCGATCCTTTTACTTGCCACGCAGCATGTACATGAGATAGAGCAAACTTTATCTCGGGTATTGAAATCAGCGAGATGGGGCCTTATCTCGAGCTACGCCTGTTGCCCAATTACAGCAATGCTAAGAAGCTCTATTGCAGCCACATTGTGACACTTGTTCTTTGAGTGCTCCTGCAGTATCTCACGGGCATAAACCTATAAGTAATTCAAAGAAAGAAAAGAAGAATTAACATTCAGTTAGCAAAGAACAGCGCATTCATATACCACAATTCCCTTAAGGTTCAGTCGATATTTTATATTACCATTCCTACAAATCTGTTAAACCATATCTACGAGTATTACTTGCCACACTCGTTTGAAAATGTTAACTTAAAATCCATTACTTGCCGTTCTTTTACACCTTTCAATTCGCCCCAAAAATGTCCTTAACTAAAACTGCCCACCCATTTGGCAAGTGCTGCAGCTATTGTCCATGTGCGAGCAAGTATATTTTTAAGAATTAATCCAGGCATAACAAACATATTTTAATTAAGCCAATTTACAATTTGCAGGCCACAGACGAGGCAAAGTAACTAACCAACAAGGAGTATCTCAAGTGGAGAACCCGCGCTGAGAATCAGAATCGAGGTCTATCAGATGGAAATGGCGGCAGAGCCACTCAAAGCAGCCCCCAGGAATGTGAATGCGACTAAAATGCGTGCAAAATGCGCATACAATAATAAAAAAAAGAACAACAAATAAATACTTTATTTCACATACAATTTCAGTATTTTTGCCGCCGCCAGTGCGGCTGCTCGAAATGGAAATGGCTAAAATGGCAGTTTCAGTTTACGCTCGTTTGACATTTTGTACTGGCAGCGGTGCTGCTGGGGCTGTTGGAGCTGCCTTGCCTACTCATCGAGTAGCATACTCGAGCATGTCTTTACATCTCTTTACGCTTGGGTTATAGCTCAAAGTGCTGGCCAGAAATGGATGGATGGCTGAATCGGGGATTGGGAATGCCACAACAATGCCAACAAAATGGCAGTAACAACTCTGAACATTTTTGCAAGCTTTGCCTGTGCTTGCTGTGTTGTATGAGTAAGTTATATGGTTATGGGAATGTTCGTCTTTCTTTAATTTTGGATCCGCAAAAGTAACACAAAAATGTTGCAGAATAATTGACAATTTTATTCATTTAAAACATACAATTAAACTATTTAAAAGTTAGAGTTCTAGAAAAATTGTTAAATCTCGATTTCCTGATCGATGATTGCCCTCCTGATGCTGCCCTGTTTCCCAACTGTACTGAAATGACTATCTGGCATCAGTGTTGCATCTGTTAAATTTTGTCCAATGTTTGCTTATTGATAATTTAACATTCTATTGTGCATTTCACTTAAGCCCATGTCATGCTGAGGCACAGACATGTGCTAAGTAGTTTCTCCAGCTGGTAAATTTATGTTTTCAATTCATTGTTTATGTTTTTGTGGCTTCGCGATAAAATGTTGAAAAGTCTGACAAGGCAGATAACTTTGGACAGAGAACAGAGGCAAGACACAAGAAGACTTTGCTGATGCACAATTCCAATTCCAGGCGCAGTCTTCAGTCTTCAGTGTTCAGTTTCATAGTTTCACTTTGTAGGAAATAATAGGAAGAAGAAGTTTGGACTTTGTAGTATCTCTGTGTTTGTTTATTTTTAGACATTTATCAGGCGTAACAACAACAACAACAACAAGCATAACACAACACAATACAATACAATACACACTGTTTAACGTCTTAACTTTGTTTTGTCTGGTCTTTGGGGCTTTGGGTATGTTCCAGGCTTCAACTCTTGCTCTATCTGTTTTTATGCACCCGCATGCATGTGTTTGTCTGTGTATGTGGAGGGATTGTCTGAAAATCGATCTGGAAAGGCATACTACAATGAGCAAAATCTGGCAAAAGTCACGTAGTCAGCGAAAAACAGACAATTCAGAGACTTTCAGACACTTCAGACAGAGGCCTCCATAACGCGATCATAAAGAGCCCATATAGACAACGACATGGCGATATGAAACCACGATTTATGTGCATAGGCCCACAGGCACGTGGCATTGATCTGTTTTCTTGAGTGGTGGGCGTTAGTTACACATCCCAGAAATGGAACTGGGAACTTGGACTCCAACTGGCCGTTAGACCCTCTTGGGTTTAGGCAATTAAAGTGTCACAAGTTCGGGACATGCAATATTTCATGACGCAATGCCTAAGATTATGAATATAAATGCAAATTAGGTTGGGTTTCAGGTAGAACTACGACTACGAGGACTTCCTACTTCCACCTGTCTGTTGTGGTCAGCTCAGAGGAGTGGGCTGTGGGCTGTGGGCTTTTGTCACGGGGGAGGTGCAGACGCATGCAAGGATAGAGCGTGACAATCATTAAAAGTCAAGTCGTCGACTGCGACGACGTCAACGTTGAACAATCACTGAAAATGACTAACGGTAACCACGATAGCTTACATCCGGACCAAAAAGTCCTGGCACATAAAACTAAGCGAGGGCAGCTCTTGAAGTACTCGAGCTTACTTACAACATAAGACGGAGCAGCAAGACTTCTTCTGATGATTGACTCTGTCAGGTCAGCCTGAATCAGCCTGTAAGTCAGCCTGAATCAGCCTGTACGTCAGCCTGAATCAGCCTGTAAATCAGCCAAACTTCAATAATTGGTTTTTGTTATACATTTTGTTCTGTTGTTAAAATGACAGTGAGATGCTTCCAATATCATGGCATCCGACGGAGTCTTAAAAGGGTTTCAATGGCAGCTGGAAAAACAATACCCAATATTTTCAGCTCACTCACGACCTTGAGCCGGCTAAGCCAAACAATTTAAACTGTTGAGGTTGGAGTGGGCGAAGTTCAATTCATATCCGATAGATACCTTAAAATGGAGATATGATGTTTCCAAAAATTTGGTTCGAATTTGGTTCGAATATAGAACATCCATAGGAGGTTTTCAAAAGCTAACACAGATTCAGTTGCTTCTTAAAAGTATTGAAAATATGCGGTTCAGTTATTCAGACATTTGTTTGTGCGTCTTTGTAAGATCATATTATATGCAATTAAAGATATTTATTTACTTTTTCAGTTGTAAAACTAGATTTAAGATAAACTTTGCAAAATATACAAGCATAAACATTTACACTGTCGGGTTTATAAAATGGAAAATTGAATTATTAAATAATTATTTTGAAGTCAAAACTAAAATTACCATTCTAAATAGGCCACCAAATTGTGGCACAGCCCTTGCAATTCCCGATTCTCAAAGCGTTCTTTTTCGTGGCATGTACGTTGAAAGAAAATTACGCTCTTATCTCGTTTCCTGTCGTGACACAATTTTCTATCATAGACCTGACCGAAGACCTCAACTCGGTTGGGCTCCTGGAACTTTGTTGTGTATGCATATGTATGTGAGTATGTATGTGTGTGTGTTTGGCTGTGGTCAAAAGGCAAAAGACATAAAGTTATTATTGCTTTTACTATTTGGGTATGCTGATGAGAGCGAGAAGAAGGTGGGGGCGGTGGAGCAGAGCCAAGTCAAGCCCAGCCATGATAAATGTGGCCAGAACACGTTCTCCAGCTCCAGTTGCCAACGTCATAATTTAGTCAACATTACATCATAGTATACCCCTTGCAGGGGGGAGAATGGATTACTATACTATGTATATACATATCTTGGCCCAGAAAACCGTTCGAGCTGGTCTGGTCAAATATTGCATAATTAGATAGTGCCAGCACATGCAATGCTTTATGATTTGATTTCTAGAGATTAACGACAAAAAACAAAAACACTGCAACAATTGTAAGTTGAAAATTTCTAGTGTTAACCCAGACCTATCCCTATTATGAGCACTCTCTCATACACTCAGTTGTCGAAGAGGAGCGAGCGTTCATGTAATGCTCCAGCGAAAAACATGTAAAATGAAAGGCGAAAATCGCAGAGACCAAAAACAACAACAAAAAGTCGACCGTACGTGACAAATTGAAAAAAGCGCATCAGTGAAGCGAAGTTAACTAGTGAGACCTGTGTGGAATCAACCATAGAATATTGGTCGACAAACGACGACGCTTTTTGATGACTTGCTGAACGACAACAACAACAGCAGGGCTACTGTAGCTGACTTTTACGAGTGCCAGAGCCAGTTGACTACACACAACAATCAGAGACAGAGGCCACAATGTTCATCACACTGTCGGTCAGGAGTAACGACTTGGAATGGTGCAGGCGAGGGGCAGATGCGGAGCCAGGGCAAAGCACTAATACTATCTAGACACGTGAAATGAGTTATCAACGTAATGCATGGAAAAACTCAACTGCAACACAGTGGTTATGCATTCATTATTGGCTGCAAATAAAATCTATAAATCTAAAATCTTAAAAAAGAATTCAACATAACTTTAAAATTAGTAAAAGAGAAGACAAATTAGAAGCTTTATTTCAATCAATTCGGCTTACATTTTGTATCTCCCTCAAATCTGTTGACAAATACCTAAGAGTTATCATATGTGCTAAGGGTCACTGATGGAATGAGAGTTGTAGCGAACCTTGAAACAAAGCATCTCTGTCAAAGCAGTAAAGCCTAACGTTTGAGAAAAGATTCCCTTATTCGTCGGAATTCAATATAAAATCTTGCTTAACCGAGACATTATCCGTGTTTCTAATTCATCTTGACCTCAAGTTTGTTAAATAAAAAACGATTATTTGAGATATTTCTTTGACTTCTACAGCCATAGCTAGCATTTACAACCGGCGATTTCGGGGCTCTCTTTTTGATATACCTGCAGTACTTCTCATCAAATTACCTTTCTTCCCTTAAGTCAACGTCTTTTTAAGGAAGGAACCTAAAAACCAACATTCATTGGTCTGCCTTAAAAAACCTTTAAGGTAATCCACAATCGCATTGACATAAATACGAAATTGTGCGAAACTCCTCACATTTCGTACAACATTTTTAATTGATTTTGACTCAATTACTGGTAGAATTTATAAAGACGGCTTCTTATTGCTCACCTTCGATCTTAAATGGAGGTCTGATGGCTTGGTCTATCAACAAATTGAAAGATGCTCTGCTTTTCATTAAGAAATTTTCAAAGCACTATTCGGATTGTTTTAGGAGAATTTCTAAGGCACTATATACTATATGTATGTGTCTTTAACCTCCACCAAAGACTGATCATTGTTCGATCATTGATTGGTGATGAAAAGTGTCTGGTGAATGCGTCCATCGTTATTTCATGACAATTTTTGCAATATCTACCCGATCGACAGCAAAGGAGGATATATCTATATATGTATATTGATCACTGTTTTCAGTTTAAACTGATGACATATATATCTAATATATACATATCATCAAATAACAATTAGAGTACATCTAAACTTGTATATAGAGTTGTATTCAATAGACTTTCCTTGTCTCTGTGTCTAAAGAATATTTATAATATTTTGCCCAACCACAAAAGTGTGTTCTTTGTATTGAACTTAAAACTAGAAAATAATGACTTCATCCAATTAAAATATTAACCACCATACACACATCCGATTAGATAATGTAATCCATTTTTAGGTATGGCTTTAACCACAGTGCTGCAACCCGCAGCTGTACATACCCAGGGCATATGACTAAAACTGATTACCATGACGCAGATCACAAATATTTATTTATTTATTTTGTTATTTCCAGGCTTTCAACTTCTTTTTGCACGCCTTGCAACTGACCTGTCGGTGGCCCCGCTCCCACTGTCTGACTAACTATGTGCTTGTGTTGTCGCCATTGTCATCAACATCAGGCAAGTCCAATTACCGTTCGCCGTACAGATGCTGTGTGGTTGGCAGACCGTCTTCCTCTTCATCTGTTTCGCTTTCCACTCTACTTCTTCTGCCATGGCTCATAACTTTTCAGTTAATGAAGACATAAAATCCAGGCAACGGCAACTGTGGCTGCTGTGGCTGCTGTGGCTGCTGCTGCTTCGCCAACTCCTGCTTCTGCCTCTTCGGCAGCTGCTTAAGAGAGCTATAAAAGCTGCCTGTACATGTGGAATGCTCATGCTCCCAAAGCAGAAACCAAGGAGCTGCTGTTGATGGTGACGCTGTTTGGGGATTCTTATTATTTTTGCTATACCCTAAGCTGGGGATACTGAAAACTTGAAGGTGAATTAATATCAAGAAATATATAAATTTGCAAACAATGTTTTTCAATGAAAACTTGTATCTGATTTTTTCAGCTAAAGTGGCTAAATTTGAGTTTTCTTTTACGGAAAATATCAGAAAAACATCTCTGAAATGTAATTAATCAGCCGGATATTAGAATTACTTATTTACTCAATGTTTGAAAAAGGGATTTCATTATTATATTAACACAAATGCTTAAGAATTGTTAAGCCATATGATATTACAGTGGGGAATATGACCTGTTGGGCCACAAAATGTTCTTGCGATTTGTTGTCAGATCTTGTGTGATGGCTTCCTGTCTCATCCTTGCTATGCCTCACGAGAATGAAAACCTTATCGAGAATATATGGTGTCCCTCCTTAAGATATAAATTTAATGATACATATATATATATATATATATACATATAGGTAAGGGTATTTAAACATCACTACAGTTAAGGGAAATTTGTTGTGCTGATTTTTGTTTATTGTTTCTGTTCTGCTTTGGTTAATATTGTTGTGTTTTCTCAATCTCAAGAAAGTTGCAAAAAGCAAACATTGCAATTGAAAGATATCTGGGCTTATATGAATGCGGTAAAAATGATAAGAATAGGAGAAATGTAAACATAAGGACGACACGGGTGGCTAGGATGGAAATAATGAACTGGAGGCAGAGGTGTCTGACTTTATATACAACTACATGCATATACATATATATGTATGTGCTGTGGAACGCCATTTTGCTGTTGCTGTCGCTATCAGCGCACATCAATGTGGAGAATGGACCAACCGACAGCAGAGTGGCGACATTTTGGCGCACATTACGCAAGTGCGAAAAGGATGGCCATAGTTGAGTCACACAGAGCAGAGCAGAGTAGAACAAAAACAGAACAGAGAGACTGCGGCGACATAGAGATATGATAACTGACAGCAGTAGCAGCAGCAGCAGCAGCAGCGACAACAACACCAGCAGTTGCAGCAGCAGCAGAAACAGCGACGCTGTCTATGCCACGCCTACGCTGTTAGCCTTTTTAGCCGACGGCAAAAGTTTAATTGTCAACTTTCATTAACCGCAAGTCAAGGTGGTTTTTCGTACGGTGGGGGGTGGGAATGCGGTGTAGACAGCCAGTCAGTCATTGTCCTTGGCTTGGCCTCTTAACACAGTTCATTAATCAAATGCCAAAAGCAACAACAATACAAACAACAGCAGCAAAAAGTGCAACAAGCAGACAAACGAATTCGCCCCATCAAAGCCAGAGCGAATTCAGACAGAGCAAAGCTCCACCCAATAGACTTAAAGCGCAGACTCGCTAACGCACACAGACGCACTCAGCCAGAGACAGCCAGAGAGAATGAGAGAGAGAGCGAGTGTTAGCAGCGGCGTCGACGGTTGTGTGTCCCCTTCCCCAACTCAAACGATGACAAACGAATGACAAACAGACACGCGCACACATACAAGCGAGCTGCTTGGGGTAGCAGTAGAGAGATAATAGGGCTTCAACAGATAAGAGACGCCCGAACAGTCGAGCGATGGCTACAAATTCCCAATGCCCGCCAGTCAGAAGCGACGTTTGTGTTTTTAGCTTTTTATGCGCCTGTGTGAGAAGAGAAGAGGCTTGCTTATGCTCTCTGAATGCTTGCATGGCCATGTGCATGTGTATGGCAGATGCTCCTAGCTAACGTGTGTGTGGGTGTGTTGCTGTTGCTGCACTACGATTACCTCATACTGGAAATTGCATTGCATATAAATAAATATATATAGCAAGTGTAATGTATGTATTTGCAGTTTCCTGATAATTAAATATAAGCAAAATAATTTCATTTCGCTGGCCACTGTTTTCCCCCAGCCACATTCTCATACCTTCCCTTCTGTCTGCCAGTAGCCGCAGCGTAATTAATGAAAAATGTTTCCTTTTTGCAAATGCTTTAATATAAACACTGATTTTCTGTTTTTAGACTCTTAATTAAGATGCAAATGCGTATACAGTTTCAGGCAATTGAGGTCAGAACTTTGTGGGTGGGCTCTCTAGCTTTCCCAGCTAAATGTATAAAAATGTATTTAAATCCAATATGATGTGGCAGAAATTGTTCACTCTTTGAAATTTCGAGTGCAATGTGTTATTCTAATTGCAGTATGAGAATCAGAGTAATTGCCGTATGCCAATCAAATCAGAAATCGATCAAAAATGTTTTCCAAAATGTTTTCAGAAGCAAAATATATCAAAACCAAACCAACTAAATCATAACTAATGGAATTCCTAATGAAATGGCCAAAGTTAGAATCTGTATTTTGCTCATTAACACATTTTTAAACACTTTTACGATTAGCTCATTTATATATCGATTTGTAAGTCACCTTGAAAATGAGCAAATCTAAAACGAAACACGAGATCAAGTGCATTTATAATTAGAATTCAGAACCTCAGACCGTAATACCAATTTCCACACAGTATCTGAGACCTCATTTCCATCCATTTTACAATTTTACAATGAACAGCTCTACAACAACAACTTAGATAAACAATCGTAAACAATCACAAAATATTAATAAGGCACAACGAATGACTTCTGGGACGCCAAAAATTGTAGCGAGCCATTACACTTCTGAAAGACGCACGCAAAGCTCTGCAGTCTCTCTCTCTCTCTGCTCTCGCACATTTTCCAACAGGGAAAAGCAAATGTTTTTCATTCGGATGACTTGTTGTATTTATTATGAGTTTTTCATCCGCAATAAACCAAAAATTCCAGCAATGCAACGTAATTGGAACGAAACCAATGAAAACACACAACTGAAAACTGAAAACTGGCAATTAAGGTAGGTCGAAATTTGAATGCACTTTTAAAAGCACTGTTTCCACCCTTCGTTTGAGGGATCATATATGATCAAGTATTTAACGAGAAAGGAGTATTTAACGAGGAATTTACTTAAATATGAAGATATGTATGTGCATATCGCTTTGTAAATTCAGAACATAAAACTAGATTATCATGCCGAGTTCTAACTTCGACTAACTCAGATTTCGATGATGATGCCGAAGGCTAATTCTCGATAAAGTTGGATTTGGTTATTAAAGAAAAAATGTTACACTGGCAACAAAAACAGTGGACTTGATGTTTCTTCTGTGCGAAAATCTGTAAACAGAAGAATCAGGTCTAAGAGCAAGTGGCACAAAAATGTTCAGAGTCTCATCGCCACTTCATAACCCTAAGGGACACATTTGAAGGTCATTAATTGAACGGCTTCTTAAAAGAGTATACAATTGAGGTGGAGATCCACGCTATACTATATATTTTATACATTATAACGCTCTTATCCCTTGGAAGGTACAAATATACTAGGTATGAATGCTTCCAGCCTTTTTATCTGACTGTCCACTTTTTCAACAGATTGAAATATTCATACTTTCACCTTCCCTTAAGGCATGAACTGATGCAGACTACTTCAGTGTTAGCTGCAGGTCAATGTAAGGGGAAACAGGAACTGGACTGGGCCTGGGAAGATTGTGCGCTTTGCATGAATAATTAATGCAAGCAAAATATTGATTGCTTGGACTTGAAAAGTGGCCAAGTTGCAGTCAGTCTGGAACTCCACATGCACTTATATATATATACAAACATATACAACATATACACACACCTGTATGTTGATTGTGCATATATGACAAACGACTGACACGCGGCTTGAGCAGGCGACAAATGCAGCCCAGCCCCTGCTCCTGCCCCCTTGGCACTTGTGTGCGCTCAAAGGGGGTTGGTGCCGTTGCGGTGGGCCACTTGCCTGCCCATTGGTCAGGTGGCGGGTGGTCTCAGCTAGAAAGTCAAGTGGCTAGAACTTCTGTTTCTGTGCGGAGTCATTAGTTGTGGTTGTGCAATGGGCATTGGGCTGCGGCTGCGGCTGTTGGGCTTTAATAACAGCCATATAGATAGATGGCAAAGATAGCAAGGTTAAGCGACAAAAGTTCGTAAGGTTTTTGAAATACGACAGACCACAGTAAAGGCAAATTAAGGATGTGGAAATGGGGGAGGGGTTACCTTATCTGGTTGCCATTCGGGTGCACATAAAAAGTATACTTAGTAAGGCTAGAATAGGGATTTTATATGCATGTTTCAGAAATCTTCAAAATGTATTAACAGGTAAGAACAGTCGAGTTTGCTCGACTGTTAAATACCCTGAACCTAAAGAACTGAAATAAAATATAGCAAGCGGCTGCTGATCAACTTTGAACAAATTAAAATTTGGCTTGAAATAAAAACATGTTGATTTCCTTCGGTTTTTGTTCGATCTGAATAAAATTTGGTCAACAGAGGTAAGGCAACCTAAAATGAATACAAACCAAATTTGATTCCATTAATATGGAAAACAAAAATGCTTTGTATATTCTAAAAATATCGATTCTATGAATGTTATATGATATAGTTTCCCGATTCGGATGAAATTCAGTCAGTTGACGTAGATATGTCCAGGACACATAAGTAGCAAATTTGCTTAAATTCCAACTAAAAACAAAAAAGCTATGAAATAAAAACACTAAAATGGGCAGTGAGGTTGTATGGGAGCCACTCTAAAAAGTGGGCGTGGCAAACATATAAATATACCTTGATCTGAATACATATTTATAGAAAATACAAATCCAAATTTAAAGTCGTTATCTCTTATAGTTTCAAACATCAAGATACAGATTCCAAGATACATCCGAACGGACAGACGGCAATGGCTAGATCGACTCGGCTTGTCTTGCTGATGAAGAATATATATATTTTATGGGATCGGAAATGCTACCTTAATATACACTTAATATACCATGGCTACAGGGTATTACAAAATACAGACCCAAAATAGTCAAAACGTGAAGTCGGCCCAAGCACATCAAATTCTACTCTTATGGCGAAATACAACAAAATATTAGGCTCTAAAAATTACCTGATGCTATAAAAAGTGCAATTTTTTGAGAATAAGATAAAGCAACTCCAAGCATGTGTAATTCAGAATTATAATAACTGATCTATATTTTCATATAGCTATCGTCTTTCTCCTCGATCAGTCTGATAAGCTATGGCACTGGAGAACCATTTCCCTAAGAATTTAATAGTTATATTAAAGATTTCATGAAGTATCCCAAAGCTACCTAAAATTTGCGAAGATTTTGATCGTGAATCGTGGTGTTCTCCTAGTTACTTCGGTGACTTATCACATAAAGTAGCGTGTGGCCACTAAATGTTCAATCTGGAGACCTACAACAACATCTACAACAAAACCTACCATTGATGCCGTCGGCTAATCCACTGAAAATATTATTGAGTAATTTTTTGGCATTAATTTATGAATTTTTCAATTACTTTTTCTGTAGTTAGGTAAGTTTGCAGAAAGTGTAGAAAGTGTATGTTACTCAGCCTATTTCATGTGCAACTTCACACAGTTGCAGAAGGATTATATGTATTCTCCGTATCCTGGCAAAAAGCACAAAATCTACTTTACTATTTTACACAGTGTACAAATCGACGTCAACGCGAAGACTTTTTTTTTTGTTTTTAAATCTTTCATTCTGCTTTGTGAGCTAATTGCGCATTTGCATTTTTTCTTTTGCGTCGTAACCAAAGAGCTCTTGGAGCTCTTAGAGCCACTGGCTGCCCTCCAATGACCTAAGGTGTCACTGGTACATCTACATCTATGTCAACTGCAATTCCATCTATTTAAGTGTTTCCCAGAATGAGCAACAGTTCACCTTACAGCACTCAGCCTCTCCTCGCTGGTCTCTTATGTCTTGTGCGCCGGCCAAAGCCTATTGGATGGGCAGTCCCAGAAGGTCCTTGTTGTTTGTGTCTCCAAGTCCAAACTTGCGTGACTTCATTTGCATTTACGTTGCGTTTTTTTGTTGCTTTGTGTCGAGGCTGAAGAACTATGCCGCGACTTTTGCCTCCGTCTCCAATGTTGCCGTTACTGTCCTTTGGCACACACACTCACACACACACACACACACATATACAACTATACACACGTGCAACACCTAGTGTTGTGGTTGGTGGTTGGGTTATTCGTTTTGGACATTCGGGCCATTCGGTGCCCGGGGCCGTAGTTTGGGGCAGCTCCACCCGCCATAATTGCCGCACATAGTCAGTCTCAGTCGCGTTGTTTTTGCTTTGCCTGCTGGCTGAAAGTTTTGAATACGAAAACACATAAAAAACAGCAACACATAGACGTAGAAAATAGTCTCGTAGTCGCGTCGTCGTTTTGGATTGCCTTCGCGGCGCGCCGCCTCGTCAGTCGCCTCTGAGGTGCTTTGATGGGCAGGTGTGCAGAGTGCCAGTTTCCAGTTTTCTAGCTGCCAGTCTCGTCTCGCGCCAGTTTTTCGTTCAGTTCCAATTCGAGCTGCCCCAAAGAGCTGCCTTTAACCGTTTTTACTGCGCAACAACAACAGCAGCAATAACACGAAAACTGCAACTGAGGAGGTGCTTTAAGCCCTGAACGATGTGTGTGCGCCTTACCAGCAAAAAGGACGAAAACAATTGGCAAGATTTTAAAGCCTCTCCCCGCCTCCTTGAATGCTTATGCTAATGTGCATCCGGTACGGTTCGGTTGTTTTGTGTGCATTTTGATTTAAAAAGTGATTTCTAATTGTTCCATTGTCAATGTCAATGGCCTGATAACTGAAACTAACTAACACAAAAATGCTAGTTGAATGCGATTTGCGAATTTGCTCTCTGCACTTTAACACAGGGATATGAAGGCAGATGACGTCTCTGCTGGAAATTATCATGCGATCCAAAGCGATTGCCAGAAAACTCAATCAAGGTGAGAAGAAGAAAACAGAAATCTTGATATTACAAAGAGATTTCTTGGGAAAGCTGAGATGAATTTTGACTACAAAAAATAAATAATTTTGTATAAAAACTGCAAAAGAAATTACGAAATGCCAACACGAGCTGATCTACACTGATCTGAAGAAGATAAATACAGTTGAGAGACCAGACACAATTTCTATTCTTAGCTTTTAGTTTATGGCTTAAGAAATCATTTTCTTGGCAGATTATTGCTGGCAATTCTTTTGTTGAAAAAATTATATGGATCAACTTAAGAATGTTGAAAATAATGCAATTGGTTTTAGATCTGCCTGATTTTTGGAAAATTTGGGTTAAAAAATTAGTTATATATATGTCCCTATATCCAGACTGATCAATTGATTGGAGTACAAAACTATATAAATATAAGGAAAAAATTGTAAATGCAAGACGGTCAACATCAATCAGGGCCCAAATTTGTAAGAAGATTTGAAAAATATGAATAAGATATCGAAGGAATTTGGAAACAAATCAAATTATTTGACACTCTGTTTTGTACTTATTGAACAATGAAATGTTTTAAAGTTACTTTTATCAAATGTTCACAAATATATCTTAGTAATAATATGAATTCTTGAGATATTCCAAAAAAGAAATCAAAGCGATTCATGATAAGAATTACATATATATAAATATTTATTGACTAACAAAATAGTCCCTAGGGTTTCTGTATTCCCTGTAGCTAAATGCTGAAGGCAGCATTATATATAAGCAAGAAAGGAAGGCTAACTTTGGGTAAACGAAGCTGATATACCGTTCCAGATTCGGTTGAAATTTGGTTGGCATACGTGAAGGCTTCTAACAGTGACATGTTCCAAATTTGGTTTTATTCGGTGAAAAAAACAAAAAATAAAAAAGATATATAAGAGTTCATTCCAAATCAGTTGGTTGTATGAGAGCTATATGATAAATTGATCCGACCCTAATGAAATTTGATCAACACACGTGGAGGCTTCCAGAACTGTCGATTGCCAAATTTGAATCAATTCGAATAACAAATAAAAAAGTTGTGTATACTAAGAATTCATTCCAAATCGGTGATGCTATCTGATATAATGGTCCGATCATACATATGAGCATATTTACATATGAGCAGATATAGAACAAAACGATGCCTATGACAAAAAATTACAAGTTGATAGCTATAAAACTGAGAGACTAGTTCGCATATAAACAGACGGACAGACAGACGGACAGACAGACGGACAAACAGACGTACAGACGGACATGGGTATATCGACTCGGCTTGTCATGCTTATCAAAAATATATATACACTTTATGGGGTCGTAGATGCTTCCTTCTAAGCGTTCCAAAAATGATGACAAAACTATACTACCCTCTGCAAGGGTATAAAAATAGAAACACATCTACGACCCATGTCCAAGTTTGTGCCTTCACAACTAATCAATTAAAATAAACCATCTCTCACATCTGTTTCACTTAGATTGCCTTAGGTTGCCAGGCAAATGTATAAGTTTTTGTTTTTTGCTTTTCTCGAAATTAGTTAAAATTTGCCGCTTGTTTTTTTATGTGCTGAGACTTTGCTTTGGGTATGATAACGAAAGCGACAGCCGTTAAATCTCAAAGTCATGACATGAAAAATATCACACATTTAATTTTAATATTATTTTGAGGCAAAGGGTTACCCCCCAGCCAGAAAGAGCAGTATGGGGACTGTGGTGAGCTACTATCAGTTCAAAACTTCCGAAAGCCATTTGGCAATCTTTGCTGTGCTGTGAAACGGAGACGGATGGGAATTAGTTGTCTGTAATCAAATGACATTGAAAATGTCTTGCTCTTAAAAGAGAGAGGAAATTCTGCCTAAGTGATGATAAAGACAAATGATATAAGAAGTCTTTCGACGCATGTTGGGAATTTAATGGGAATTTTATAAATAACATATTAAGTGGATAATTATTTTTGAAAGAATCTCAAGACAGTTGCTGAAAGTTGGAGTTATTGAGACTTGTTTTATCATGTCATTTGTATGCCAAGAAGTAAAGTTTCTGAATCTTAAGGGATCAATCAGTGGGATCCCCACTCTTTTCACTGAAGAGAATTTCTAAATGATATTATATAAGTATGTACTGCAAATGCTTAGGCATCAACGCTTTCTTTTGGAGGTACAAGGCAAGGGCGCATCTATTTTCTCACCATATGCAAAAGACTGGAGAAAATAAACTTCGTTAAGAAGCTTTTCGGAGCTCATCAGGACTTATTAGATGACAAGTGTTTCTAGGCCAGGCACTACATGACCTCTGGAGAGGCATCTTTCTCAAGGTTGCCCCCTTAAATCACCTTGTCTCGCTCCATAAGCTTTATTCTCAGCTATTCAACTTCAGCAAGTTTTTAAGCTCCTTCGCCCTTTGTCGATACACTTCGCAGTCTCCCCTTGTCTTCAAGGCAAGAATGAAATCTTGCTGGGAATAAATTGCCAATGATTTGCCTTAGCTCTGACTTAGCTAATAAATAAATATAAATATAATTATTGTAATTTCCCCTTTTTTATCTATCTTCTTCCTCCTATGAGAACTTTATGCATATTTTTTTTTTATAAACATAAAATTTTTACGATATGAAAAGGGATGTCAATTGTCGTAGTTGGTTGAAAATATTTATATTAATTGATATTTATAAAAATGATGCAAAAATTCTTTTTAATTCTGACGCATTAATGATTCTGATTCCCTGGGGGGGAAGACACAGTCAGAGCGTGTTTATTTTGATTACAAAATAATTTTAATGTGGCCAAAGGGAATTGGCATCGCGAGCCGCCATTTTTTTGGAACAGCGACAAAATATGAGGGTCAAATGCAGTATATAAAGATTTATAACTAATTTGTGGGTTTTCTTATATTCTATAGGGGGATACATGTTAGAGGGGCGTTTGATAAGCTCAAAGTTCGCATCAACATCATGATGTTCAAATAGGCGTTATCGGTATCAAAACACACAGCAACAACAACAGCAACAACAACAACAAGAACAACAAGAATAACAACAAGAACAGTTTATTGCCGGTGAATCGATTGTATTAACAGCTATTAAAATAACTTCTAAGACCTGCTATCATATCATTCAATTAGGCAAGAAACAGGCTATAAAACATAGCATTTTTGTGACTGATAATGCTATTGGAAGACTTTGTAGTTGGTGTTGCTGTTGTTCCTATTAAAGCACCATAAATATATCAAAATAAAAGTGTCGCACTTGGAGAATTTACAACTTGACCAAAGATAATGGGACAAGGCTTGAGATATATTTATTCGCAGCAGACAGCAGACAATGCAGCTCAGACTGAGTTCGAGCTGTTGTTCTTGTTCATATTTTTCTTTTTTCTTTCTTTTTTTTTGGCACCTTCACAGATAAACGCCAGATAAGCACCAATTTTGTTTTGGATCAAGATTAGTTTGCACTGCGTTATCAACGCTGGTGGATGCTCTATAAAGCAATTGTTTATGAAGTTCCTTTTGCTACTTGACTTTTGTTTTACAATACGAATATCAATGACCATGTCTTTTTTTTCATACACAGCAATTTGGGTTAGGCACACACAAGTGCCCGAATAAGTAGTACAATCGAGGGTTGATTAAACACTAAGTGGTCTATGATACACTCAGAAAAATAGTCGCAAAATAAACTTTTCAAAGCGAGAGGGAAAATTTCTACTTACGGAATTGTTAGATGAAAATCTAGAACAAGAAGTTGTGGCCAAATTCAAAATAGGCAATGATAATACCAAGCATTACAGCTATAGCCCCAGGTGGCTGAACGCAATCGTTGCTTCACATCGATATAGACCAAAACATTTGCTTAAGTCTGAGCTGGGGAGGTCATGGGAATAACAGCTTCAGTTGCTACTTAACCAAAAGAACATTCCCTTATTTAAGAGATAACTCCCATTTATGCTGAAGTTACAGAATATTCTGACACTACAAACTCTGAACACAGAAGACCTGCTGTCTTGCAAGTGTCCCCAAGGCCTTGTTCATACATTTATCATATAAGTCTAGCTTCAAGATTCACTAATGGCAGCTGTATTAGAAGGCTCAAGAGATGAAACACAGACTGGAACCCTCATAAAAGGTAAACAAATTCCATCCGTGTCTGAATGAGGAACGTATGAGAAACATACACTGTTTTTTAGTTACTTCTTCTGTCAATTTGGTGGATAACAACCTTGGGGTCTCTTCTCTTGAGTTTATTTGTTTACATGATTACATGTTGTACTTCATTTCACTTTTGACTCTTCCCAAAAATCTTCCCAAAACAGCCAACAAATCATTGATTTTCCCAATACTTTCGATCCAACCCATTGTCTTTACATGTTTGTATTTAATGCATGATATCATCTAACACAAACATATGTCTAACAACATTTTTATTGTGGTACTCGTTTTTATATTGTTGCCTCATCATTGCTCACCCCAAAAAAAGGAACAAAATATATTGAAAATAAAAATATCATCAACTTCAATGGACGGACGGACGGACGGCTCTGCATGCATCGCACCTGATATTTTTATGAATTTATAACACCTCGAATTATTCTTCCAATTTCGACAATTTATTACCGAGCACACACACTTTAGACATTTATTTGCCCATTCGCATTGAATTCGAATTCGATTCGATTCGACTCGATTCTATATTCTACGCTCAGGTTCAGGTTTAGTGTCCGTGTCCGTGTCCGCCCCGAAAAGCAAAAGCAAAAGCAAAAGTGTGTAGATAAAAGCGAAACCGTTGTCTAGATAGAAGAAAAGATAGCCCTAGCCCCGCAGTTTTATATTGGGTGGGCCCCTCATAAAGTTAAGCACCTTTTAAACTCACCATAATCAATCGGTCTTTTGTCAATAGCCCATAACTATACAGCTGCATACCTTCAGTTTGAGTTCGCATTGACTCAGGTTAATTACAATTGCGATCGCTCGTGCGGTGCCAAAGTTCTTCTGTGTGCTATGTTCGTGCTCTAAAAATGGTTTATCCACTTGTTTACAGTTCATAATAATAATTATGGAAACATTACGTCAAGTCTCAGCTCCAGATCGTGTGCATTTACAGATAATTGCGAGGCCTTTCGTTTACTTAGATGCAAAAAGAATTACAAGGAAAATGATACGAGCGGCAGTATAAATATACATTCTACACGATTGTATATATAATATAGATACATGCGAGTACGTTTGTCTGATATATGAGTGGGCTTTACATTATCGGCGTAACCGTCAGTGTCTTGTCACTGCACCACTTTTCGTTTGTTATTTATGACTGTGTGGGACTATTGTATACTTTACATTTGTTGTAATTGAGGAATTCTACAGAACCTTTGTGATTACTGGATCAAGGGACCTGATAGGTGATTAGTCTGTGGAGAATATAGTGATCACTGATCATGAATTCTGATCAATAAAAAGTGATTTGTTCTTTGTGATCAGCGATGAAGAGGAACCGATCAATGGACCCGATAAGTGATCAGTCAGCATGGTGAGTAGAAATATCATGATCTCTAATCCTTGTGATCATTATTCGTCTCCCTTTTCTTGTTATCATTGATCATTGATCGGTGGTCAAGAGTTGAATGCCACACAATCATATTTGTCTAAACTATACGTGACATATTGAAAACTCTCTTTAGAGTTTTGGTACTTTTAAAAAGATAATATCAATGTAAAGAAACTGTCAAATATGAATTCAGAATTCAAGAAATTTTCAAACTGTGTTATAGACTATCAGTCTTTCAGACTTGCCAAGTTGTAAAGATACCGTTTATCACAATAATGATATAAATATATAGACAGGGGTAGTTCATACAATTTCTAAAGCAAAATATCCATTGATCAATTTGCTAGCAGTTATGCGTTCTCTCTCTATATATAGGTAGAACTTCTTGATCATTAAAATTTGTATAAGTTAAGAAAATCCATTCCATTGTCCATCTTCTAGGCAGTTATAATTGATTGAGGCAGATATATATATATAATAATATATATAATATTGCTTATCTACCAAATTCATTTGCAGAAAGAGTATCAACATCTTCAGTGTCCTTCTCAGCCATTAGGTTTATTCTTATTTTCCATATAAATTGTGTTTATTTTCAATTTTGTTATAAGGAGATAGTACTCATAAGTAACTATGTTCCAGATAGCTGGCTAATAAAGAGCAACCACATAGATAGAGCTCAGTATAGTAAACTTTTCTATAGAAATATATGCGATCAGAGAAGGAAAGAGCTAAGCAATACAAACACATTTGCCTGAGTCTGAGCACTGTGCTCGTTGCTCGTGTTCGAGTTTTATTTGCGGTTGGACGATCGATCCGATAGACGATCGTGTGTCCATATAACTGAACAGTATTATGTATTCCCTGCATTCCCTAGCTCTTCTCTTGCTTCTGTTGCTGACCGAGGCGACAACGCTGCTGCTGCCTCTGCCTCTGCCTTTGAGCTCTGAGCACGGAGGTTTCTACTAGAGGCTAGCCGACTACGCTCTATAGTATTTGTTGACAGTATCATGAGTACTTCAGTTTTTACTTGTTGTTTTTCAATTTGTTTGTTGTTGCTTGCGTACTGCGTACTTGAAATGCGTAAATCGGGGTATATAAGTTTAGGCATAGACAGAGTTAGAGTCACTCTTTGATGAGTAAGCAGTTTGAAATGTCCTAGGATTGCTTTAGAATCATGGATCACTGATCTCACAATAAATGATGAACAGACTGATCCCTATTTCTGATCAACAGCTGACTAACAGCTGATCATACAGATGATGCAGCGGATGAGAGTGAAGAGCATATTGGAGATGTGACTAATTACATTTGGCATTTTGGTTGACGATAAAAGTAGTTGCTCCTGAAGGATTGTGATCACTTAAACTAGGAAGAACTCTACCCTTTGATAGGTGATCAAAAGTATCTGGTGAATTTCACAGGGATTTTACAGGGTATTGCCAAACCATTGCCATATCTGTATTACAGCGTTCCTACTTAGAGTTTGTTCATGTTCTGTTTCTATTTTTTTGGGTCTCGTCTCAGATTCTGTCACCAAAACGAACAAATACGAGCGGACAGCAATTGGCGCTCTCCAGAACGTCATAAAGAATTCTCCTCGTGTGTTTGTGTGCGTCGGTGTGGGTATAGCGCCGCCGGCTCTTTTTGAGGGCTACGTCGACTGAGTCCGAGGGTGGGCAAACGCAGCCCAATTGAAGGCAGGCGGTCAGTCGTCGAATGCTTAGTTTGTGACAATTTGTTGAATGTATGTTCTTCTTTTACGGAAAAAAGCGACGGCAAAAAAGTCTGATAAATGAAGTGAAATGAAAGATATGCAAGAAATGAAACGGTGCAAAATAGTAATGCGGTTTCTCACGCTAATTAAAAAGTGAATAAAAATAGATATATAAATCTAAAAGTGATCACAAAAAGGGTTCCACAAAGTGAGTGACAATTTTTATAAAATTTTGAAAAAAAAATAATGATTATTTTTGAGGATGAGTTAAGGCTTGCAGCTACCCTTAAGGACGAGGCTGAGGTTAAGGCAGATGTGCCCAAAACGAAAGTGTGCCGCCACAGGAAGAGACACAACTAAAGATCTATGAAGATCTCTTCTTGTTTCGAGCTGCTTCCGCTGCACATTGCAAATTGCACTCTGAATCTGTGATTGAGGGCGCGTGGATAGCAGCTTTCGTTTCGTATTAAGTTACTTGAAATGTTTGTTAGGGCCACGCCTACCAGATTCTGCCTCTAACTCTGCCTCTGCCCCTGCCTCTGCCCCTGGCTGGCTGCACATCCCTGCAAAATCCGTAACGGTAGAGCATTTGACCTCGTTATAATTGTATAGTCCTGACCCTACCAAACACAACCGAAGCAGACGCGTACTTCAACGTTTGACTTGAGAACTTGCTAGGAAGGTCCTTGGTTTTCGTATTCTCTTGTTATTTGAGGGGAAAAAGGACGACTTCCGTTTGAGTAGAAAGAACAATAGTACATGCAGAGCCTGGAGTCCAGGTCCTGGCATGTCAATAAGACACACACACAATTGAAATGGCAAGGTTTACAAGATCAGCATAGGCAGATATACTCAGTCGTATAAATGTATATTGTGTACGTCTGTATGAAGGAAGGGCATTCCTACACTCGGGCCACTCAAAAGTCTTCAAACATTTTGAGCTAACAAAGAAACGAATCGCAACGTAGACGACTTTTGACGACTTCAAGCACAGCCGAGCAGACGAAACTTTTCAAACAAGGGCAGACAAAATATATAGTTATAAGAAGCATGATCGAGGCTAAGATACGCTGTAAATACAACTTACTAATGTAGGTAAATTGATATGCAAAAGAAGTTCATGGATATCTTCAAAATTTGTGTGTAAGCAGAGCACTGCTTTAAAAGAAATTTGAAATTTGTGTACAATTCGGGCTGTAAACCGAGCGGTGTTATATAAACTTACTGTGATTTCATAATATTCACCTAATTTACTATTCATTTTACTCAAAAGTCTGTTGAGAACTATTCCGAGATATGTATAAGCATAAGCATATATAAGCAGGGTACTGCTTAGCCACCAAAAAGGATCTTTGGCTTCTTCTACAGTATGTGTCTGCTAATCTTAAGGTTTAAGTCTTACCTCTATTAAACTCACATTATCCTTATATTTATATGAAATATAGATTTGATTAGTTTTGCATCTGTTACTTGGAGTTTAGCTCAATATACTTTCCTATGCTTTTGGTTAGCGAGTATAAAATCAAACCTACAACATGTATGGCAGACCATACGGAATGTAAAAAGTCGTCTTTCACAAAAGCTATGCACTGCTGATCCTTTGTCCTTGTGCGAGACAGTTGAAGTCAAAGATCAGCCAGCCAACATCCAGCTGAGTTAATTATAGCCGACACGAAGTCAGAGAACAACAGAGACACAAGAGCAGAGTCACTGAGTTTGAATAGAGGAAATCCCAAACCCCATACCTATAACCAGTCATCGTAGAGACTGACTGCGTCTAAGGAAGTGTGTGTTAAGGTTCAACAGATGCCGCGGAGTGGGGAGTGGGCAGTGCCTAAGGATATGCATTAAGTATGTAGTACAACTGAAGGCAGTTTTTTGAGGATTTGGCGCGTAAAAATTGTAAATTGTTGCAGAGGGTTGATATGGAAGTTGATATAAGGAAGCGATATGATCAGTGGTGGATATGATGAAAGATGGCAAAAATTGCTGTATAAATTCCATGTGTGATGTTTGTATTTAAAAAACTATAAGAGCTATATAAATAAGTATAAAGAATTATATAAAGAACTGAGAAGGTTCCAATTATTTCCTTCAGGTGATTTATACACTAGAGATCAATTGATTCACTTCGAAGCTCATAGCAGAGACCAACAAGTCCTATTGGATTTAAAGAGATATATATTCTTAGAAGAGTGAATAATTATGCCATTTGACAAGACTCCAAAAGTGAACTAAATAAACCGAAATACCATGAACTTCCACTAAGTAGATTGAACTCTGTAGGCAACATATTTCATGTTATTGGAAAACTATAGATAAAGGTATCCCTCAGATCCTTCCAGTGGCATCATGTGGCTATTCTGGCTGACTTGTGGATGGTAGTTTTCTCCACAGCTATTCCTTGGGCTTCCTGGTTACAGCGTCACTTTTCTCCTTTCAAGAATCTCGTTTATAATTTATCCTTCTTTTCTTCATTCTAAGTAACTTTTTTAAATTTTTCGCAAACAAAGCAGACTCCAGCTATTTCTGTGGCCAGTGGACAAGTTTCCAATCATTCTGAGGGGCATTACCAAGCACACCATGTTAAAGAAAGGCTATCGAGAAGCTGTGGAATGTTAGCCAAACCCTTCTTTATCAAGAAGATTTGAATACGGACCTTACTGTTATACAATTTGGACTGTCTCTATATAACTTCCTCTCTTTATATTGTTATTACAAATTTATGACTAAAAATGTGACTTTTAAGGCGTGTTATCTAATGAATTATGTGGGCTCTATTCAAATAGCAATCCCTTCATTTAGATTTCCACTGCCTCCCCTGATGAACAAAAAAGGGAAAACATGCAAACCAAAGCGAAATGCAAATAAAAGGTATCATCCTTCCTATGGCATCCTCATATCCATACCCTTTCAGTATCTCTAAACAGTGTTAAATTATGTGACAAGGGCGCAAACGTGTGTCATCGTCGATTATGTTGTTTTAATTTAACGCCATTAGCAAGAACCCTTTGCACTACCACGGCTGTCCCTTGCAACCCTTAGCGCCCCCCTTGATGATGACATTTTATAACTGTTTCAACCTAATTGACTGCTGTTGACTCTGCCGCGGCGGCCGCTGTTTGACAAACGCAAATAGACACGAATGCAGATACCAGAACAGATACAGATACAGATACAGAAACAGATAGTATAGCATTCTATATGCAGCTCTGACACATACTGTCGCATTCATATTTTATGAGCGTGTTTTTTTTTGTTTTCTTTTTTTTATTATATTTGATCACTTTGAGAAATTATTAGGGGGCTTGGTCTTAAGTGGCATATTCGTCCATGCAAATAAATAACAAGTGAGCAAATTTATGACCCAATCACAATCACAGTCACAGCCAGAATGTGTTAACACAATGCTTAACACATTTAAGTGAAACTCAAATAAAGATACTCTCTCGATTCTCGATTCAGATTTAATATTCCCAAACATGTGGGAATTTGTTCGATGCGGGAAAATGATTTTTAGTTAGATTATTGCTTATTTTCTAATGCGAACACAACATTTTGAAAGTAATTGTATAATATAGTCGACTTCTAGCTAAAAATATGACGAATCATGGGTGTAGGTTTATGACGACGAAACCAAAGCCCAATGGAAGTCCCTATGGCAGTACCCAGGAGAGCCAAGACCGAAAGAATAGAAAATCGCCAAGCACGATAAATTCCGTCTAATCTTCTTATCTGCCAAAAACATTCAAAGTATGCTATGTACTTGAAACTTTGAACATATGTTTGAGACGTCTGTACCAACACAACAACAACAACAACAAATCAACAATCGAATCGTACTTTGCTCGCAAAGCTTGAAAAGCCTCCTTAGTTTTTGTACAAACCTCGTATAAATATACTCTGGATCAGCAGAAAATTTCTTGTTATGACATATGAAATGCAATTTCCTATACTTTAATTGTGTGTGCTAGCTGGCTCTAGGTCGAGTGATCAAAAAGTAATATTTATCAATATTTTCTATATTCTTTTTATCCTGTACCTATGATATAAGGATATATTGAAGTTGTTGCAATGTATATAATGTATGTATGTATGTATTTCCGACCCCTAACATACATAAATATTCTTGATCAGCATAACAATAACAACCACGCTCACTTTTTACGGTAGGTCTCATACAATCCCACCGCCTCTTAAAATTTTGTATGGGTTTTCATTGGAATTGAGCCAAATTTGGGGTTTATTTGTTCTAGAGGCATCTGCGTCAACTGACCAATTTTGATCTGCATCGGGCTACCATAGTATATAGCCCCCATATAACCTTTCATTGGTAATTGTTTTCATCCAAATTGAACCAAATTTGGCTTGCATTCATTTTTGAAGGTCTCACGTTTGATGACTACATTTTTCTAGATCGGGCAACTATATCATAAGGCCCTCATATAACCGATTTCTTAGCAATGATTGTAAAATATTGGTTTTTCATGCAAATCGAACCAAATTTGCTTGTATTGGGAGGCCCCAAGTACCAAGGTACAAGCTATTTAACTGCCGAGCAAGGTCTCCTATAGCGTTCTTAATGGTTTTCAGATTATATTAAGAAAATTATTATAATAAATAGGAGCTGTATATGCATTCGTTAAGCTAAAGAAATCAAGAAGTATTAAAGATTCAAAACGTAGATCAATCCATATTTATGGTCCAATTTGACCATATTCAGGGGATGCCACATTTTATACATTTTTTTATTAATATTTTTATCAATATTTGATTTGAAGATTCTACAATCAAAAAGCTCAGCAAGCTATTGAAATACGAATATGTAATAAAAGCTGGGAGATCAATTATTGTTCTATGATTTTCCGAGAACAAATACAACATCAGCTAATACAATCATTTTTAGCCTTCATCAATACATGTGGGCATTCTTTGAATTTCGAAGCTGATGGCATTTCTTTTTGAATTCCTGTGAAATTGTTGGATTGAGATTCTTTATAAAGATAACAAAAACGCATAGCTTAGTCAAAGCGGCCAAAAACTTTGTTGCCAAAGGTCCAATTGCATTTGAAATGATTAAAATATTTTGATGAATTTTAAGTAAAACAACAAAAGTTTTTTAAATTTCCTAAATAAATTCTAAAATATATTTGAATATCCTAACATATCTTTTATATTCCCTTCATATTTGGCATTGAAATATCTTCTTATTGTTCATCTGAAACCGTTTAGAAACCGACCTATACTATTAAGCCACTTAGTGCCAGCTCTCCCCCTCTTTCGAGTCAAATGCCAAAAACTTTGAAGACAGATACGAAAAATTAAGTTGCAAACAAAACGCTTGCCAAAAAGGGAAAAAACGTGTATATAAAGCCAAGTGCTTCCCCCCAAAAATCACCCACACACATACATACATACATACATATACAGATGC
Organism: Hirtodrosophila duncani; assembly: GCA_037043425.1. Taxonomy (NCBI): domain Eukaryota; kingdom Metazoa; phylum Arthropoda; class Insecta; order Diptera; family Drosophilidae; genus Hirtodrosophila; species Hirtodrosophila duncani. Next base: position 13,078,107 of record JBAMBM010000057.1, on the reverse strand, counting down.
CACACAAAGAAAACGTTTCTGGCAGGTAAAAGGGAAAAAGAGCAACAGAAACGATAAAAAGGCGACCAGCACACTTTTAGCCGCGGGGCCAAAAACGTCGTCGTCGTCGTCGCTTTCAATTATAGCCATGAGTTTTGTGGCCAAGTACACACAAACACACGCACACACAAACAGACAGAGTGAAATGTACACCCACACACTTATACCTCACTCTCACACACACACACACTGTGAGCCATTAGGCTAATGTGTGCTTATTGCGCACGCTTTGGAACAGACGGAGTGGGAGGGAGTAGAAGGTGGTTTTTGCGGGCGGTGGAGGCAATGGCTAGCCAACCCTCTGCTGAGTCGCAACCGCAAGGCAGAAACTTTTCACTGTCTGGCTAACATGATGATGTTCATGATGATGACGTTGTAACTGAGTTGGGGTTGTGGGGTGGTGTGGGGTGGTGGTGGTGGGACACAACCATAACCCAACCGCAAGCAAACAAACAAACAAACAAACAAATTTCGTGTAACAGAGACAGCAAGCAGACATACAGCATCTGCTACAGCTACAGCAGCCAACTGTATCTCTGTATCTCTCGCCTTGTATGTATCTGCATCTGGATCTGTATCTGTGTGTGTATATATATATATGTGTGTGCATAATGAATGCGAAGATGTGCACGCCCTATTATCCTGACCTGGCCATTGGCTCCTCCCCTAAAAACACGCACACACACACAGTAACACGAGCAAACCAACCAACTAACGAAACGAACGTCGACCATTGACTTTCTGTCGTGTATCTGTATCTCAGAGATACAACTCTTGTATATAAAGGCAGCCACAGCATTCTGATGGGGAATAAAAACAGTATAGAGAGATTGTGAGGTAAATAGGCAAGGCATATTATATATCTAAATGTGTATTATTTATAGTATAAATTGGCTAACATGAGCTGCTTATTGTTTATATTAACAATTGCGGGGATTCGATTTGTGATTGTTATATTTAGACGAACAAGTTAATGGATATGTTACCAAATCTAATAGAAGTTAAACTGAAAGTATAAAGTCTTATGGCATTCATTGAGTGACAATTCGATGCAGTTGCTTTATAAAGAAGAATTGTAGAAGAATATCAATAATATTAGAGATTTGACATATGAAGAGTTTCGTGAAAGATAGTCTTGATTCTTCCACTTATATCTAATTCAACTTGTATATATATCTATGTAAATATGTAGCTACTTAATCTATATTTGTGAGTATAAAATTTGGTTTGGTCTTATACAAAAAACATCATAAACAGACAGAAGTCTTCAACTTGTTTCTTTGATAGTTCCATAATATTGAAAACTATATAAAATCATACTGATATACCAAGATTTTACTATATATATATATATATATATATCTATTTAGTATTCTATGTATTTGTGCTTCATCCTTTGCCAACTGCAAAGCTTATTCCAACTCCAACTCTAACCATGTCCTAGTCTCTGCTTCTATTTTTCGTATCAGAAACATTCCTATTCCTGCTGGCTGGCTGAGATGATGATAATAAATGCTTTGCTAGCAACTGACACAGATTCTCACAGCCGGAGAGTGTGTGAATGTTTTTGTGTATGAGAGTGAGAGAGATATACTTAAAATGTATATAACCAGAGGGTAGGAGAATCACGCACACACACACACACACACACACACTCTCTCTGACTCTGATGTTGATGCTGCTGCTGTTGCTGCATCTCTCAGTTTCGAGTTCTTTTTCAACCCCTGCTGGGGATGAATGTGAGTGCTGGCAGATAGAAATCATCATCATCATAATCATCATTATCATCATGAGGCTCGGCGATCATCATAGCCAGGAGAGGAGATGTGATTGCCACCACCACTTCCAGCAAGCTGAAGCAGAAGCAACCAACCAAAGAGACGCCTCCTTTAGCCTTTTCCAATTGAAAACCTCAGGCACAGGCACAGGCACAGGCACAGTGGCAGTGGCAGTGGCAGTGGCCGTCCGCAGACCATCATCACTTAGTCAGTATTCAGTTGCTCGCTGTGCCGCCCGCTTGCAATCGGAATCGGGGAATCGGAATCCCAGTCGAAAATTGTCGTCAGTCGCTGTCGCTGGCGTCGCAGTTGCGTTTTTTTGCGCTATCGGCTCGCTCTCTGGCTGCGCTGCCAGCGTCGCATATCCGTTCGGGTACTCAGACTCAGTCTTTCGAAGACAACCGGCAGATAGAGACGACACCAAATCGAATAAACACAAAAATACAACAAAATATTGAATAAGAAAGGTGCACGCCTGATTAAAATTACACATACGCCGCGTTAGCCGCGCCTAAAGAAACGGAGAAAACGAATATGTGTGGTCGCGTGTTATGAAGTGCATATGAATTTACGTGAAGATACATATAGAGAGATACACATATGAGAAATCTCTGCATATTGTGATAATTAAAACAAACAAAACGCGATTTGAAATCATGTTATTTGATCGTTATGTTATATCAGGTTGGTTCAAGTTCTGTGTTAAATGGAAAACTAATTGAAAGTAGACCGAATGAAGTGGAGATGAGCAAGGTGGAATGATACTGGCTATAGAGATGTGTGGGTTAAAAGAATTTGTGTGGAAAAGAAGCTATTTGATTTGTAATTTGGTGCTTATAATATCTGTTAGATGATTTGCTGATATACCTGAATTATCTAGACCTTAATATATTTCAAGGGTTTAGTGGTGGTTTTTATAAACGAACTTAAAGAAAGTTGACTAATCCATTCTAATCGAGTATCAATGCTGCTATTTTGAAACAAATGTGCAACAATGGAGCAAATCAACTGATTCATTAATTTGATTCACATTGAATATATACATATATATATTGTATATTTTCAACTATTTATTAGACGAAATGTTGAGTTTTAATGAAGAAATTGCTTGTAAATATTTTCAACCTCTAGAAATATCTGATTATTCGAGAGTCATACAAAATTTCAAACAAAGATTCTCTTGCAGGCACAATTGACTATATAAATCAACTTTTTATTCTTTTAGCCTGATATTCATAGTATAATATTTATATATTAAAGCGGGATTTTATTAGAACAGATTTTTAAGGAACTACAAATATGAATATGTTTTTGAAGGAGTTTTTAAGCAGAGCATTAGTTCATGTAAGGTGAAGGTATTCACTATATCGGGACTCTATCGGGTGCTCACCTTATCCACTCACAACTTACATTTAGAATCATTTAGATAAAGTCTTGATTTTTATTATGTTTCGCTTCCTTTATGTATTTCTCTGTTAATGTTTTCGAAATAACAAAAGAAGCTATAAATTATGCAACATTTCGGTAGGAAGATTGGGTTTGTAAGAGAGATTAATAAATCTCCTAGTTTGCTTTAAGAGAGTTGGCTATGTGATGCATCTGAAAATTCTGCTCAAAATGTGTAGCCACAACTCAAAATTTCCTATGGAATTGGCTCGCATTAAATGTCATATATCATACTATTTAGGAAAGGATTAGGGCGGCTTAAAATGCTTAGCTAATTTCTTTAATTTCTATATTAACGTATTTTCTCTATTTATATTATATTTTTGTATTATTTAGTGGGTTTCCAATTTCAAATTTTGGCTGATTTCATATCAGAAGATGCTTTAACTTACGGAAGTAAAACCTTAACTTTTAGATTATTCTTTAGTAACTAAGAAAGCTTTTATTTTCATAAATTTTCAGTATATTCTTTTCCAATCATCATGAACCAAATAAAAGTAGTAATTTATAATCAGAAGATCTGTGCTGCCAAGTTGGATGTCAGAGCATTGTTTTACATTTACTTCTTAAACTCTTTTGACTTCACTTGAGTTCGATTTTAGTTCTAATATTATCAAAGAAGTCCCCTAACTGACAAAGAAACATGAAAACTCTATAAAATATAAATGGCTGTCATTGAAAAGCCTTTCTAGAAATGGGTTTGCTTATATACGTGTATATCTATGGGTTTATTTATAAGTTTATCAGGCTGTTTTATAGAAATGAAGAAAACACCTTTTACTTAGCCTATTTATAGTCAGGGTCTACTGAGGCTTATCAAAGTTGTTCCCTTTTTTGAATTACCTGGCTATTTATAACCAAATGTGATTGCCTAAAACTAATTAGCACACCAAAAAGAACATAAAACATTTGTGCTTAAAATGAAATGATGAATCGAATTGTATCTTAAAAAGTCATAGAAAAAGTGCAACCACAACTAAGAAATTGGTTTTGGAAAATGGCCATTGTAAGTGGTACTTGAATTGTAGGTGCGACACCGAACGGCAACTTCAAAGGTATTTCGCTAGCGGGTGCGAAACCGCCGACGGAGCGAATATAGATCACAACAAGGGAATGGGAATGAGACGCTGCGCAAACAGCGTGTGCCGAAGGATGTGCGAAATAACAGGTTGCAACATTTTCGTATTTTGTAGTGTTTTGAGTTCTGCACACACACACATATACTCTACTCGTTTATGACCAATGGGCAGTTCAACTTGCCCATTGTGTTTGCCTTTGGCAGATACTTATCGCTTGGGTTGCTGACAAGCAGCCTACTTTGTGTGTTCTGTGTTCAGTGTGCATGCAGTGTTCTGTGTTATGTGCGCTCTTTTATTGTACAAGTATTTGACTGGCCAGTATCTGTTTTTGTTTTTGGGGCTTGCTTTCCGTTTTTCGTTTTCATTTTTAATTTGTCTGTTATCTGCTTCTTTGGCCAGCCTGCCTGCCTGTTTGGCACTTCACTTTTGGTTGTCCGTTGTCTTTGTCATATTTTGTCTAACAGCTCAAATTACGATTTAGTTTCAAGTGTTTAAACAAGGCGGTTTGGTTAACAACAATAACATCAACAACAACAACAACAACAACAAAATGAGCACATAATCGATGTGTAATTTAGGAAATTTATTGTGTAAGGCTTGTGGCAGAGAAATGACAACAAAATGTTAGGTGAAAAAATGTATAAGAAATGTAATATTACCAAATTTATAATAGAAGTTTAAAACTTATGAATTTGAAATGCATTAAAGATAAACTCTTATTGTTTGGGTTGTGCATTGTTTCAACATTATTCCATCAGGACAGAGTTATATATTTACTTGCTTAGGTAGCATAATTTATATTTACATTGTGCAGTTTGTTTGGCTATCAATCGAACTCAACTTACCGATCATATTTCTAAGCTGGAAATAAGATTATCAAATCACGTAGAACAAACAAAATTGCAAGTCAAATTCATTGTATAACATAGACATAGAGGCTGCTAATGGCGACTCAGAGTCCATTCAAAGAGCAAGATTTTCATACTCAATTCTATTTAAAGTCCATATGTATTCTATAAGTCAGGAAATGATATTTTTGTATATATCTAGCAGAAGTCTATTGTAGAAGACCTTTGACTTTGATCAACTTTCGATCATCGTTTTCTCAGAGTGAAGAATTGGTTATAAAATAATCGAGTTTCTTCATTAACTAGATTTTTCAAACGAATTTTCTAGTTACCAAATTTCTTTCGACACATTTGGAAACTTAGGGAAATTCTATCTCTGGCATTAATGTCAAATACTTTGTCTAGTCTCGTCATAACAATCTCTCTATCTATTTGATCAGAATTGTGAAGCCAGTCAAACCATTTGGAATAAAATATTTATACAAATATAAAAATTGTTAAAAATATCATACAAATATCTGAAAGTCAACGAAATATTTGAAATACTTTTAAACAGCAATTCTCATTGACATTGTTTGCTCAGGCTGGATGTGAGTATAAGAAGTATGTAATTTGATATGATTAAACAGGTGAAGTACATTTAATATTCAGTTATTCACAATGGAATTCCAATCTTATCAATTCCATTAGCAGAACATGTGTGTGCATAGATACAAGTCACTTATGCGATTTATTCTTGGTCAGATCAGATTATGTTTTTTCAGAATTTCGTATTCTCAACAGTTTCCTGTGGAATTCAGATTAGTCCATATTAAATTCGTTTCCCATAAAAAGCTTACAATCAATACAAAGACCACTGTTCTCTGTTCTATAGATAATGAATAGATAGAGATAGTTGGGTTTAAGATAGAGTGGAAAACACTTATGTTTGGATGTGTGAGAACTGTCATTTGAAGCGGTGACAACTCAATTTAGCTGCGGCTGACAATCAGGTTAGTTGAAGTGCGACACAATTGCCAAATCAATGAGAGATAGAATATGAACATATATATACATATAGCCACAACTGTGGCATACTCATATTGGGTCTCAAACACCGGCGATGACAACACAGAGATAACTCAAACATGGACTGGCTTTATCTATTCTTTCGGTTGCTATTTATGACATGACAGTTGATCGACATTCGATTAGGATTAGGCCACAAGTATGCCACGAAGAGTACTATCTCAAAACACAAGGGCTTTTCAACAGCAAACTTCTATATCTCTATCTTTCTCTCTTTCTTTGTCTCTCTCTCTCTGCGCGCAGGCTCTAGTGGCGACGAGTACGATCCGAGTGCAAGTGTTGTGCGTCATCACCACCATCATCTTCACCATTTGGATGTGGGCGGCACAACAACAACAGCACCATCTTTTGGAACGCTACCACCTACGCAACATTTAACGGGGCCACCGCCACCGCCACCCCCGCCGCTGCCACAGCCGCCACCTCTGGAGGATTCGTTCGTTCAGCATCAGCATCAGCAACAGCAGCAGCAGCTTCAGCATTTGCCAGCCACAACAACCCCGCCACCACCAACGCTTAACCTGACGAGCAACGGCTCGTCCGGCTCGGGCTCATCCTCCACCTCCGCCTCATCATCAGCCTGCTCCAATAACAACAGCAGCATGGAGCAATTCTTCAATGACAAGGCGCAGGCGGAACGCTTTCTACAGGAGATGGCACGTCTGCGCGAACCCATCTGTGATTTGGATGTACGTGATAATGGCGTCTATGCCAAGACACGTCTGCATCGTGGTCGTCGCTATGGACCATTTCCGGTAAAGCTATGCCATCAGCCCAGCGATCCACAATTGGCCTGGAAGGTGAGTCAGATTTGTAGTGTGAAATATAAAACGAGATTCTCGAAACGTTCTCTTGAAGTACGAGTTGACATTTTGTAGAAAGTTGTTCTAGGTTTTGACAATTTATCTGTATAATATATATAAGGCTTTGAAAGGACCCTTTGATACGAACTTTGCAGCATAAAAATTGAAATTTCCATGTAAATTTTCACATCTATTTTGATCCACTAAATATTCCTAAATGAAGTCTTAGTATTTGCTTATCATATTAAATCGAATTGGTTTAAAAATTGCAACTTTCTAGCTCTTATATTTTCGACTGCGCATTGCTCAGTATTCATTCATTCAACCAGAAAGTTTTATATAGATATTTATATACTTTTGCGTAGAATATATTTTCTATATCATTGCTTCTGATACACCACCCCGTTAAGCCTTTCACATGTGTTTGCATTTTCTTCCCATTCTCAAATTACCAAAAAAAAATTCTGTACGAAACTTAATCCCATCAGCAATTTTGATGCACAAAAATTGCAACCGAAAATGCGTTTTTTATTCCTCTTTTTTTTTTTGGGAAAATCAAACGATTGGAAATAGATTTGATTATTGGCTCGCTTGAGTCATATCGTTGTTCCGTTCGGTATTTGCGGAAATGTGCCTAATCCCTGGCCAGAGCTAATTTTGCCCTCAAAAACCAGGGCGAAAAAAAAACACAAAGTGTACCCTAAATGAGGCTTAAGTTGAGGCCGGCTGATGAGGATGAGGATGATGATGATGATTCCAATTAGTTTGGGACGCGCCTCGCTGCTGTTGCTGCTGCCACTGCAAACCCAAACCCTTCGGTTCAGATACAATTTCAGTCAGTCGATTGTCAGTCAACTGACACTTTTGGCTGATGCAGATCCTTGGGCTCTAGCTCTAGTTTTAGTGCTTATCCCACAGGCAATGGACAGGGACAGAGGCAGAGGCAGAGACAGACACACTGACAGACAATCCAATCAAATTATCGCGCCTAGTCCTGTTGACAATTGCAATTGTCACAGGCAACACAAAAACCTACCTACGTTGCCAAGGATACTCGCAGCAGTATCCTGAAATTGTGAGTATTGTGTCTGTCATTTCAGGTATTTGCAACAACAATATTGTTGTCATATTGTTGTATGTGCCACTCGAGCCAAAAACCAAACTTCATATATGTTTTGCTGATCCTTATCCCTTGGCTTCCTTCCACTGATGCTGATGCTGCTGCTGCTGTTGCTGCTGCTGTCGATGTGCCGCCTGGTGCTGATCCTCAAATCAGGCGCACTTTTCTCTCGCAGATTTCTACTTCTGACAGATAAAATTGGCCATATGAAACTTTTTAAAGAATTCTAAAAGTCTAGTGATGGAAGGGAATTTTAAAAATGAGTCTTGTATGACTTTGGTCATGTCATATGAGATGATAATTATTTTGAATATTTAGAAAAGGATTAAAAGTCTGATCTTGATAAACAATAATTGAAATTTATCAAAGCAGAATATAGGAAGAATGTTCCTTAAGGAATATTATATTGACTACCAAAATGTGTTCAGGGCAAATCAAATTTGAGCCCCTCTCCCATATAAATTTTGACCTCACCCATATAAATTTTGCACCCATTGCTACAATTTTGTGTACATCTAAAAGTATGTCTTCTATAAGTATGTCGCCATTAAAGCATAATTTCTGATCGATCTTTAAAATCGTCAAATAAATGCAATTCCACACAAACTTTAACCCCGATTCTGACACAATTATCATTGTAACTTTTCAAAGCAACTTTTTTCAAAGCTCACAAACAACATCAAATCGAACTTGTATGAAAATTTCCATCTCTTTTTTTCTGTTTGCTGTCAATCAGGTTTGCTCTTATCAAAATGGAACGTATCACCAACATATGCTGCCATCACTAGTGCAGATCATCGTACACCCAAATGTCTATCGTTTTTTCATATATCTATATCTCGTTTCCTTTGGTTTTCGGGTGTGAAAGCCGAACACTTTTCAGAGATTATCTCTGGCGCGTAAATATTTTTCTTGCCCATTGACTGTGTCATGTTTTTCAACATTTCTGGTGGCCTCTTTTTTTTTTTTAATAAAGTTATGAATAGATGAAACATGTTTGTGTCTGTGTGTGTGAGTGTATACTTATTAGTGTGCGTGTGTCTGTTGAGGGATTAGCCTGATGCTGGGGGATCTCAAATAACTGTTTAGGCTGCCAGTCAGACAAGCAGCAGCCGTTTGCCATAGACATAGTTAATTGTCCAATAGCCAATGTTATCTCGGCTATCACATCTACTTCTTGGCTGAATGATCTCGATGATTTTATCTGTTGGTGGGTTTAAGAAGGCATCATATGACATATTTCCGTTTTTTTTTGCGAGGATAAAGAATGATGATTTTGATACATGTGTTGGTAGTTTTGTGGTAGCATTAAGCCTTACTTCCTTTTTGCGAAGATTTGTCTGTATTTCAGTAGCTGTAAGATATTTTCATTGATAACTAGTGATTGCTATGGGATATATTTATAGTACTTATACCATATGATGAAGTTCGCCAACGAAACCTCTTCTGCAACTATAGGCAAACTATATTAGTAGACACTCAACTCTACTTCTTATTTCTGTTCTCTGCAACAGTCCTTGGACACTTTGCTTCTCTTAAAATGTTCATATTAGTCTTTCAACGAGTGTGAAAGAAATGCCCATGAATCAGGCTCAACTAATGTACATTATCTATGCTACAACACAGTTTCCATTATCAACATATCTTAATGGCTTTATTCCTGAAAGATTCAAAATGTTCTCAAGTTCAAGCAAGAATAGCTTTGATACAAAATTCTCTGTATTAGCTAGGCTGGGGAAAACAAACTTCTTAATAAAAGTAAGTAAAGTAATACCTAGAAGCTTTCTGATCATCAAAATAAAAAAGAACTAAGGCGATTTGAAAATGATTCATAGAGTAATTACGTTGTCTCTCGGGATGTTTGTTATTCAGCGTCTTGCTAAAATTTTAAGTTAAATTTGTACCAAAGAGTTATACCTTCTGGTTGAATCTCCAGTCTTGATTAGCCATCACTTTTTTATAACTAAAACTTGCTTTGCAAGTGAAGAGAATTCTACTTTAGTCTTAAAACTCGGCAACATAAACATATGCAGCACACATTTATACTCGTAATATCTCTATCTCACATTCTTCAACATATTCAACAATTAACCCCTGTTAGACCCATGCACTTACTCACTTAACCCTAATCCATTTCCATTACCAACTCAGCCTCAGCTGAAGCTGAAGCTAGACGCTGGCGCCCTCAAGTCTGCCAAAAAAATGCAAATGCTTCAAGGTCATATGTGGCAGTCCCCAACGGTTTTTGTATACAAAATACAAACAGCGGTGCATGCAGCAGTAGCAGCAACACCAACAGCAACAACAGCCAAATGACTTACGCATAATTTACACAAATCGCTAACTGGCTGTGGTTTTTTTGTACAAACGTTGGCTAAAAAAAAAACCCAACTAACCACATATGAATGACTTGGCATATTCGCTGGCGCATAAGCAGTCGCAATTTGCCAGATTTGCTGCAGTTTGCCGGAGTTTGGCTGAGTTTGTGAGAGAGAGCTGAAGTGGCAGTGGCAGCCGTCGTCGGACGTTTGCCGTTGGCCTCTTGTCTGTCAAGTCATTTGGAAAAACGGCATTTTACAGTTTGTGGGTTGTGTGTGTGTGCGTGTGTGTGACTTGCCCACCCCTCTCTCCCTCTCTTTATAGCACTTTATCAAGTGGTGTGCGGTCGAGTGGGAGAGTCTGGAGAGAATGCGGAACATATGTGCTGCACGCTCCAAAAATTAAGTTAACAACGTTTCGAGTGACTTGCGCCGTGAATTATGCAGAACAAAAATTAAAATAAAACAATTGTGAAATGAAAACTTTATATAATAATATATAGAGTGGATGCGAGGGCTGCTCAGGGGCAGGGGCAGGAAAATTATCCTACTACAGATTTTAGGATGCTTCAAAAAGTGTAGAATAAGATAATGGTAGTGCTGTGAGATGTCTTTCTTTGATCTCATAAATCCAATCAATCAGATCATTAACAAATGGAAATGAACATTCGATTGGGATTAAATGCATTTAGATCTTTCAATTTCAAAAATGTTTGATCATTAAAAGCAAATATTTCCATAGACGAAACTAACATAATACCTATAAATTTCTTCAATATTTTTTTTCTGCTTTTTTGTCATGGAGAAAAGTAAAAGCATATTTCTACCCCATAGCCAAAGGATCATTTTTCTTTATATAATATCAGATTCGCACATATAAGACCATTGATTGCTGAAGTTGATTGCTGCAGTTACCCAAATTTGAAAAAAGAAATTGGCATGTGCGATGATAACTTTACCCCAGGATAAAAACTGCCTCTAAGATCCTGAAAGGTCTGAAAGGTCTGATCTGTTAGTTGGTAGCGATATTGTTAGACTACATTTGCCTTACCTAATTCATCTTCCAGACATCTTTCGCCGTGCATGGTTTCCCTTCAGTATTCTCTTTCTTGGGGGTTTTAAAAGAACAATCGTTGCTTTATTGGGTTAATAGTTAATATCAGCTGATGATCTTTAAGTGATCAGTGTTAAGCTTCATGAGGAGGGTGGACTTCTAAACTCTTCCTAGAGCGCCTGTGATTTGCCAGAGATCATTGTTTTGAACTACTTGGATCTCTTTAAAAGGTGCAAGACCCGCAGAGAGAAGGTCCGTATCTATAGATCGGTACAACAACATGATCATATATTATCATCTAAAAGCCACTTCACTTTACTTTATTCATCTTGGCTTTTATCTGGAACTACTTTTGAATACATTGAGGCGTAGGTTGGGAACTTCCTGGGAGTACATTAAGGCGTAGGGCGGGAACTACTTTGGAGTACATTAAGACATAGAGTGGGAGCTTCTTTATAGTACATTGAGGCATAGGTTGTTTTTTGAGTTGGTTGGAAAACTAAATTTCAAATGCTAATCAAAATCCTAGCATACTTTTTTGAGTTAATCGTGTGCTGTATTACTTTTTACTTTTTACTTTACTTTTACTTATTACTTTTTCTCCCACTTTCAATGAAAGGAAAGACGAACAATAAACGAGTAAGATTATCTACTTGCTAGATGCATTAGTATAGATGTTTTATTTGAATTGGGAGAGTTGTTATTGGAGATAAAGTTGAAGCGATTGTTATAGTTAGAACACAGATAGTTTTACGAGGGACAGAATAATTAATTTGGCTCATCAAATTCGCAGAGTCAATTTCACCATTAATCTAAGGTTCCAAGGTTGATTAAAAGATAACTACTCGAATATGAATCCTGGTGGCTATTTGGATCCCAGTTTTAGCCACGGAGAGCGCATAGCAAACACTTCTTTTTAACAGACTCAATGCAATCCTGGTGATTGATGTATTTTATAAACATTTTATAGCTTATAAGCATTCATTGGGAATTGGGGATCATTTGTACAGTTAAGCTTAAAACTACCAACTTCCTTGCGTAGCCTCGGACTGTCTTAAAAAATCCTCTCTCCATTTAACACACATTTCTATATACAAAATTTTATAAAGTGAATTATTTTAATTTTGCCAAGTTAAATATTTTATTTCATAATTATAAAAGTTAACTTAACATATTAATATATAGTTTTAAATATATTTAAATTTAATTTTAAAATAAATATTGAAATATTCCACTGACCAACGTTGGCAGTTATAACGTCAGTAGCACAGTTGCTGGGGCTGTTTTGGTTTGTGTCTTGTCTACATTTGCCCGCAATAGCACACTTATGCCTTCAACCAAACCACAGATGGCGCCAGCTGTGCCTTGGCCGCACAGCCAATTCGTTCAAAATTTTACATAAAACCAATAAATAATATTAAAATAAGAAATAAATAAATTTAACTAACAATCCCTTATTGTTTTTATAGGTCATAGTTGGCCCTCATATACACGGTTGGCTGGAGCCCTCACCCGATGTGGCCACATGGTTGAAAAAGATTCGAAGCGTTGTTCAGAGCGATGAAATCGAAGAGGCTAATTTACGAAATTATATTATAGCGGGTTATGTGAGTACAAAATGCCACGCGCGAGGTCATTTACCATATCTGTGTTGACAGTTTTTTATAATTAACGCTGTTGTTGTTCCTTTTTTACAGTTGTGGTATGAAACAAATCGTGATATAAATGCTGGCTCCGAAATTATTGTCGATGGCCGACCAAAAACTCCCTACGAAATCAATGAGAATTTCTTGAATGGCAGCGCCGTATTGGCTGCTGCTGCTGCAGCAGTTGGAGGCAGTTCATCATTACCCAGCGATGATCGCAGCGATCGTGATAATGGTGAGTGCAAATGGCTGGGGCATTGTGGGGGTAGGGGAGGGGGTTAGGTTATGCTGGTGTGGTTAATCCAACTGGCAATCAAAATGCGGCGAAAAGCAATTAACACGGACATTGAGTTGCCTTTAACTTCAGTCTCAGTCTGCTGCTGATCCTTTTTTTTTTGTTTGGCACGAGCTGTGGCAATGTGATATCATCAGCAATCAGACGGGCAGCATCAGCTATAATCAACAACCCCGATGATGCTGATCCTGATGCTGACTCTGACTCTGTCTGACAGCTTATGAGGGCTGGGCACAGGCTGCTGCGGCTTCTGCAATTGAATTGTTGACAGAGGCTCAGGCTCAGGGCAACCCCTAAATTGGGCAATTTGTGTTTGTGTGTGTTTGCCCAAGTACAGTGGCACGAAATGCGTTCAAAGTTATAAACTCTAAGCAACTTAAAAAGCCAACCAGCTGTGAAACCAACAAAAAAAGCGATTTGACCAGTAACAAAATAACAAGTTTCCTTCTGAAAGTAACTCAGTTTGATCAACAATTTTGAAAGATCTGTTGGGCAACTTTGTTGCTTTGTTAACTTTGTACCACTGTGCCAAACCAAGCATGCAATATGATGCAGCAGCAGCAGCAACCGCACATGTTTTCATTTGTTATTAAAATGTTTGATAATTTCATTAGAGATCCATCATCAAGCTCAGTTTGGAGGGTTACAGAAGCGGGTTTTTGTCGCGCTATTATCGCTGATATCACAAGGATATTGTTGCCTTTCGCGCCGGCGTGACGAGCCAAATGGCACACGCTCAATTTAAGCCAAATCCCCCTGCGGCCGTCCTTTCGAACCAGGCAGGGGCAGGGGCAAGGGCAAGGCTTAGCCAATATGCATTTGCATCCATCCCCCTGCTCAGTGCGTTCGTGTTTTATTATAAACATGTGGGATTTATGGACAGCTCATTTGGCTCGCTTTCATAGGTCCATTGTTCGAATGCTGCTTATCGCGCTTTAAAATCTATTTTGGTATACAAAATTTATATTGTGCAAGGGCTTTTCTTGTTTGCAGGATTGAAATTTGAATATGTTTTGAAAACTTTAGATATTTTAGCATATGCTAGAGGAATTTGTATAAGCCTTAGAGGATGAGAAGAAAAAAAGCAAAAGCTGCTACTGTGTCATTGTTTAGAAGAATGTTTGAATAAAGTTGGATTTCCAGAGAATATTTGTTTTCCAACTGAGCATAACTAAGCTATGGCATATCCGTTACATATTCAGCTTCTTGTTCAGGTCAACATAGTAGTAAATGGCACATTTTCCCATAACCCACACACGCACACCTGCACCTGTGACTAGTCTAAAGGATGCCGTTGAGTCGACGAGTTTTTAACGTATTTCATGACAAGTCACGGCTTGCTGAGCACACAAAGACGAGATCCTTGAGGGTCCTGGTTCCATATGGCAGTTGTAGCTAGGATAAGTTACAAGCGAGGGTTGAGAAAATGTAAAGATCGGTCGGTGGTAGTAGGGTCGATTTGACTTTCTGACCGTTACATTTTTTTCTTTTTTGAATATTTAATTAGTTAAAACAGTGAGAAAAAGTCTTAAAATGTGTAGAATTTTTAGCATATTTTCATTTTCAGTTTTGCTGCTTTGCTTAAATTTGTTGAGTCCTAAGAAAACTTGTTGCAAATGGATTGAATTTGATTGCTGATTGAATTTCCTGTCATTCCAAAATCAGTTGAATCAGTTAAATGTTCAATCCAAACTTCATCCATAAGGATCTGCAGTGCTTTAGCGGATTAGGAACTGCATCAACAGAGACTGTCACAGCTTACAAAGTCTGGATCTCCCTTTCAGACCAACTAATACAAAATCATTGGATTTCATTATATATTTGTCCGATATGAACCAATTGAACATACAAAACTCAGCTTTTGTTGAATCTAAAACTCATATAGAGGGGCTCTTTTGCTTTTCCAACTTTTTACTCCCCAAAGATTTACCAAACTACTAAACATTCTCTCAGACTTATCTCCCTTCTATGCCCTAATACCTCTCGTCTATCCCCTCTTACATCCTATAGACATCATCAACACATCAGCCAACATAAGCTGCCTTTTCAATCCTTTCACGCCTTTCACCAAAACTCAATCGCTCTCGCTGTCTCACTGTCTCTCTATTCTCCTCTCCAAAAGCAGCTGTCGCTCTCTATAAACTGACAGATTGATTTACTCAGGCAGCTTCCAGCTGACAGTTCAAAGCCATAGAGATAGGAGATAGAGATAGAAAGAGAGTTGTGTCGTGTGTCAGGATGCCAATTTGGTAAGCTGAATCTGAGTCTTGACCCTGAAACTAAAACTGCTGCTGCTGCTTTGGTGGCTGTTGCTGTTAGTTAAACGGAAGCCAAAACATTTGACTGATGACAAATGATTGATTGAATTATTTACACCTTACAACTTGCTGCTGCAAAACTTAGATCCGCCTGCTAATCGATTTGGCAGCCGTTCGGAGCTCAATAAAAAAAAGGGTTAGGCTAGCTTGTCTGATTGGCTGATTGGCTTGTCGGCGTTTGCTTGTTGTTGTTGTTGTTGTTTGTCTATTAAAAACTAGATATAAAGAAAAACAGGCCCTGCTAACATTCCTAATGATGCCCAAATTGACACACGATGATCATTTAACGACGAAGACGCAACGCAACTTTTCGATTCGCTGTTTTTTTCTCATTAATCATCAATCACAGCTTTTTTTTTTGGTTGGCGACAAACTGTCAATAGAAGTGTGGGTCTGTATGTGTGTGTGTGTATGTGAGTGTGTGTGTGTGGGATTACGATTTTTGGGCTTGGTCTTTGTTGCTTTTTTTTGGCGTGCGTTCTGTCCAGAAGAGATACCAAAGCATTTCAATTGTTTGGATTGGTCGATGTGAAGTAAGCCGAAAACCATCTCAAAAGTGGCTTAAAAACCAACAGAAATATTAGAAATCTATATAGAATGGGGCGTAGATATTAGGGAAGTTCAGTTCATTTACTTCGTAAAATATTTGAAATTTTATATCTGAGACCCTTCTCGATGGAGTAGAATTCCAAATTAGTCTGAAAATGTTAGCAGTGGACACAGCTAAGCCAAACCGAATCGAATATTTTCTACTTTCTCAGGCTATTCTAGAGCTCTGCCAATTTGCCAACTGACGCTACCACTGTTTACTCATCTAAGTATTCCAACCATCCAACCATCCATTCCAACTCTACTGAAATTCCCACGTATATGCCATAAGGCACAATATCCTTATACATATTTCCTTTGCGCTAAGTTCTAGCGTCTACGTGGGAATCTTCAGCGAAGGCGACATTATGCATCTGCTTTAGCCTTTGCCCTTCGGGCTGACCATATTGCACACGCTTAAAATTAACTTTTGACCCAGGCATAACCAGAAGCGGACCGGCAATTACCAAACGGACATTTGGACCTCAACTCCAACTCGAACTCACCCTTAGGGCCAAGAGACAGGCAAGCAGCAGGCGTGTTGCCTTGAGAGGCAACACCTGTGCCAGCGGCAGTGGCAATGTTTTGGTTGTAAGCTGAAGGTGCTATATGACTTTTCGAAACGAAATCAGTCCAACGGAACCGAAGTTGAAGCCACAACCGCACGAAGAGAGGGTGCAGGGTGAACCTGCTTGCATGCATAATCTTGTCATCCCTTAGGTTGCATTCTTGACAATAGTGCTTCGGGTTCAAGGGGCTGCTGCTGCTGTTGCCACTGCGTTGTCACCTGGTGGTTGTCCGAATGCCCAAGCTCCAGATATCGTCCGTCATTTCCCCTGTGGAATTGTCACTGTCTGTGTGTGAGTGCTTGGGTAGGGTAGGGTTGGGTAGGGTGCTAGGGTTGCTTTACTTTCATTTAGGACAATTATCTATTCAACGTCAAGCCATACTCGCATATATATGGCCATATACTCATATGAATATTGAGTGCACACGATTTTTGTGTTAAGTGTTTGCGTGTTTACCTATGTGTGCCTATGTGTCTGTATCAATGGTGTGTGTGTGTGTGTGGGTTGTGCTGAGTTGAATTGGTCATATGTCAGTGCGTCCTCCAGGCTGAGGTCCTTCTGCAGATTGTTGGCGGGCAAACAAAACATTAGCTCTCGACAGCCCAATACCAAACACTTGTTCATCAAACGTGCAACTGGAAGGTTGTGTCAAGTGTTACTTCCTGAAAAGATCGCCAAGTATTAGCCAGTGTGTGTGCAAAGTGTAAAAAGTCAAAGTCAAAGAAGATCTAGTTTGAAGAAGATCATCGAACCAAGCTTGAAATAGTGTGAGTGTATAGAAGTGATAACGTCGAACAAATAATGTTAAGATTATAAAAAAAAAACATATATAAAAAATTGAATGATTAGATAAATAATTAAAAAAAATAAAAATATAAAAAAATAAATTTAGAAATAAGTAAATTTAAAAATTTGTATGAAATAGTAATTTATTGTTTTACAAGGAAATCATTTAATTTAATCATTTTAATCCGACTAATAATAGTAAATTTATTAAAATTATATAACTTAATTTAAAACTAATTCTAAAAAATATAAATTCAAAATATAATTTATCTAAAAACTTACTATTATAATCTTTACAATCCATAAAAATATTTTATAATAAATAATTTCATAAAAATTTGAGAACAATATCAAAAATTACTTGATAAAATCATCAATTAATTAAAATAAATATAAAAAATAAATTGAAAGAATTTCTTAACAATATTTAAACAATAAAAAAGTGGTCTCCACTAACCAATTTTAACAAAATCATATAATAAATATAAGAATCTCCATAAAAAAATCATAAAGTTATTAAACATTCAAAATTAAATCGATTTATTTACATTGAAAATAATAATGAAATCCATAAAATATTTGTAATAAAAATTCTAAATCTGTTTTAAACAACTTTTCCAGCCTGAAAACATAACAAAATTATTGCTAAATAATATTTAATTTAAATTTTATTATTTTCTATATGCCTAGAAACTGATTGAGCAGTTGTTATAACGACTAAGTAGATGAATTTTCAACGACTAAGTAGAAGAAATGTTCAACTATAAAATCAGAGAAAGAATTCCTTAAAAGGCCTCATCAACTACTTCAATTAATCAACATTTCCTCCATCTATCTATATAATTTATAATTTATCATATAATTTATTTATAATTTTTATATATAATTTTCAGGTTCCCTTTATAGCGGCGACGACTTCCCCAAAGAGAAGAAGAACTCATCGCACATCAGCCAGGGCGATATTGATTTCACAGACGACGAAAACGGTTTCGATATACGCTGTGAGGTCTGTGATAAAGTCTATCCGGACTTAGAACGGTAAGTCTTGATATAAATCACACAAATCTTATATAATTGCTCAGCTGGCATTAAAATCCCAGACAAGACCTGCCGAAAAAAAAGAGATTTCAAATTGCTTTGGCATTTAAAATCGACAATAATCTAAATCAAAATTTTTGGTACACCAAAAAAAAAAAAACAAAAAAAAAACCAAAAAGCGAATCTAAAACAAAAACAAGCTGCCAATTAGCTTCCAACTTACACAGGGAGAGTTATGGTTGTCAGAGGGCAGAGAGGGGGAGACGTACTCCATACAACGCGCTACAAAGTATACTCAAATGTTGCTAAATGTTTGAACTATATGCGCTTTGGCGGCGATCTTAATTAAAAGTTGATGGCGATCAAAGTGTGGCTCATAAAAGTTTGCCATTAAAACACTGCGCGAAGCGATCTGGATGAGGTCTCTGGCTCTGTGTCTGTGTCTGTGTGTGTGTCTACAGTACACCTGAAAGTGAAATGAAAACGAAATGATATTGGATTTGGATTTGATTTACTTTGGCTTTGCTTGGTTTGCTTGTTTTATGCTTGGTTTTATGATTTCGGTTTTTTTTGGGATTTTTTATGGATTCAAATATGCAATCTGTAGGTGTTAACTGGAATGTAATGGTGTATTGGTGGGGGTTTGGTGGTTTGCTTTGCTTTATGTAGTTTTTGGTAGCGATACATATTGAAAATGGTGCAGGGGGGGTTACAGTAGCAGTCAACAGAAAGTGAAAGGATGGCGATAAGTTGTTGATAAATGGGGATCTATAGGTGCTCTTAGTGAATAAATTCTGAAGCTGGGCTGCCATTAGGTGTACCAAAAGAAGCCCTGATTATTGAGTATACGAAGAAGCTAACCAAAAGAAGAAGCTACCAAAAGAAGCCCTGATTATTGAGTATAAGAAGAAGCTAACCATTTGGAATGATCATGATGCTTCTATGTTACTTCTGGCAATTCAATTACACTTCAAACCTAAACCCATTCCATAGGTTTACCCTTCATTTAATGCAAAACTTTTGTTTAACATAAATGTTTAACGTTGTAACAAATAAATGGTTAAACAAAAACAACAACAACAACAAGAACAACAACAACAATGCCAACACGCAAATGACATTTCTCGCTCTATATATTTGAAGTGGCAAAGTGAGCATTTTCCTCTTTTTGTTGTTGTTGTTGTTGTTTGAAGGAAAGAAATCGCTGAAAGTGGGTGGCATGCCAGGCCAGGCTCTCTCCCCCATATTTTTTCTTCCTGTGTGTGATTTATTGAATTTTACATGAGGCGAGGCGAGGAGCAGCAGAGAAGCTATGCGTGTCCACGTCCGCTTTTTTTTGTACTTTTCTCTTTTTTTTTTGCCATTTATCTGATGTTGAACATGCATAGATTGTTGCTGTTGCTGTTGTTGTTGTTGTTGTAAGCAAACAAACGCCCACACTTCAAGTGCAGGCACCCAGAGGGCTTGCGGAGGTGGAGGGTATATTTGGATTGGGAACTGCGTCCATGTCGTCAACTCTTCTATGCCGATGACAAAAAAGCCGAAAAAGGGCAGAAAAAAAATCGAGGTTTCAATTGGAGGAAGATTAAATACACTTGTTTTTATGTTATAGGTCCTATATATATAGTCTATTCATACTCCTGAGAAGACTAGAGTATGTTTTTAATATAAAAGCTGTTTTACCCGGCTTTGCCCGTGCTTAATTTTGGAGTAAGGAGCTCTTGAAGTGTAGAAAACATTACCATTTTTGTAGTTCTTTCTACTCCTCTTCTCTCTGATTAAAATATGTATTGAGCAAACGGTAGCGCAACATGCTAGTAGAAGAAAAATCTATGAGGTTACAAGCCTGATAGACATGCTTACCAGCTGAGGGACACCAGAAGACAGAGGGAAGACATAGAGAAGTGTCTTGACATTCCTCGACTTAGGTCAGAACTTCTGTGACACATTTTTTCGGTTCATTTCCCTACAAAATTCGAACTTCAACTAACACTAAATATTGTTTTTTTAAGCATCTTATCTCCCCTTAGTTTGCAGTTTCGTCCCTTGCAATTTCGGCTACCCCTTTTTAAGCCTTAGAAATCCAAGAACTTTAGCATATGCAAATTTCCAGCATAACTTAGGCCATGCAAATTTGAAATCAAATTTAAGCGACTCCTCCTTTGGTGTAGAAAACAAAGGCAAACGTTGCCGCCTCATGTCGACGTTGCTCCTCCCACACTCAGTGGATATGATAAACATCACAGCAAGCGCGGCGCTCCACAATCAAGGACGAGGGACATTGGAATGGTATTCATTGGCCACAGCTGTTTCATAGAAAGATCGCTTATCAGCGGCGCATATTAAATATTGAACATCATTTGACTAATTGACGCTCGACGTGAATTTTTTTTTGTCCTGCGGCTTGGGGCTGTTGTGCGGGTGTGCGGGTGTATTCATGTGTGGGCGTTGTCCCTGTTGGACAACAAACAAAGGCGTTTTGAGCGTCACTGTCATCGTCACTGCTGCTGGTCCTGGTCCGGTTGGGCGTGTGAACTGTCACACATGACTTTGATTGAGCCGAGCGATTTAGTTGCCTAACCCCAACCCCAACTCCTAATTATGTATGTCCCTGTCTCAGTGCTAATTTAATTTGCTGATGACGATTGGCAGCACCAGCAATGATAAGACAATCTAACCTTTGGAAGGACTTTTATAAATATACATATCATATGCCATGTTCTCTGTTTCCTCTTGCAGCTTGGACGATCATCTGGTGGGCGCCCATCATTTCAAGCACGGTGAATTTCTCTGCGATTTGTGCTCCCAACGTTTCTGCCATCGTCCTTTGCTGATCAAGCACGGTGCAATTGTTCATAATAATATAAGGAAATATTCTTGCGAGAATTGTAGCAAGGTAAGTAAACACGCCTAGCATTAAGATGTTGAAATTAGAGAGATTTGATCTGAGAATGCGTTCTTCAACTTAGTTGAGGAACAAGAAATGTTCATTATAAGCTTAGATCGTGATCAATTAAAGTAGGATCCCATCAGTTCATAGAAGTTTGTACATATATCCAGCTACTGTGATCATAAGCCTGCTATCAATTGCCATTTGCTTGTTCCCAAAAAAACAAAAAAAACGAAAATTCAAAGACAGCGCTTTAAACTTACCAAGTCATTAATTATTGTATCAGCTAGTGGAGGCGGTGGAGCAGGGGCAGGAGGAAGGAGACGATGAAGATTGAGGGTGTAACGAAAGAAAAACACATAAAAAGACTTTTGATTTCAAACAGATCAATAGCCAGAGGCGCTTCAACGGCTGCCGCTTGGACAGCAGCGGTCCATCGGTCTAGCTTTTAAGACCAATTCAAAGCAAGAGTTCCACCTTCTCTGCCACCTCCACTGCTCCACTGGATGGCCGCACGCGCTCACTGACACGGGCACTGCTGACACTGGCTTAGTTGTACACTCGAAATCAGGGCGTGTACTCATCCAAAACACTTAAGCCAAAACCCCGCCGATGCCCGGCCGCTTTGGTAATGAAGAAACTTTGTTTGATATTTTCCCTGTTCCTTCCCCCCTCTCTGGCTTAGTTTTTTCTTCATTTGTTGTTCGTCTCTGCATTTGAATGCCAAAGTCAAATTAAAGGGCCGGGAGAAGCGAGAGCTTGAAGTCTGGCTGGCTGGCAACCATCCATCTAAATAGTATCTATCTACCTATCCATCCAGCTTCGATTCGATTCGTTTCGTTGCGTCGCACTTCGTCATTGTCATCGAAGACTTCGACATCTTGCAAAGATGTTTTAATGGCATGTTGATTACAATCTTGTGGTCGCTCAAGCTCAGCTCAGCTCAGCTCAGCTCCGAGCTCTGCACAGTCAGCCAGCGCGGCAGCTTATGCATTTTCTTTTCCCTTTTTCCAAATTGAACGGTATTTCAATTGCAATCGGCCTCCTCCACCGTCACCTCCTCCCCGCCGGCTGCTGAACAGCCCCAACTGCATTACAGTTAGTTTACTTAGCGCTCTGTAATTGTTTCGGTGGCATGTAAGTAGCACGCATTGTGGCGGATACCTTGACACCCCCCCCACCCGCACCGCATGCCCTAAACGGGAGCCAAACTGGAGGCTAAACAAATGATGATCGATCTTTCGGGGCTATGGTTACGGTTACGCTTACGAACAAAAAAGGGCATGGTACATACTTTCGCTGAGGGTCCAAAAAAACGAAAAAACGAGACAACAACACACAAACTTTGACTCTGAAACAACACAAAACGGGGCTTTCAGTTGTCGATCCCGATCCTCTGTGGTGTCTGTCTTCTTGTCTCTGGGTCTGCAGCTGTCAGCTTTGTTTGTTTTAAGCAGCAAGCTTAAAGCGTTTCTAAAGGGATTTGCCATGGATCTACAATTCTTTTTTTTTGGGGGGGAGAGGAGATAGCACGATGAGACAGCTGATCTGGGTTGGCTTTGAGAGTATCTTAAGAGGTGAACACAGGAAATATTGAGATAAAATTAAGCTTGTTCAGCAGTTTGTCCTTGAGGATCCACTTTGGGTTTTGGAACTATACTAGGTTGGGGTTAATATTTGAGGGAATCTTTGCAGAACATTCGGTTTATCATGCCTGATCATGCCGCATTTGCTCAGAGATATTCGTATTTATGATCATTAGATCGAAGTCTCATTGCAACTTCTAAAAGTCTCATCTATTATTGAGAAAACTGAATCTGAACTTCTCTGATACACAGCAATATACGATCATCTCATATAGTTCCAGTAAAATACTTGCATCTGCCATCATTCAAGCAAAGTTTCATTCTTATTCTATCTTATTAACTTATATAAACTTATAAAAGATAAATCTTTAGCCTGATTTCTTGAAAAGATCGATCACGTGCTGATCATTTGAGTCTCATCTATTAATTAGAAAACGTAATGGTTTCTCGTATCATTCAACTTCAACCTCTTGCGATCTTCTGCTCTACTTTGCTTCGTTTTCCAGTCTTTTACTTATTAGAATGCAAAACTAAATAAGGTTTTCTTTAACGATCAGCTTCATTACGTGAGACTCGCCAAAGATTAACTGGCAAGCACACACATACACACACACAGCTACAGCTACAGCTACGGCTACCTCATCCTCATCTTCAGCTTTAAGACCATCTTCTCCGGCTTGCCTCCTCTATGCCTCTATGCTGCC
Source organism: Hirtodrosophila duncani (assembly GCA_037043425.1). NCBI lineage: Eukaryota > Metazoa > Arthropoda > Insecta > Diptera > Drosophilidae > Hirtodrosophila > Hirtodrosophila duncani. The sequence continues at coordinate 13,054,134 of JBAMBM010000057.1, read as the reverse complement.
CTGCACCTAACGCCTTTGGCTGACCCCACGTACGGGCCACACAGCCACAGCTAAAGTAACCAGCTTTACTTACAATTCCAAGACAATCGCATTCCACAAGCAAACAGCAACAACACGAAAGCAATCCAGAGCTCCACAACACAACACAACACAACACAAGACTCCAACTCAAACTCAAAACGCAAAGCGACCTCGTCTCAAGCTCCAATGGTTCGCCTTTGCCTGGGATGCCAAAAACACCTACACGAGATGGCGATGGCGACGGCGACGGCGACGGTGACGACGACGAAGCTTTGTTGTTGTAGTTGTTGTGGTCTTTTGCCTTTTTGGAGAGTAGTTGAATCTAATCCATTTGATGTAGTTATAGCACGAGCTATTCTTGTATGTCGCCGTTGCCGTCGTAGACAAAAAAGGCTGCCTCGATCATCGTTTGATATGAATTCGTAGCGCATTATGACAGCATGATTAGGCATAACAGTTTCGTAAAAGGCAGGCGGCGCGGGTGTAGATGCCAGTTGGGGGGCGATGGTGCAGGCAGGTGAAGGAGGCGGAAGAGGTGGAGGCTGACCGAAATCAAGTTTGAAGTGGATACAGAAAAACTGGCTGCCAGCCAGCCTTAGTGGCTGGGCTATGGATCGATCTGTCATTGCGTTAGCCAGCAAACACCTCCCGCAACCCCTTCACTACTTTATCTACTTAGGGATGTGTGAACCCAGTCACTGATTGAGTGATGGGCCGGCCTTACAGTGACTGCAAATGAGTCACGGTAAGTCGCTCGAAGCGAACAAATATGTATATCAAGGAAGTATGTGCGGCTAGAGAAATCGGAAGTTAGAAATCAGAGAATGTATATATCTTTCATCTGGTTTTCATAGTTAACTTCTTTTTCGTGCCCTTCTTCTAATGAGACCTTAAATATAGTCAATTTACTCTCAACAATCTGATTACCAGTCACTATTTTTGTGTAAGACAGAAGTCGCAGTTGAACACAGTGATTGCTTTGGATTGAGCCATCTCTGAGTGGCAGTGGCAGTGGCAGGGTTTGGATGGGATCCCAAAACTATGACAATTGTTGGCAATTGATGTTAATAATTGACAAAGGTGTTGGCTAGTGGGTGGAGGTGTTATTGCTATTATAATACCATGTTGTTGTTGTTGCTGCTGCTGCTGCTGATGTTTTTTTACTTTAGCCTTTGCGTAATCTCGGAGAGCGTCGAGCAGCCCCATTGTCATTGTCTATGTGCTGGCACAGAGATCCGTTTAAGCATAGCCAAAGCCAAAGCCAAAGCCATCGAGCAGCAGCAGCGGCAGCAGCAGATGATTGATTAATTTCAGCTTCGGTTCAGTTTCATTTCATTTTATCGGAGTTCGGCATGCCGTCTGATAGTCCGTAGTCCGTTCGTCCGCTCCAGTAACGCGTTCGTTTGTTTCGCCTCCAATCTAATTGTGTTTCGTTTTTCGTTTTCCTATGTCTTTTTGCAGGTATTTTGTGACCATTCGAATTTACAGCGTCATATTCGCGCCTATCACATCGGCGCTCGCAGTCATCCGTGTCCGGAGTGCGGCAAAACGTTTACCACATCGTCGGGCCTGAAGCAGCACCAGCACATCCATTCATCGGTGAAGCCCTTTGCCTGCGAGGTGTGCCACAAGGCCTACACGCAATTCTCGAATCTGTGCCGCCACAAACGGATGCACGCCAACTGTCGCACGCAGAGCACGTGCTCCAAGTGCAGCCAGAGCTTTGGCACGGGCACCTCGCTAGCGAAGCACAAGAAGTTCTGCGACTCCACTGGCAGCTATCGCAGCAGTCAGCACCACCACCACCACAGTCGCCTGCATTCGCATCAGCTACCGCCGAGGAGCTCGACTCTGCCGCCAACGGGGCCTCCTCATCCCCATCCCCATTCGGTGCACCCGCCGAATCAACAGTCGCCACAAACTCAGAGCGAAACGTCGCCCACTTCAGCAGCTGCTGCCGCCGCCGTAGCTGCCGCCATGGCCACGCCACCGAATCCATTTCTCATGTTTCGCCCAACGCCGCCTTTCTTTCCTGGCTTTGCGCCCTATGGCTTTCCTGGCTTCCCACAAAGTCCTCTGCAAGCGGCCAACTTTCCCCTGTTCTTTCCGAAGCCTCAGCTAGACTTGGGCCAAGGTGTACAAAGGTGTACCGCCTTCCAACAGCCGCAGCAACAACAGCAGTTGCCTTTTGGCCTGCAGCTGGAGAGCCCGTTGCAGAAGCAGGAACTATCTCAGCTGAAGACGTCGCTGCATCCGAAACTGGAACGAGAAACTACGCCAGAGCAAAAAGCTTTGAAGTCTGACTCAGAACTGAAGGTTTCCTCCGATGTGGATGAGGATGAGTCCAATTCAATGATCATGGATATAAAGACAGAGCCTAAGGGCGAGATGAAGAGGGAGCTCAAAGAAGAGGTCACCGCGGAACAGCAGGCAGAAGAAGATAGGGTAAGTTTCACTAAATTTCCTTATAAGCCTGAACCACTCCAAAAATGTTCCTGAACCGGTTCAAAAGACTAAACAAAGATTAATTGCAATAATTATCCTTATTTTACTTACAGAAATCGATTGATGTGATTACCACACCGCCGCCAACAGAGGCAGCCACAGATAAGGCCACCTCCGAGTTACCTTTGGATTTATCCATCAGTCGCAAGCGACGCAGCTGCAGTCGTTCCCCGTCCCCATCTTTGAAAATGCTGAATGACACCGACGAAGTGGATGAAGATGATGTTGGACAGCCGACCCAGCCCAAGTTGCGCAAGTCATCGCACAGCTCAGGCGAATCCTCCACATCGCGACAATCGTTCAAAGGCAGCAGTCCCACGCCAAGCGCCTCGCCAGGACCAACGCCTTCGCCCTCACCGCCCGCCAGCACAGGCGGGGAGATGAGCAGCTTGTCGGATAGTGCTGCATTTGGAGCGGCAGCTGCAGCAGCCTCTGCCTTGACCCGTCCCCAGCACTTGCCTCCTCTGCTGCTGGAGGACTTCTACAGGACACAAGCCTTTGCTCGCTTTCGCAATAGTTCGTTTCCTTTTTTAGGCTCAATGGGCGGACGGCCAAATTTTAAGCAAATTGACGGTGCAGGCTCAGCTGCTGCCCTCGCCTCGCACCTGGTGCCGTTTCCGCCCGAGCCAAACTTTCACGAAGCTCTGCTGGCAGCCGGACTAAAGTCCGGCGATGGCCGCCCACCTGGGGATGGCCGCACACCTGGTGGCAACAAGATCAAGGATCGCTATACCTGTCGATACTGCAGCAAGGTTTTTCCACGATCGGCAAATCTAACTCGTCACCTAAGAACTCACACCGGAGAGCAGCCATACACCTGCAAGTACTGCGATCGAGCATTCAGCATTTCCTCCAATCTGCAGCGTCATGTGAGGAACATTCACAAAAAGGAGCGCCCCTTTCGGTGCACCTTGTGCGAGCGCTGCTTTGGCCAGCAGACGAACCTGGATCGTCATTTGAAGAAGCACGAAGCGGATGCCACTGGCACCATTGGTGGCTTTGGTGACTCACCCAGTTCGGCAGAAGTTGAGCGCGAGGACTCCGAATGCTTCATGGACGAAATGCGCTCCCTAATGTCCAAGTGTGTCTACACGCCCACCAGTTTGGGTGGGGCGGATGGCGACACCGAAGAATATGCCGGCAGTGATGATCAGTTCTCAGTGTCCAGCCGGCAATCGGCTAATTTGGAGAAGGAGCGCGGCACCAACAACAACAACATTAGCAGCAACAATAACAACAACAACAATAGCAACAGCGAGACAATTACAGTCAGCTCTTAGAAGAACTTACATTGGAAATGAGAGAGGAAAAGTTGTATTCCAAACGAATTTTCATTTACGTTTTTGTAAATTTTCAGAGAAAATGCATTAAAGTTGTTATTGTTGTTGACTATGATAAAAATAAAGAAAAAAGGAACAAATTCTTAGGTTTGAGACTTCACATTTAACCCTCTCAGATCAGGCAGATTTCGAAATTGGGTTATGAATTTAAAAATTCGGAAAAATTGTTTTAAAAATATCTCTAAATAGGGAAAACTAAGAGAAGCAAATTAACCCTTTAATGTCTATTGCATTTATACATTAAATATAAAAATTCATATGATAGCTAATCTTTTTCAAGGCCTTATTTTAGTTAGCAAAAGCATAGGCAAATTCTTCACCTTGGTAAACTATCATTTTAGACTATCATTTTCCTCAGTTAAAGAGGGTTAATGAAGACAGATTGGCTCGAAGAATCAACACCGACTTATTACACAACTCTGCTCAAAGGAAAACTGTTTACTTTATATACTTTTACTTAAGTGTGCCTCCGAGAGGAAAAATTTATATTTAAGTAGCTTGCAGTTTTATCTAAGTATGTAAAATGTTTCAACACACAACTAAAAAGACATCCTAAAAACAAAATCAAGAACAAAATATGCAATCAATGGAAAAGATGGTGAAGTAGAACAACAACAACATACATATATATATATATATATATTTCAACAGCTGATATTATTATGTAAAGAAAATGAACTAAATCACAAGATCAAGTTTATGTGTACAACTTTATCGATCTATCACTTATATATAGCTATACCTATATATATATCTATATATATATATTAAATTATAAATGTACTTATGCTACTTATCTACACCGTGTAAACCCACTTAAACCTTAGTTTACTTTTAAGTTTTCTGTAAATTGAACTTAAATCCACTTTGTACATAGCTAAGAATACTTTCTAAGCGTAATTTCAACAATTTACAAATACAAAAACAATTAAATGTGTATGTGAGTGCGTAAGCTTAAAATATTAATAGTTAATAATTAATGCAATTCTCAATAACACAAATTTAAGAAAAATTTAAAAACAATTTTATAACGTTTACTTAATGTATAATTAATTAATTTAAATGTATATCTAATGTATATGAATAATAAAAACAAAAGAAATCGTTATGAAAATGAAAACAGTCAATAAATGGAAAAGTCACTTAAAATGCCAGTTGGTGTTTTTCTGTTAGGGGAAATCTTATAAGTGGATAGTTTCTTTATAGTTTTGGGCAGGTCATCAGAATATAATTTTCAAAATATTTGAGCTCTTTCAACATATTCCAGTCAACTTTTTCAAATGACTTCCATGTTATCTATACAACTTTTAGAAATTCTTAAGTATTTTAAAGAACAAAACAGGAAGGCTTACTTCGGTTACCCAAATCTTATATACCATTACATTACTATAAAGAGGGAAGAAAACTTAGTAGTCTAAACCGTATTTCCTTCAGCTGTAGCAATAGGCAGCGAAGCAATCTTCTTATTCTTATTTTGTGTTAGTCAAATTGTAATGAAATCAGTGGAACATCCTCTTGATCTTAAAAACTAATTGTTTTGTATCTTATTCTGCTAATAAAGTTTGCTTCTCTTTCCATACAAATTACTTCACTTCTAAATTAATGAAAATATTTCCACACATAACCAAAAACCACATAATCCACCACTTTGGCTGGCATAATAAAGCCATTAAAAAGCTCATCCAGCATAAATGAGGCGCATAATAGAAGACGTTATACACCCATCAATCCTTACAAGAAAAAAATTCCAAAAAAAAAACTATAATTCGAACGCATTTGCCTACGTTCAAACCAAGTTGCCTTATTATTAATCATTCAAAATATCAAAAACCAAAAACAACAACAAAAAATGAAACTTATAGCTTTTTAATATACACAAACCGAGCAAGCAACCATCCATCTAGCCATCCATCCATCCATCCAACTCTACATATATGTATATATATATATATATATATATATACATCTGCTCTGAATGCAAAAGGCGTGATCGGCAAAGCGAGTTAATTACCCTTCCGGTTTAGAGTGTGTTACGCCTTCGGCGAAATGTGGTTAAAACTATGAGAGTTATAATACAAATGAATACTTTTCATTTTTATCTATATGCATATACCCTTATCTGCGTGTTGGATAGGGTAAAAAAGTATGTAGATAAAGCTAAAAGATCATAATATAAACTAGAACTGCAAAACACGAACAGAATGACACTGGAAGGAGGTTGTCATTGAGTTCATATGGCAGTGATTTCCGAAAAAGATAACAACGATTAGCTGCAGAACCTATTCAGGATGTGGATATGGGAGGATAAATATCTACATATTCTGGAGGAATACACAAACATTAGGCGAGAAATTTAACAATTCGATCGTTAAAAAGAAAGTTCTCTAATATAGTAAAAATATGATTTTACAATGTTGACAATACAGAATAAAAGCGATCACATCACATCTTCCTCGTTAGCATTTACCCAGTGTAGGCCATATTTGTCTTTACTCTTTGATCTTGTATATCCATTCAACCTTTACTGCAAAGCACCCCAGGTTCTTCACCTTTTCTATATGTATAAGGTTTGTTCAAAAAAATATAGCTAGCAAATTTCTTGGACTATGATTTTTTGGATTAAAGAATTGGAATTAAAATTTGTGCAAAATAAAATTAGTTTTTTGGGCTCTTAAATTGCTGATTCTGGTATTTGGCGAATCCATTTTGACTACAGATTAAAATTGTTGATTAAAATCCAAATTCCCTAAGATATATCTACCATTTCTAAAGAGTATTACAATTTCAACTTTCAATTCAGCTGTTAATTTCTTAATTTTTTTTTGCGTTTTTTTTAGTCTTTGCATTGGCAATTTTTTTTGTTTTTTATTTTTTTTGTGTCTTTTGGGCTTTGCTTTATTTCTTTAACTGAATTTTAAATTGTTTTAGTATTAGCCGGTGCGCCGTTTGTATTGGCATCAATCATTATTTTTCTGCCAACCTGTGCCGCATAACGACCGTCCAGAGCGATCTCGACATCGACCGTTATTGTAGAGGCTGAGGTCCGTGCAGGCGGCAGGCGGCAGGCATACAAAAGATTATTTGAAAAATATTTGCGGTGCGGCGGTCACTTTCGATTATGCGAAGCATTCAGATTCAGACATTGGGCAGTTCAGTAGCCAAAATATAATAATCTTCGACCAGGCCATGCTCCGATGGTTTGGTTTGGCCCTGACCACAGTCAACTTCCACAATTGTGCCACAAATTTGAACGCAAAACTGGCCAAATTATGTTAAATTTGTGTGGAAAACAGTAGATAATTGGTAATTGCTTGGACCACGCCTCGGTCTGGTTTTTTTGGAGGGGGTGGGGGGTAGAGGGGGAGCCCAGAATCTAGTCTTGGTATTTGGCCTTTTGGTGTTAATTGAAGACGGCAGTGGAGCGATCGTATGTGTAATATGTTTGGGGGGCAATTATTGGGAAGGTTATGGAAATTGATGTTGAAATTGAATCTTTGGCCAATTTTCAGTTTGGTTTGGGCAGAACTTTGCCTTTGTATACGAACATTGACAGTACATGAAAGTAAATATTAATTCAATTTGATTTATATGAGAAAAATTATAAAATTTTATAAGTTCAATCAAATCTACTGCGAATATGTCATTCGAACTGGCTACAGAAGTAAATTCACACAAAGAAATATATAAATTTTCGAATAGCCTTCATAAACCTTGGCAATCTTCAAAGAAAACCCGTTAAAACAATTCTGATTTACAACCGTTTTGGGGCAGAAAGCAAACCACACAAAGAAGCGCCAATCAAAGGCCTTCAATTTAGATTAGGAATAATATGGAACACTTGGGAGTCCAAATCAGTCAACCGATGTGGATATAAATGCAGTCACACTTCTAGGTTATTCGTTAAATTCGCAGAGTTCGTCAGTTTCTGTCAATCAAATGAAGTCAATCGTTGCTATCGTCGTGGTGGTCACCTGCTTTGCTACCTGTTGGGCTCAGCCTGTGAAATTACCGCTCCATCTGCATCTGAACTCTGAACTGCTTAGAATCACACAGGATCTGATGCAGGTGGTTGGGAATACTGGCAAAAGGCTAATTCATCAATATGAGAAGATTGTTGTGGAGCCCAAGCAGAATCTATCGGCGGCCGTTGACCATATCGAGCAACGGCGTCAAGAGAGTCCACAATGCGTGGCCCTCCACGATGAGCAGATCCACACCATTGTGGATGAGGCTCATAAGCAGATGCACAGCTGTGGCTTAGACGTCGCCCACAACTCCACCGAGATTGTCACCGATGTAAATGTGGCAATGGGTCAGCTGGTTCGTGGTGGCTTTAAATTGGCCATGACCTACAAAAAGTGCCAAGCCTATAAAAATTATATATTTAATATCCTGTATCGGACCTGCATGGCCAAGCTCTCTGTAGAGGGAACCTTTTACTGGGTCAACTATCAAGCCATCAGACAGTCCATCGACCAAAGCATTTCTGCTGTTTTCGTTGACAGCCATTCCTGCACTCATGAGGCCGCCGCCCAGGCTGTACGTGGATTGGAAGATGTGAATCGCAGCATTGACGAGTGTGTGGCCCGAGTGAATCGGCAGTAGGAATAGTGTGTGGCACAGTGTGCCACTGTTTCTTTTTCGAATATGAAATATAATGAAATATTGAAAAGCTATAGAAGAAAACTCTTGTGAATGTGTTTGGCTTTTGATAAACTTGGGAACATTTCTGAGTATGCAAAATATGGACACCTTTCCATATCTCTGTGAAACACAAACAGTTAATACTCCCATCTCATCTAAGACAAAATATTATAGAAAACAGTTATTCTCTCCTTCAGTTAATTTGAGTTAATTGAGACCAATTTATGTAGATATAAGTATGATATCTAGTTGGACATGATGCTGCAATAATTTTCCCCTCATTCCAATTCCACATTTTTCACATTTCCACGAGCAGATCAAATAGTTCAAATCAACAACAATTTGGTGTCTCTCTCCATCATTTCAACTGCCATGTTCATTAGGCCAGCAACAATAACAGCAACAACAACAGCAACAGCAATAGGATAACATTATATGATTGTCCGCAGAAAGCGTCTTAAGTGCGACCCAATTGCAATCGAAGAAGACTCAAACCGACTATGACTACGACTTACAGGGCAATCATCATGGAGAGAGAGGGGACGCGTAAGTGGTATTACTACTCATGCTCTCCCCTCGGCCCCGCTGCCCTGCTCACTCTTGCAAGAAAGAAAGGAAAGCAAGCACAAATTGCCAAGGCAAACGAAAACCAAAACGATGCGATGCGATTTCAGGAATTTAGCATAGTTTGTGGCTTTCATTTGCATTCAATTTGGATGTTTGGATGCTGGCTTGAATTTTCATTGCAGTGTTCCGTTGTATGTTTGTTGGTTCGCCTTGCATTTTATTGTCATTTTGCGTTGTTGTTACTGCCAACAGCAAATACAACAACAACAACAACAACAACAACAGCGGCAGCCGACAACAATAATCGACAACAATAATAGTAACAACAACACACGAATGCCACGCGCCTACTTATGCTGCCATGTGGCTTGGCTTGTCTTGGGCATGTGAAGTGCAGGCCCGCAGATCCCGTACGCCCCTGTACCACAGAGTCCACTCCGCTCCCCTGTCCTTCCCTTCCCCACTAGCCACATAGATATAAAGAAGAAAGAAAAGTTAGCTTGAAGCTGAAGCTTACAATTGAATCTGTATACCCTTGCCTTAATTTCGGTTCGTTCTTTCCTTTTCGTTTTTTGTGCATTTCCAAGTTTATGGCTGAAGTATTATATCCTATGCTAGGGTATAACAAGCTTCAAACAACGAATGTACCTAAGATAGAGCTGCACAGTATATCCCAGCTGAAGTCAGTGTGGCGATGGTTTTTGGGTTTTGGTTGTGGCTTCGAGATCGACTTCGGCATTGCCAGTTAAATTGCAAAACACCTTTGCAGCGACAGCCAGATGGAGGTAGAAGCACCACCAGACCAAGACCAGAGCAGAGCAGAGGCACAGGCGCAGCCACCGCAAAGATCTGGAGACGTAGTTTTTGGAGTCGTGTGTATGTGTGGATATTTTGATCCGCTTTACTTTGTTGTTGAGTGGCCTGGACTGCAGATATCTGGTGCACTGCATAGATGTCGACAACGATGGGTGGGTAGGTTAAGAACTTCTGATTGTCATAAACATAGATTTCGAACTAAAACACTGAACGAAATTTAATTAGAAAAACAATAAAGGAGATCTGACAAAGGATTTGTGCCTTTACAGTTGGTTCTTTGGTTGGTAGTTGGTTTTTGAGAGTTCCTTTGAAGCTTTTAATTCTTAAATATTTATGAGTGATGGGAACTAGTCGGACAACGACATTTTCGATTCTTAATTTATTGTATGCATTTGGTATAGTGATGCCTCTGCGAAACTAACTTAGTTTCGATGCCATCAATAGAACCAATGCAAACATTATTTCGATTCGTTAAGAATGCAGTTCCTACAGATATTCCGATACAGAAGTGCTTAATGGCTACAGGCAACTCAAGTGCCTTGTGGGGTCGAACTATTGACAATACAAAACATTGGTCCTCGCGGTCAATAATCATGGTGAGTTCTCTTTCTAACAAGGAGCGCAGGCACTAACCGACCCTCATTGAAATTCGGCAGGGACCTCTTGTCACCTCGGAGGCAGAATACAATTGCACTCAAATCTTCACTAAGATCTTATATAACTTCATGGCGTGCATGTCTGAACTGCTTAGATGCTCCACAATATTTAGCACCACAATCATAGCAACAACTCACAAAAAGTTCGTTCACCAGCTTTATCACTTCTAACTTTATCACAGCTAGTGAACACCCTCATAGTACATTAACTTCAATTGTGATATTTATATGATATAATAGTCCTATCCGATGTGTCTGAAAAGTGCAAAAATTACACAATTTATATCAGATCTATCACCCCTTTCTATCACTTCATTTCTCACAATCCCTTTTCTGTCTTCTCTCTTTTCGCCTTCTCCCTGCAAATCGTGTTTGTCTTCCCTCTTCTTTTCTTGTGTCTCTCCTGTAGCAGCATTCGGATAACCGCATAACTATAACCGTAAGCTTATATTCTTCCATTTAGCAGCACATTGCTCTGCTGTTTACACAATTACGGAAATACTTGTGCCGGGCATTTCTAGAGAATACAAAATGAATAATTCTTTTCAGAAATGGGAAATTTGAAAAATAACAAAATTTTTGAACACAATTTGATCAAATTCTCAATATCGCTTAAACCAACCTCTACTATATGTCTGCACACGAGCATATGTACATATTTCTGGATATACGCTAGCCAAGCTCAGTGTTTTTGGCCGTCCTCGTTGTTGTCTGTTATTGTTGTTGGAGCTCGCCTCCTCCTTGGCTGGCTCTCGAGCCCAATCGCCAGAGATCTTAACTGATAGAGCAATGATGTGTAGCTGTAACTGGAACTGGGAGAACTGCACCAACATCCAAGGCGCATAGCTCCAGTTTTTGTTTTCTGTTTGGTTTTTTTGTTTTTTTTTTTGTCTTGCCATTTTTGGAGCTATGAAGCTGTGGCGCTGCTGCCATATCCACGTCCATATCCACATCCACATCCACAACCACGTTCACGTCTTCCATGTGGCAAGAGACATGTTGGTGGAAATTTATGTCATCCCTTGTTGTCGTCGTGTTGAATCTTACGATGACATTTCCAACATAATTTAAGCCCACGCACAAGGGGGACATCAGAGTCGAGTCAAGTCGAGTCTTGAGTCTTCAAAAACAATCCAGCCGTTGGTAATGGGTGTTGAATGGCGTGGCCCCAAAGACTCTTTTGGGTTTATTATACTCTAGCAAAGGTTATTATCATTTTGCTTTGAAGCATAAAGTGCTGGGAAAAACTACACATATAGTATTATAATTGGCGCCCAGATTGGGGATTGACAGATCAATTGGGGGAGACTCCTAAAACTTATTGCTTTTCTATATTATTTTATATAAGAAATTTATTTCATTTCCATACTCTTGAAGCCCTGAAGGGTATTGCAAACTTCGTTGGTGTTATTTACCCCTCTCTGGTGCCTTGGTTTTTGGCATTTTGGCGATGACACCAGCCACAAGACACAAAAAGACGAACGGGCGCGATAAATTTGTTGCATGCGTTGGTTGTGTTTCGCTTCGTTTCGCTTTGACTTTGGCTTTGGCTTTGGTTATGAATGTGAGACCGCGTTGAAGTTGATGCTGATGTTCAAGTTGGAAGACGAGGCGTTGGATATTCGTGAACAAATCGTCTGCATTGTAATTTAATGTATCAATTGCTTTGATTTGCCAATTTCAAAGCTTCTCGTGCGTCGGCGACAGCGGCACGAGCAGATATCAGATAGACAACAGAAGAGACTACAACCAACCACAACGACGATGAGACGGGATTCGGGACTTGGTATTGGGGATTTGGGACTCGAGAGCAGCACTTGGGGGCTTGATTAGTGTGATTTAGTTACCAGGCCGTGTGCCAGGCGCATGACACAAGACTCTTTGCAAAAGAGATGCAGAGCACTGTCAGTTACTTCAGACTAGAGATGAGCGCGTGTTCGATTCTATCTAAACAATCAGGCTTAATTAGTAGGACATAGAGCTGGCTTAATTATCTGAATAGTGTTCAAAAAGTACAATGAAGTGTATAAGCATCCTTACCGCTTGCTGGAGTCAAAAGGAATATGGTTAATATGGTTTCCATTTAGAGAACCTCTCGAGGCATGACGAGTCGCTCTTTAACTAAACATTTCCTTTGGAAATATATCAACATTTTGGTGATTCATATTCCTAGAGTTCGAGAACCATCTTGGTCATATCATATTGAGTTCCTATTGGGTCATGTAAATCTACGTTTGAGTTACTCATGAATTCTGCTTGATTCTCATTCAATTACATGTTGATAATCAGCTCATAAGCACCTTAAAACAAAGACTTAACAATCACGACACGACACGTGGCCAGCTCTACTCCTGGCTATCCCGACATTAAATGCTTGAACGCCGTACGTTCGACTTCCAGCTTCAACTTCGATGGTCTTGTAGTTTGCACAATATATATTTGATTCCATCAGAGGAAATGCGGGAGAAGTGACGGCTTGGGGGAGGCGTGCAATTTGCTACACGAAACTGTGCCAAACATCTGCGCCTGGGTACCTTTACTACTTTTTTTTCTGTTTCTGTTTTGTAGATGCTTTAGGTGCTTTGGCTGCCGTGGATGGCAGTGGTTGGCTGGTGGAGATGGTTGTGGAGTAGGAAATGAAAACATCTGCTGACTGATTGCCCCCTGGTTGCACACAAAAGCCAAAGCAAGCAGCGGCTGTCTGCCCATTCCCAATCACTCAGCCTCTACTCAGGCTCAGCCTCAGCCACAGCCTCAGCCTCAGCCTTAGCGAAGTTATGAACTACAGTTAGTTGGAAGTCTCAGTCTGGGCATTGGGGTCCGGTCTGGGCTATGTAGGTCTCTGTCTCTTCATGGATCAATGGGATACGCGTGATATCCTTCGGCTAGATTCTGTTTGTTGCGCTTTTCACGTCTTCCGTTGATTTCGTTTGCTATAATTGTGCCATTAGCCTTAGCTATGGCCATTGGTTGGGTTGTAAACTTAACTTTTTGGCTTGTGTCTACATTTGCATCCGTTTAGGCTGGTAGGTTGCTTTCTGCTCTTTTTTCGAAAGTCCATTCCAATCGACAAGCGAGTGCAGAGAGCGCTTAACGGTGTTTCGGCATGGGTCCTCCGACTAATGTGATGCGCATTTTATTGACGCGGACGCGGGCCCACATTCGCGAAATCCCAGAACTGGGCGTATAACTGGGGCGCAACAAAGGCCATTTGAGTAACTGGCACATAATCAACAGTTGCTTAGTCAGGGCTTTATGGTTCGGCCTCTCGTATTGTACCGAAAATTATTTTTCTGGGCCATAGTCAAGGTGAGGTTATTCATTCCGGCCATGCTCGTTATCATAATGTGTTGGATCATTTGCTTGATTTTTGATTTTTGATGAAGGAGTCGGGGGATTGGCGAATGACGGTGTGCCATAAGAACAAGAACAAGAAGCCCAAAACTATGTAATCAGCGAGGTGTGAGCTCTGACCTGAATAAGCAGCAGCAGTAGTGAGTGGGCTAAATTTGTGGAAATTGTAGGAAAGAAGAATGTGAAGTAGAAAAAGGTTGAATTACAGAATCAACTTGAAATCACATTACGCCATTAGATGAAAAACGTGGCAGGTACATCAAATGATAAGAGCTTCAGGGTGCGGGTGCTTGCACTCTAGTCAAAGTTTGCTTTCTAAATGGAAAACAATATGAGAGCAAAGGAGGTTACTGAAATAAATCATATACTTTATCGATCCTTTTCCAAGCACTAACTCAAAACGAAAAGAGAATTTACTAGGATCACTACAAATCGATTCAAAGTAGCGAATCTTTTGCATAACTTTGGAGGCAAACTAAGTACTTAATTGTGATAATGATTCCTTTGATTCCAAATAAGATTTACTATAACACAATACGGAGTCGAAATACTATGCTTTATAGGTTTTACCAGATCTGATGACCTATTTCTCAGAAAATATTACAATCTTCCAGTGATAAATCTTCCTTTCTTTTTATTAGAACTATTTGTACAATAACATATCTACATGCTTTGAGACTGCCCCTGACCATGCCAAGTTCCTGCATCCGTTTACATTTATTCTGTCTCTGACTCTGAACGGGGTCGCCCACATCAAGATACTTTTAGCTTTAGCTTTAGCTCGTGCTTGTACTTCCCTACCTACCCCAAACGCTCTGTCGTCGTGCTCTGTCCGGTCACCTTTCCGGCTACTGCAATCACTTCGACTCCCCCATTCAATCAATGTGGCGCTTTTTGTGCATTTTACATTAGCTGACACATTTCGCACTATAAATACACGCAAAATGTTATAAATCATTTGTCGTTTGTCGGATTTCATGTCGAAATGCCCATTAAAAACCTTTCTACATAAATAGAGACGGCACGGTCATAAATAAATGGCAAACAAATCAATACATGTAGAAATAGAAAAAACCAAAAAAAAATATAATAAAAAAGCCAAATCCGGAAAAAAATATATGGATACCCTTCAAAGAGGATGATACAAGTTTGTCATCAATTATCAGCTTTTGTATTGGGAGACTTTGTTAAACTTCATTCATATTCAATCGTTAATGAATGTGGAACGACTTAGATTCTTACACTTGATTACTTTAGCAATTGGAAAAGTAATTCATCCAGAATGAATGGCCATTAAAATCAGCAAATTTGGATGATTTTAGGCAACAATAGAAGTTCTACTTGTGCGAATACAAAATGAGATCGCTGTGGACGTTGAGCTGAAGCAGTTGCCAGTCAATGCGATTTTTGGCATAGATCTTTGCTAGGGCAATTGCTAGAGAGTGAGAGTGAGCGATGACAAGAGAGGAGACCGAACAAATGAAATCTTTTATGATATCAAACACAGGCAAATTCACAGACTTTCTATCCTACAAATTCAATATTTAACCTCCTTATAAGAAGAATTGTATCAGACGAATGTTTGAATATCTTATGAGACATCTCAATGACCATTCATACTCATTCTATATAGCATTCACGTTGCAGTCATAATTGGAATATGACCAGAACGATGTAAATGTTACTGAAAGTGCATCATCTTGAAAACATTTTCTATTCATTTATTCATAATCTCTTCATCTACCACAAATCTGTACAGCATTCCTCTGCTGAGCTTGCAAGAGACTTAAAACTTCGGCTTGCCAAGGAAAATTTCTCTTCATTTTGTGCTTCCAGTCTTTACAACAACAACAACAACAACTCATCATTGAAGCAAGCGGTCAGTCAGCTACAGCCTCAGCTTGAGCTTCAGCTTCAGCTTGAATAGCCAGCAGCAACGCCTAGATACGGATATTTCTAACTACAATTTACATAGATACGTATATATGTATATATATATGTATATACATACATATATATACTTATAAGTATATGTATATCACTCAACATATTGGCGGCGGCACCTAATATAGCGAAACAAATTTAATTTAAATTACAGGCGTGGTCGCTCATTGTGCAGTTATTGTTGTTGTAGTAGCTGTGCTTGTTGTTATTGTTGTTGTAGTTCATAAAATATGCAATAATGCCAGAGCAGAGAGACCCGCACAAAGTAGTTTTTAGATAAAGTTTAGAGGTCGACTTTGACTTTCTAATTTATTTATGCGTTGTGTCGTGTTTTTTACAACTTTTTTTTTGTATTTTGTGTTTTGTTCCTAGGCCAGAACGATATACGACGATATACTTAGATTGCAATACTGGATGCGTTTCATACTAACGATAGATAATGGCTTAAGTCTAGAGGGTTTTGGCATTGGATTGCAGCCGCAGTTCCAGCAACAGCAGCTGGAGTTACACCCAATTTCAACAATTGCCAATTGCAAGTTAAAGTCGCGACCACCAAAAGAACACGCCCCAAACACAAAACACAAAACACCAAACACAATGCACACAAAAAGTCTCACAGCTGTGCACAAATATAAGACTTCCATGGAAGCCCTGACTTGGTAACCCAGCAATGCTATAGACTCAGCCACATTTAATTCAATTTGCCAGCAGACCAAAAGACAGACAGCTGCTTATTAGAATATACAGATGGCTATAGCTATAGAGTAGAGTTTTAAGGAACGGAAACATCAAGAATGCTCCCCATAAATCTATTGTAAAAACTTATTATAGTTCAATATATTATCATGATATCTATTGCCTACATCTTCAGCATATTTGCAATCAAATTCAACCCGAAATTCAGCATTGATTAAATTGTAACAAGTGCCAGCCCACATGGTGTCTTAGTTTTCCCCACCTTCAAATGAAAATTTGTACAAATTTATAGCTAATATTTCATGTTTATATGTCATGTTGCATAAATCTACAATGCCCCCCTTCCCCTCCCTCTTCCGACAAACAAAAAAGTCTTAGGTTTGTTGTTAATTGCAAACTTTTGCTTTTAATAAAGCAAAATCAAGACCAAGCAAAGGCAGCAGACTCCGACGACGAGAACATTGTGGACACCAAAGCTGAAACACAGTCCACACATCCACAAAAACAGTTACGAATACAAACAAACCCAACTGACTGGCGCTAACGGTAATTGGCAGCGCAGTCGCAGTCGCAGTTCGCGTTCAAATCAGCTGCAGCTTTGTCTGTGGCCTTACTAACAGCGCCGTTATGGACAGTAGCTGGCGAGCCAAAGCACAGCCAGCCTGGGCGGATGATTGCCCACCACCACCGCCAGCACCAGCACCATCACCAACACCCATAGTCATAGCCATAGCTATGGCTATGGCCAGCATCCACATCCACATCCACATCCATATCCAGTATTCAGAGTCAGACAGTCGCTTAGTTGCGCCGTCAGAAAATTGTATCAAAGGCCGCGCGGCGAATGCGAGTTTGTTGCCTAAGTCTTTTGTTTTTAGCATTGAGCGTGACTCGTTTTTTTTTCCTTCCGATACCCTTGTGTGTGGGTACATGGCACATGCTGACCAGTTGGTGAAAATGGGATCAGAAAGCACTTGTAGAACTAGAATTTGGTGGGACAAAGTGAGGGGCAATTAGGGTTCATTCTTGTGAGAAATATAAGCAAAATGTACAAATCTTGCAAGCTCACAAGGGAAGATTTTCCATATGACAGATTAGACTGAGGTTTCTTCTGAAGATTACGAGCCTTTCAGATTAATTAGGGGAATCAATCAATATCAGAATTCATATAAAGAAAACAAATAACAACAATTGTAAATGCCTATCATACTCTTCTTGCGTTCATCAGCTCATCAGCTCCACATGCTTCAAAGTTTTTTTCATATTTTTATATCACAAATTTATCGATGATGAAATTTCAATTTCATAGTTGGGAAGCTATAAAGTGCCTAATTTCGCCACTACTGGTGAGTTAAGAGAACATACTCACGTTTTATTGTCGCACTGGTAAGCTGACTTCGGAAACGAAGAAGACTATGATAAGCGCCAAAAGTGGGAGAGCGCTGTTTTGTTGTGGGTGTCAATGGCGATTAGATACCTCTGGCAGAAGCTGAACAATCCTTGCTTTTATTGTCATTCAAACTGCCGCATTACTCACTCAACAACTCATACCACGGTTCACTAACGTAGCGCCACAAACACCGCATATACAACTATTTGACTGCTAGTTGCGGTTCATCGCTGCAGTTCTCTGATCGTGATCTACATCAAGACTAAAACACCATATGATTTGATTTCAACCCTTATAAAGAAAGTGTATCTCAACTTCAGCTAACTAAAAGTGAAGCTCTCTTTGTTCTTATACCCTTCACCAAACGAGCAGTTCAAATTTCCCATCGACTTTAAAAATTCACAAAAAAAGAAGTTTTGAATCATAAAGATTATTTATCAATTTGATAGAGTGAGACGATGAGATCATATCCTAAAGTTGAAAATTGGAAAGAATGTTATACATAGATCGTATTCAACCGGAATTGTTAAGGTGCAAGTCCCCCTTTCATTCTTCTAAACCACTAAGATATGACACATTTGTCATAATATTTATATAAAATAGTTTTTCCTTCCACTTTCCGATGGATTATTTTCCCGAACATATTAACATATATATCAATTTTGATGCCTGTACCTCAAATATGACGAATTTCCATCCATCCCATATAAACTCTGAACCTTATAGGATCCAAATCTCAGTTATTCCTTAGCAGTTGTAAGTATTTATTGGAAACTTGTGGCACATTTTCCGAATCCTCAAGCAAATGTATTTCCATCTCATAAAGTACAAAACCTCTAATCATCTTCATGAGGGTATAAACGTTTCATTGAATTTAAGGCTAGTTTTTATTTTGAACAAACCAGGCAGCGGATCGGTGGACCGATCGAACCACCACCAGCCGCAGCAGCACCAACCGCAGCAGCAGCGAAGTCAGCAGCGACGCCACCACACCCTTGACTGGATTGCAAAAAAATTAAAAAAAAAGTATGATAAAAATAAAAAAAAATAAAGAAATAGAAGCAAGGCAGAAAAAAGTTGGCCGCTGTCCATTTGCGCTTTGGCTTTGGTTTGTGTTTTCCTCTCAGCTGCGACTGCGACTGCGGCTGCGGTTGCCAGAAACTGGCATTTGTTGTTGTGGCGGCGGCGTCAATTTGCTCTTAGCCATTTCGCGCGGCAGCTTCCCCACCCTCTTCTACGAGCATCTACGGCTTTTGCTCCTTTTGTAATTGTGCGGCTCAGCCTTTTGCTATTTTGATCGGACTTCGCGACTGCGACTGCGCCTTGGCTTGGGGTTGGGGTCGGTCCGGTTTGGTTTTGTTTCTTTTTTTCTTCTTTTTTTTTTGTTTTTGGTATACTCTTTGGGTGATTCAAGTTTCGCCTTTGCGAATGCGCGATGCGGCGATGGGCTATGGCTCTCTATATGTGCTGGCTGTGTTGGCCAGTTGGCAGCAGCTGCAGTTGGGGCGTTAATGTGCTTTGCTATTTTATTTATTCATGCCAAGCGTCTAAGCTGGTAAATTGTATTGCTCTCAAAACTCGGGCTTGGCTTTGGACAATAACAACAACGACGACAGCAACAGCAACAGCAACAACAACAACTGCATTGCAGGCCAGCAGCTTTTGCTTTTCTTTGGACAACGTCGTCGACGACGACGACGACATCAGATTGTCATTCTTGTTTCTTTTTTTTGCTGTTTTGCTTCTTTTTTAATTGAAAGTCGCCAGGCGTAGTTGGTTTATACACTAACTTTCAGGTGAGCCTAATAGCTTTCTTAAGCTGTTTGGCCTAAAGATGAAAATGGTAATTTTATACAGCTTGGCTTGGGGAGAAATACTAACACCCCGAACCAGATCTATGAAATGTATAAGAATCCATACTTGTGAGGTAAAAAAAGCTGGCAAAGTGTATAAATTTGGTTGAAGAGGCCTTAAAATCTATGCCAGCTCTATATGGGTTCCCTGTTTGGTGCCACCTAAGTAGAAGCAAACATTGCAAAAAAATTTCTATTAAAATATTCTAAAATATTTTCTAAAATATTTCTAAAGTTCTTCAGAGTTCTTCAACTTCACTGACTCAACTCTCGCTCATTTCTTAAACTTTTTACCTTCCTTAGGCTCAATATTATAGCTTAACCGTTGTCGTAGAGTATTACATTTTTGCCTTCTAAAACTTTGTCTTTAATGCAATTTCTTTTTTTTTTTTTTGTTTTTGTTTTTTTAATGTTTGCATTTGCCATTAATTTGTTGCTCTAATATTTTGTGTTAAAAATTGGTTTACTTTCGGCGAGGCTTTGAGACAGCTGCTTGGCTTGCCGAAGTTGCCTGTTTCTGTCTTGGATTCACTTTTTTTTTGTAACGTTGCACATGCCTGTTGGCCTGGTGGACACTCCACTGCTGGTTGGTTGCGTTGCGTTGTGTCCAGCTTGAGTGCCTTCTCAGTGCCAGCTCTAGCTCCAGTTTCTGATGTCTGTTATACAATTGCGGATATGAATGAGTAATCCGTGGGCTTTTGGCTTGATATATGAATGCGCAAGATGCAGGGAAAGAAAGCCAAGTCAAGCCAAGACACACATACACACATACGTAGATATCCACAAAGGCTGCACACGTGTCGTATACGTAACGCAAATTCGCTTTGACGATTCTTATCGGTGGGCCACGTGTTACGGTTTACCTTTACCAGTTGTCTCCGTTTGTTATGTAAGTGTCAGAGAGCCTTTTTGCGAGTCATTAAGCCAACTTAATTTTGAGCTGCAAAATGTTTAACAGCTACATGCTGGGCTCCGGCTGCGGCTCCGCTTCGGTGCGACCCACGCTTCACATGTCCAGTTCAAATGATTCATGGTGTCATGGGTGTCAGTCCCTCCTCCACCTCCCCCGCCCCCAGTGCTAGAATTTCGGTAGTCGTTAAACACAAATGTCTGCCTGCCTGTTCAGCCACCGTCAATGATGATCTGCCCGAAACCGCCGCATCGTAAAACTCCAAGAGGCAAATCTTGCACGCCCATAAAAAAATGAAAACGGCACCATACAGTGCCTACAATTTTTGTTTGCCGACGGCACTTTTAATGGCGCTGTACGTTGGCTTCTTTCTATGCCTTTTGTTATGGCCTTTTAGTATGTGGCAACAAGTGTGTGTGTGTGTGTGAGTGTGAGTGTGAGTGTGAGTGAGTGTGAGTGGTTTTAAGGCTTCCAACTGGAACTGTAAAGATGTTGGTTAAGTAGCCTCTGGGTTTGGGACACATTGCAAAATGTGGGTGAACATAAAGTGTGGATAATGTTCAGTTAAATAGCCACATGAATTAGCTAACAAGGATGATGGGGAGTTAATTAAATCGGGCAATTACTGCGATCCGAAAGCAGCTATTGACCGTTTTTATTGTTAATCATTTCTTAAACTGAGATCCAATTATTTCTTTTCATCTTATCAGTTCTTAATGTGAGGAAACAATATTATGCTCTCGCCATTCCAGATCAATTGAATGTGAAAGTAAGTGGAGACCTTATGCTACACCATTTCACTTTTACCAAATAAATATAAAGTTAGTAGCAATTTGTTGAAGAAACTAACAAGACGCTCATCCTTAAGGAGCTCCTATATGATGCTGAGGCGGGGGCAGTAAAACAATCAGATGCAGCTGCTCTTGGTCTGTTGGAGTGGAAAATTCTTTGCAAAATTTTCGGTCTTAATTGCGTTGGGGATGCCTATCGTATTGGATGAATGGATGAGCTGTACGGCGACATTGCTGAGGTCAGGTGAATGAATACTACGGGACTTCGCTGGCTGGGTCATGTCGTAGCAGAAGGAAAGAGAAATTCCAATTTGCGGACAACGGACGAGATGAAAACCCCGGAAAAGTTGGCAGAACCAAGTGACTGAAGCCCTGACATCGCTTGGTGTTACCCATTACAAGAGATGCACACAAAGCAGAGGCTCGTGTAGACTAATCTTGCAGAGACCCAGTAGGATTGTCAATGCCATATCAAGGAACCATTTGTTAGTTTTTGAAGGAAGACAATCAGAAAGCTGTCAGCCATCAGGTCCACAGAAAATCCTCGTACTATCAATGAGCATGTATCTTCTTCTACTATTCCTGCACTAGATACTTCATGAAGACGATTAATGGTGACTGAAAACAATATAGCCATCGGCTTTATATATCGTGTCATCTAGCACTGATTGATTAATAACACAACCTTTAAAAGATTTTACGAAAAATAAAAAACCAATTGCATTGCTTTAAAATTAACACGCAATGAATCAAAGCCAGACGACACCTCAAAAAATTCAACACCAACTCAAATACTCAGTCAAATTCGTAGCAAGAAATAAATATAAAAAAATAAAATCCCCCCAACCGATTCGATCCGGGGCATATAAACAAGCCATAAGCTATTTTTTATGAGCGCTTCTCAATTAAACGAGGCCTGCACAGTTGATCAAAGTGTGGCTAGACTGCTACGATTTATATATATATCCACATATATCTGTCTAGTCGGTAGACGTTCCTCTCTCTCCATCTCCAGCGCCAATCGAGTGCTGCGTTTGACGCAATTAAATTGTCACTTTTCGTTTTGCTGAGACGATTTTTAAACTTTTTTTTTCGCTTGTTTTGCACTGGTTTTTCTTGAAACAACTTTGTTGTTGTTGTTGTAGCATCATGCGGTGTTGTTGTTAGTCGTACGATCGATCGACTGATCAACTGATATGTGTCTATATATTGTACATAAAACACTTTGCCGCCTTCCTGACTTGCCTTCTTATCGCTTGTTCATATTTTTTGTTGTTATTTCTTTATTTATTTATACGCGTACAACGTACTATTTTTCCCATTGGCAAATTCTAACTAATTAGTTAATTGCTTTAACTATTTATTTTTATGCATTTGTATTAACAAATTGTTGCCATAATGTGATTTTGCTACCATCGTAAATTTGAATTACTCCACAGAGAATTCTCTAGGAAAATATTTGCAAAAATCCAGCAATCCAAATGGATTTATATAGTTAAGTTTTCTATATAATATATTTGTGATTTTAAAGAATTTTGAATGAAGTGAGAATAATCAAAGGAGAAAATTTATAAATATAAATATGAAATTGTTATTTACGGACTTACAGTGGATCACAGTGAAGTTGAGACACTTTTGGACTTCAGCTCTCCTGCAAGTTTCTCAATGTTTTATGATACAAGCCATGTAGATTCTGTAAAATTTAGAAGACTACTGTTAATTGAAGCATTTAGATCGATATAAATAAATCTTAAGAACATCATCTGTAAGGATGATGGATTCCTTTAGTTGTGTGTATACAATAGAAATTTCATTTATGATCGAAAAAATTACCTATCAGTTGTATATTTCTTTAAATGCAAATGCAATCGCGACCTATAAGTTCTGATGTTTGTCAAACAGGAAAAGTAGCTAGAGACTTAGGTGTCTATCTTTTGAAGCTTTGGATATCCTCTAGATAACACAGCACATCCAAGTATAGGAATATTTGGGTAACATTCCTAGTGGAGCTACTAATGCCCTCTGGTATTCATAGCTGATTACAGGATAAACAGGATTTCATTTTGACTTCATATATAGACGAATAATAAATAACTAGTGGACTTTGGGCCAGATCATGCTAAAGCCCTTTGAACTTCTTTCCACATACTTCTACCATCTGATGTCCTATATTAATGAGGAGTTATTTGTCTTAGCTAAGGGAAATCTTTTACTATGTCACATACTATGTCTTCTTCTAATATCAAAATAAGCCCAGTTATGTTTATTACTTTAATGATACAAAAAATAATCCTTTATATTTATAAGGAATTCAATGATTTAGCCCTCCAATCCAACTCGTCTGGCACACATTCATTTTGCAATTCGAACACTCAGGGAATTTATGTCAGCTAAGGTGCAAAAGAACTTCTTCAAGGTGTGGTTTGTAGTTGTTCTCATAAGTTAATTTTTGTTGTCATGGCTGAGTTATATGTCGGGGCGACACAAGTTGGCATCATTAAGTGATCTGGCTAAAGCGAAACAGCGACACCGCCGCCGCCGACAACAGCCGCCATTCTCTATTAGCCGACAAATTCTTGGCCTTCCCTGTCCGACAGATGGACGGACATGTAATTCTTGTTCACAATCTAAATGGCCGGTCTCGGACACACCTTAGAATTTGTGTTGGTTGTTACAATTTGAAGTTGTCGACAATATTGTGTTGCTGTTGCTGTTGCTGTTGCTCTTGTTGCTGCTGACCAACTGCAGGCAGCGAATTGTGAAAGTATCTAATAGATACGTGTGGCTTGTACAAGTAGGGGCGCTGGCTGTGTTAGCCGCCTGGGCTGGCATCCCATGTGCCACATGGCGTATGCTTAATTACAAAGCGATGCAGGGAAACAATGAATGCCAAAGCAGCAAACGAGAGTTTGAAGTCTGCCTGACTGCCTGACTGCCTGGCTAGCTGCCTCCTAGCTGCCTGCCCAGAGTTTGAGCTTGGTGAAGATTAGTCGCAGTGGGTCGCACATTTCGTTTCGCAATCGATTGCAACATGCAACACCGCCAACAACAACAACAACAGCAACAACAGCAACAACACACGAAACGAATGTGGCCAGCTTTGAGAGCCCCCTCTGAAGTCTGCTCTAAATCACCGAAAGAAACAAAAAAAAAATACAAAATAAATCCAAACTAGTTTAGGTGGGTCCAATGGATATTCTTTTACTGCTATTTTGTTGCAACAACAACAAGAAATCAACTTTGTAACAATTAGAGATGGTAATAAGTTGCAAGTTTGCTAACACGAATCAAAGATTTTTGGGGATCACATGAAGATTTCATATAAACATTAAGAAGTTTCTTTAGTTTGCTTTGGTTTTCTTTTGGCTTTCGTCCGGTGATATCTGATGTGTTAGCGTGCTAACTGTTAGTAACTTATGGCGTGTCACGTTCTCAGCACTAAGAATAACTCTCAAGTTGCGAGTGTTTTGCGAGTTGCCAAGGCATTCTAATGGCCGCCCAATAATATGACTAAGCACACTCATCACAAAACTCCTGCGTCCAACGTGTATGCAAATCGCAAACCAGTTTAAGCAGCCACCACCACAAAACAACAACAACAACAGCAACAGCAACATCGACATCAAGAACAACAACAACATGAGCAACAACCAAAACGGCAGCAGCAACAACAAAAATATATAACAGAAAATATGGGTCGAGATCTGCAAAATGCAGCTGATCGAATTTTTGCATTAGGCGCAGCAGCAGCAGCAGCAGCCGCTGCAACTGCAACTGCAACTGCCATCCGGCCAGCCTCAGCTTTAGCCCCAACTGCGCCTGTGTTGCCTGATTATCTGCCAAGGAAGGCCTGCTAGCCAATAATAACAACAACAGCAACAGCAACAACAACAACAACAAAGTGCAGCAACAACAGCAGCTTCAGCAGCCGGCACAACGAATATCGAACGCTATCTATATCTAACGAAACGAAGCAGGGCCGCCATCCATATAACCAAACATTTTTGCTATTAGCCACAAGAAATATACACACGCCGAATTCACACAGTGCCAGGCATAAATATGTGGATCAATCGAACAAATGGCTTAAATAATATTTCGATTGCTCGAGCAATTCAATATGAAGTTTTCTATAAAACATCTAAGGTTGTTTTGAATTTTGTTTTTCTGGCAAGTTCAACTGCAGGCTCGTTCCTTCAATGGCTTTATGTCCAGGAACCTAACCCAACCCAGTTAATGAAGGACTTTGAGGCAGTCTTTGACTAGCCCGGAGGAGAGCATTCATGCAGAGAGGGATCTGATAGCAGCTTGACTGTCTGAGAATATACAGATAGTCATCCCTTTTGGCTGTTGGTCCAGACCTCAATGACATTTACCTCCGATTGGTCTATTAACCCATTGTAATGGAGATACCCGTAACGGGAGAATGCAAGTTGTTTTGAATTAGCTATGTTCTATTAGAGTTTTAGTGTTTTATTCGGGGTTGTTCATTACTAGAACTATTTTTTGGTCTTCCCCTATTTCGTTACCTTTGGCTTTGTCTTCTATTTCTCTTTTAAGATTTGCCTCAGTCTTTTGTAAGGCCTTCTTCCCGTTTTACCCCTCCATCCTCTTCTCACTTCTTACTCCTCTTTCTGCCATCTCCTTTCTCTTCTCCAATTTGTCATACTCCCTTAAAAATTTCATAGTGATCAGTCCAATAGTTAAAAACAAAACAAAAATATTTAAGAAAAACTATTTTCCAATTAATAAATTTTCTAAACAGTTGCAATACAGTCCCAAAATGCTCTGTCTGCATAATTTTGTCAAGCAGTATGCATAGTAAACTGTAAGTACAGATATCTGTATCTGTTTCTGTGTCTGGTCCAGGGAAAACGCAAGAAAACGTAACGTATAATCTAAGGAGGCAAAAATCAAGAGTGTGTCTAAGCCAAGGCAAGGCAAGGCAAGGCAGGCCAGGCCCGGGCCCGGGCCCGACCAGCTGCCTAGCTGCTGCTGTTGCCGAGCTGCTGGCGCGGCTGATGAAATGCATTGTAAGCCACCAACAGGCTGGCGGCAGGCAGGAGGGCGAACGAATGGGGAGGAGTAGTCAGCCTGGCAGGCAGGCAGGCAGGCGGACAAGGCATGTACGCCTTAGCGCGTACGTGGCGTTTGTTTGGACTATTGGCCCAATGGTCGCTCGTACGTCCAGCTGGAGCTGAAGCTGAAGCTTCAGCTTCGTTGATGCTCGACGCTCGATGCTCTGGCCCACGGGCCACTCAACTCCGTTCAGCTCAGCTCAGCTCAGCTCAACTGAACGTCGTCGCTGTTGTTGTCGTTTGCTTGGCAAAAAAAAATCTACATTTGTCCAAAATACCAAACAGCAACTGCGAGTTGGCTGTTGCATAAATGCAACGCTCCAAATTGCTAACTGAGCGATCCAGTTTAAATTGCAATTGCTCGTTAATGGGCACTAAAACGTGCCAGTGCCGATCTGTGTATGTATGTGTGCATATATATATATGTATGTACTTTGTATGTATGAATGTACATGAGTGCAATCGGCTTTGCATCGTTTTGTTTTCATAGCCGAAATATACGAAATGCGAGACTCAATGGTCGTGCTAGGCGTATGAGCAACGAGTTGGAGATACGCTGACAACACTCATACGCACAGTGGAATTGGATTTGCCCACCAACCACTGCTACTTACTTACTTTGACTAATTTTTATAAACTCAAGAAAATGTTGAACATATGTATTTGGTTTACAAATTTTGTTAATTTTGATTACAATTGCAAAAAATTCCAATAAAATACAACTTTTATTGTCTTGCAACAAAAATATATAAAGAATTGAAAAGGAGTTTTTTGGAAACGCTGTGGGACGTCGAAACAATGTATTTATATATACCGACAAGGATATATATCAACATATATTCATATATCAAGATTTCTCTAAAGATAGAATGATATCTTAATGTAACCATATACATATATATCGATAACTTAATAAATCGATAATGATATATCGATATACCTATGTCAATAAATCAATATACCAATAACGTATATCAACAACTCGATAAATCGATATTACTGATTTCGATATTTTAATATATCGATATATGATACATTGTAAAAATATTATCGAAACGATAGAAAGATCTATAATTATAGATATTAATTAATATATTGGTTATTCTACGCCGATATATGGTTTTTTACATACTACACATTTACTAAGACTATATATATCGATGTTAATCAATATATCGGTTTCCTTGCGGAAGCATAGCTCTGGTTTTTCCCCTTTAAAACATTGTACAAATTATTCCAAATCGATATATATCGATAAGTTACCCTATTCACCATTTACATTACAATATATTTACAATGTAACATCCCAAAAGTAGGCAATATTTTGTTTTATTACACATATCGTCCGTCCAACTCTCCATCCTTCAATCTATCCATCTCCTTCAGGAATTATAAAAGTCCGTATCTTGGCAACTATAAAAGATAAACTTGCAAGTTTGGCTAATAATATTCGTATGCAGATCGAGTTTATTACTTTGATATGTCACCGCAGGGTTGATTTCAAGATTGTTAATCAAATTTCCTGTGTAACTCATTTAAAGTACATAAAACCCCACACACAGACCAATACTAACGCATTTGCATTGAACCGCCCTCGAAATTAAAGGCAAACACATTCTATCCAAATGTCTAACTGTACACACATTTGTCGCATCTAACGAGCCGCAACAACAACAACAACAACCTTACAGCATGACAACATATTTTACAATTACGAAACAATTCTCTGCCCACTACCAAAAAAAAAGATACCTGGCAGCTCTTCAGCTCTCAGCTCTCTGCTCTTCTTGCGCTGAACAATAGAACCTCCAATAGAGGCGAAAAGGCAGACGAATAGGCGTAGACACCAGCACCAGCACCAGCACTAGCAACAACGGATCAAGAATCGTGGCGAGACATTGCCGCTAGTCTCCAAAGCGGCCTACTCACACACATACATGGATATGGATGCACAGATACAGATACAGATATAGCTTCACATAGCAGAATGAAACCAGATCAAAGCCTATAGCAATAATTATGAAAGAAACACTCGTCGTCGCGTCGTCAATGTTGTTGTTGTTGCTGTTGCTGTTGTTGTTGTCGTGCCTTAATAATATCTGCACAACGCCGCAGACCTCGTATATTGAAATTTCCAATAATAATAATAGCAACAACCATTAAAATATATACTCGTATAGCCCCAACGATGATGGCAGCCAGCCAGAGCTTGCCGCTAAAAGCAACGCACGGTGGACGACGTTATTATTGATTTAAACATCAAGATAAATTACAATGAAGTTTCAGTCAAGAGTCAGCGATCCGTTCATAGATCGTCGCATTAGGCGTACTCGACTCGACGTAAGCTGAAGCCCATATCTGAAGTTGAAAGAGAGCAGTCTGAAGCAGCCAATAAGAAAATACCCTAATATAAGGGACTGGGTCTGGTCATGTTGCCTTGATGTTTGCGCAGTAAACTGAAATTGGCGTGGATAGAGGGCGTTCCTGAGGTATGGGAGGTATGGGCAATGTGTGTGATGTGGTCGCAGTTTTCACTTCAAGGACATAACATATTATATGGTAAGTTGTCAAGTAGCCAAGTCAAACCTCAGCAGGAAAGAGCTCAATACATTGTTTCATAGCAAACTAAAAAAAGAAAGGAGTTGAAATTCAAAGTGCAACATCAAATAAATTTATATGAAAAATGCATGAAAAATTAATATTAAATAATTGAATTTCTAACAAGTGTATACAAATTTCATCTACTTGAATTCAGCATTTCTTTTTTCTTTGTTTTTTTAGCTGCCGTTGTTGTAATTGTAGGTAATTGTTGTTGTTGCCTTTTTTTTGGCGCTACAAATTTCCAAAAGACAAAACAAAAAGCTAACAGAAAGACCCACTAGGCACATTTGAAGCTGGCGCACGATCCAACAGCAACAGCAACAGCAATAACAACAGCAACAACCAGCAATTGTAACATCAACATGAGATGTACCCGTGCCTGAAGTTGGCTGTGCCCGTGCCTATGCCTATGCCTGTGCCTGTGCCTGTGCCTGGCCTGGTCTCTTTGGCTGGCTTCCAAGGAGCCAAAGATAGCTGCATTTGCTTTATGCCTTTTGCTACTTTGACTTGTCGCTCGCTCCAAAACGTCGAATTGCGTCTAATTTCTTGACTTGGCTTTAACTTTTTGGGTTCTCCTCGCCAATCGCCCGTCGTCGTTGCCGCCGTCGTTGAATGTCGTGCCTCTGCCTTCAACTCCAGCTCTATCTCTCCGTCTGCACAGTTCGTTTTGCCTCCCCTCGAGTTGTCGTTTAAATCGTACCACCACAGGCGACATAAAAATAATGAAGTGTGCGGGTGTGGTCGACATCGACATCGACTCGACTCGGCTCGACGTCAACTCGACTCGATCTCTGGCTATAGCTAGAGTTATAGCCTAGACTGGCTCTGTCTGTGACTGGTCCGATCTGGGCGACGGCGACTGGGCTGCCAAAGACGTAACGTAGCCGTAGCGACGTTTGCAGATTGCTGAGTCGTGCTTAGCCCAGCGGTGTATTCCAGAGCTCAAACCCAGCAAACATTTAAAGGGAGTTTATTTGATTATTTCTTTAAATTGTTTGCTAAATTGAAAAGTAAAACTTATGCTCTGATTCTTCTTTTAAAAAATGTATTGAAAATATTTTCGAACCATATTTTAATACAGCTTTTAAAGGAAAGAAAACGCTAAAATAATAGAAACTGAGACTTTGAAATATACAAATACAATAGAATGCGTTTCGACTGCCGCCTGCATAAGTGGAAATTCCAGAACATCTTTATTGAATTACTGAAAATTGATCAATTTTTCATAAATCACAAATATGCAAAGAATAGTAAAGGTTTACTGGGTTACTTCGTCTACGCCATACACGCCCAATAACTGCAGAAAAAAGTATAACGGTATCCAAGGTTGTGCTACGCTTAAAATGTAATTGTTCGACTTAAAAGAGCCAGAGCAAAACAGCAACAACAACAACTACTTACAACAACTGCAACGCGATCAAGTTTGCCCAGCCTCAGCCTCAGCCTCAGCATCAGCTCAGCGTTTGCAGTCGCTCAGTCGCTGAGTCGCTGAGTCGCCCAAGTCTAATCAAAATACATACCAGAACCAGACCAGACTTCAGACTTAAGGCAAAGTCTGTGCCAAAGCCAAAGCCAGTCCAGCTGCTGCCTGCTGCTGCCTGCTGCCTGCTGCTGCTACCCACCTATAAAGTCAGTTACAGATATGAGTATGAGAGTACCTACGCTTACAGTGGTAGAATCTGTGCAGGCTTTGGGAGACACAAGACATGGTGTCACGTGACTCACGCATGATGCATAAGAACTTGAACTAATAAAACTGAATTTGCATAATACAAGAAATTATTTATTTTCAAGTATTTTCTTTATTAGTAATTTAGCCTAACCAAATTGGATGACTATATTTTAGATGTAGGAGACATATTCCGTTAGAATATAAGAAATATGAATATGTAATTTTAATAGGGAAGTCCAAAGAGCTGGCGCCTAAGCTATATGAGCGATCAGACTAGACGGACCAGGCGGAAGTGAAGGCCTATACATATATCGTTTTGGAAAAATAAGATATATCATCTAAGGAAAATGCAAAGATAAAGTGCTAAGCTAAAGTGGAAGATAACAACTTTCGGTCTGTTACATTTCCTTTACTAACCACAACACAAATCTATTATCCAAAAATGGCTGGTGGCAAAGCAGGCAACGATTGTGGCAAACCTAGGAAAAGGCTGTTTCCTGCTCGGCTCACGCTGGTCTTCAGTTTCCCGTTGGTCGTATTCATCGTCACCATATTCGCGTCAAGACCAGCACGACATCTAAGGGAGGCTTTGGTGCCTCAGCCGCGGTCTCTTCTGCAGCCATAATGGAATACTTGACTGCTGAGGTTCTCGAATTGGCTGGCAATGCATCAAAGGATCTGAAATTGAAGCGTATTACTCTACGTCACTTGGACAGTTTGTTCACGACAACCTTTGCGTCAGTACACAAGTCGCACATCTTAAAGAAGGAAGACACTGCCCATGATCCTCAGCGATAGGGCAATGTTATCCTGTCACAGGCTCACTAATTTCATTGCATAACTTAATTCGATCATTCTGGAATATCAATTTTTTACACCTAAGCCATAAAAATAAAAAGTGAGTGTTGAACAACCCGAAGATAGAATCGGATTCAAGCATAAGTGTGTTCCGTTACGACGTCAACTAAAACAATAGTCTTCATCCAACTGTGACTATTGGTAAAGTGGATAACCTAAGCGCCTATTGTAGAGCCTTAAAATTTAAAAATGCTTAGAAATGTGCTGCGTATCGGAAAATTAGACTGCCATTATTAAATTCCTTGTTTCAAGTCGAGGAGATAACAATTCACCATAGAATAGTTGGCAACGCAAGCTTAAGCAGGTCACACTGATAATAGAAATAGCTGAGTTTATTTATTTAGAGTTTATTCTCTGTCTGCGAAATTGTCAATTGAAGGGAAAAAGCAAGCAAAAGTTAACGAAAGAAAAATTGTGGAATGTAAACACATTTTTGAGATTCAGATATTTCCTGCCGTAACTTAGAAGCAGAAGGAGCAAGTCAGCGATATAATTTTCTACCAGACCGTTTGATACTGTTGCCACTATAAGACCCTAACAAAAATATTCCTTCCCCAAACTGAAGTCAATGGGAGAATTGCAGTGGAGATGGCGAAGACTCAGTGCTCTCCTGCTGGCAGTGGCCATAATGTCAGCGAAAGACTGTATTCGAACTATGTATATTGATATTCATTATAAAATGGGAAATCTAGCTAAATTTAACATAATATAAAAATTAAACAATTTTGACGTTTAAATTGCCAGTCTAAACTTATTTCTTTTTGGCTATTTCAGGAAAAAATTATATATTTTATATGTTATTTCATATATCTACTTCAATTTGCATTTACTTTCATATTTCAGCTTTTATATTCTCACCTAATTGTCATTATTTAATGACACTAACAATCACGCTGACATCTCTTATCCTCAAGACACCAACACATTGGCCGGGATAAGCGCCGCACTCTGAGCTAAATGTGTACCCAAATCTGCGCCTTGACTGACTGACTGACTAAGCGTCATATGTGGCTTAGCTGGAAATTTTCACTTGAATATTCGACACACTTAAGAGACAGCCAGACACAGGGACAGGGAGACAGACAGACAGACAGACAGACAGGCAGACAGAGAGACAATGCAGCCTCGCGCTGCCTCGCACAGCTGGAAGTCAAAATGTATCGGTGCAGGACTTGGACTTTTAGGGTGGGGCGCCAGCGTCGTCGTCATCGTTTGTTGCGATTCTTGAGGCTATGCATCATCATCATCATCATCATTGTGGCAACATGTTGCAATATGCAAGCCTCAGTCAGCCTCTCAACTCCAACTCCGGCTCAGCAGCGTCAGCTCTGCATGCATAATATATTATGCAACCGATAGACATAGGCCAGACGACACTTGGCTTTGTCTTGTTGGAACGTTTATACGTAGTTGATTAATGTGATCAAGGCAAGAAATCAATGGATGAAATAAGAAAATCTGTTGAAATTCTTAGATATGAGTGTGGTGAGGTTAACTAAGCAACTGAGTATTGATGTGTATCATGGGAAATCATAATCTCTGAAGAGGTAGATAGCTTCTATTCAACTTCTCAGAACTGCCAGGGTTTGTTTTTGAATTAGGGAACTCTTTCCTCTCTCTCTCTTTCCCTAGTTTGTCTGTCTGGATTCTCTTCTTCTGTTCCTCTCTATGTATAAGTTCAATATATTTTCAATGTTCTTTCCGCATAAACCGCAGCAATCTGCATGCATGTTTGTTTTGCCTGCTTCGTTATTAGAGCCAGAGCTGTTGACAGGCATTTAGAGTTCTAATTGAATTGCCTGCAAACATTTGAAAAACAAAAAAACCAAAACCCCAAACACCCACCCGCCATCACTAAGAATGTTCCCATTTCAAGCATAGCCCATAAATCTGATCTCCAAAAAAAAAAAAAAACGAAAAACGTCACACACCGCATGCGATATTGCAAAACGTTTTTGGGCGCCAAAATGGTAGCGAAAAATGTTGAAAAATTAAAATGACTAGCAGCACGATCAAGACCAAGAGCCGCCGCATCCCATCTATAACAATGGAGTGGAAAACGGAACCACCAAAGCCAAAGAGTGAACCGATCCGAACCGGTCGCCTTCACAGTAGTCGCTTGGTAGTCACTATTGGGGCGTCTGCAGTTCAACGTTCAAGTGGCACAGTACGCCCTAGAAAACTGAATTGATTCGATTGTTTCATTGTTTTGCTCGCGCTAGCTGGCTGACTTACTGCCTGACTGACTGACTGACTAACTGGCTGGGCCTGGACTAACCAGGCTGGCTGACTGGCTGGATTTTGGTTGGTTTATCTGCAACTTCTGCCCAAAAATCATTTGCGAACTCTGCGATCGAAGAGCGCGCGCCCCCTGAATTTGATGATACAATCGCGATTTTGACTTTGAAAAGTCAAGTCAGAGTCAGAGTCGCAGTCGCAGTTGCAGTTGCAGCCGCTCGTCAATTCAGCCCAGTGCAACAACCATTGTTCAAGCCAGATTGTTATGGTTTATGAGTTGAAAATAAATGCACTCGAAACAAATTTTCCTGAAGAAAATCTGTAATTTAGCAATAGAAAAAATCATTATATTTGGGTCGCTTTTGCAGCTGGCATGGGCCAAAGCGTGAGTTCAGCCTCTCCCTCTCCTCTTCGCCTGCCTGGGGTTGCTCCTTAGGCGTTTCCTGTTGCAGCCAGTGCATCATCAGCTTGAGATTCTGAAAGTTTCCCTCCAATTCGCCGCCAGCCTTGCAGCCACCATGCGTATACGTAATGTAGCCGTGTACATTCAATTCGGCCGCTTTGATGGCAACGCGTGGCATGAAATTTTCATTGTCTGCCACATTGAGTTCGTAGGCTGTTTTATAAATCCCTATGGGATCGGTGGGTACAAAGTTTAAAGACATTTTCGTTTGTTTGTTTGTTAAGAATGTGAGACAAAATTTTGTTTGTGTTTCTTTCTTACGATTTGACATTTAGTTCAAAGATTATATTAGAGGAAACAACATCTGAACATTGGTAATTTTCAAGAAATTTTCAGTCATTCCAAATCTTGTATAGGAACTAGAGTTGTACATTCCATAATTAACTTATCCATGCAGGAGTTGCTTTGAGAATCTTGTCAAAAGTTAAATTTAAACATTTCCAGTCAAGCAATCTTTTCCTTTTATCACATTTTTCAGTAAACAGTTCTCTGATATACATAGTCATACATTTTCAAAAGAAAAAGTCTTCGTTATTTTAAATTTAAATATTCACTAAAACTAAAACAAGCAACTCAGTAATATATCTTTTAGAAATGGCAACTTCCAAGTCAGGACGCACCGAGGCAGGTGCCTCAAGTACTAACAAATCAACCAATCAACAATCAATACCATCCACATCAGCTGGAAAAGATTCGGATAAGATGACTTGCTCAACAATTGGCGTTGCTTCGATAGCTAAGGTCGGCCGCTTGCCACAACTCAGTGACGTGACAGTGGTGACTCGGTTTGAACTTTACCACATTATGTCCGGATTGAATTTTAAGGAAAGGCTTGTGCCCAAATGTCGCAAGAAGAACGTATGTGGCTATATCCTGTTTGAGCCACAAGAACGTCGTGCCATAGGAGAATTTGAGGGACTGGTGAAGACTATAAATGAAGTGAGGCACTGGATAATGGATCATTTCATACCAGAGCCATTTGTAGATCGCGCCAAATTTTCGCATTACGAAGTACAACATTACCCGCATCACATGCTGTTCGATGTGGTCTTTCAGATACCAAAGAACTTATATCCTCATCCAATGCCTTCAGGCAATGAATAAGGGAACAAATTATCCCAGTGAGTCTTGCGGTTTTTTGTGTTTTTTGTTTTTGGCAGTGTAGCTGAAGAGCGACTCGTGCTGCCATCAACCGCTTGTACTTGCATTGTTCAACACTCTGAGTATTTTGTAGCTCAATCTCTTAATTAAATATACGACGACGACGGCGACGACGACGGACGAGTCTGAATTCAAAGTTGAATTCAAGACAACGTCGTTTAGTGTCGAAATTGTGCAAGTTTTTGATTTGCCTTTTGTTGTTGCTGCGATTTATTGTTATTGTTGTTGTTGCTGTTGTTGTTGTTGGTACCGTTGTCATGGATAATCACAGCTCGCAAACAAGAAATTAAATCAGCCAAGGTTATCTCGCATTAATAAGCCCCCTGGTTTTTAGTTTTAGTCTTCGGTTCGATTTTGGCGGCTAGTCAATTATTAAATTTGTAATTTCCGTAGCTGAACTTTTGGGTCAGTAGACCTGATTTAAATCAAAAACTATAATTGAGCCCAGAATTCAGACTCACTGGGGCTTGGCTGAATGAAAACGAGTCAAGAATGAAAAGATTCTATG
This sequence comes from Hirtodrosophila duncani, assembly GCA_037043425.1. Lineage (NCBI taxonomy): Eukaryota > Metazoa > Arthropoda > Insecta > Diptera > Drosophilidae > Hirtodrosophila > Hirtodrosophila duncani. Next base: position 13,018,068 of record JBAMBM010000057.1, on the reverse strand, counting down.
GTGAAGCGAAGTATGGGATACCCTTTGTGAGTATAGAATTTGTGTAGATTTTTGCAACAGGACATAATTTAACGTTGACCGCATTGACCATCTTTTTGGTCATCAGTCTGTCCATATGAATGCCTAAAAGCGTATTAAGGTCCAAGATTCAGAACCCATGAACAAATCTATATAAATATACAGCCGACGCAGAGAGCTATCCAAATTCATACCCATATGCACACGCACATCCATACACAGACACACATAATCAGAACAGCAACAAGAAAAACCACGCGCTAGAATACTAGCTGGCAATAGCCAGTGTATGTGTGTGGCAGCGAACGATTCGTTTTCTGTTCCTGACAATGCCTTCGTTGTGCTGTTTTTGATTCGTAGCTGCCAGAGGTTAAGTGAACAGTGAACCGCTCGCCTCCATATACTTTTGACCTCTGTTTTGACCCACTCTGCAGTTGGACTATTGCCAAAAGCTTTCTTCAATAGAGAAATATATAATAGATATATTTAAAGAACAAATTTATATATTTCTAATATATTCATAAGAACTGAATTTGCGTATTTGTATCTGTTTTTGACGATTCTTAAGGTCTTCTACACATATTAAAGTAAATACATAAGGTGTCTACATAAGCTGTTTAGTAGTTGTTGAAGCAGTCGTAGTATATATAGTAAGTATCCTTAAGGTACAGGTCTAATATTTGGCTATCTTACATAATAAGATAATTTGGAGAATTATAACTATTAGAAAAGTAAGCGGTGCTTTTCACTTGAAAAAGAGAATTCGTCTAAGAGCACCACACAGGCAACGCTGTTAGTACACAGCTATTGCTAGGGTATCTCATAAATACCAAAATCATTGATGGAAATATTGACAAATGTTTTTTGGATCGCAACAGATATGGCTAAGAGCGCTGGGTGAGGCGACTGCGCGCACTCTCGTCATCGTTGAGAGCCTCCGCCTCGCCTCCTAAGTGGCTTTCCATGACATTTTATTGACACTTTTTTTTGCGTTTAGGTTCGTTCCGTTTTGAACTGGAAGACCTGTTTTACTGTTTGTTCGTTTCTCACCCAACTTAACACATTTTGACGAAGATGTGTCTTATGCCACAAGTGACGTGCCATCAATGTAGCTTAGGCTCCCACATAAAGATGCACACGCACACAACACTAAAAGGCGGAGACAAATCCCAAATCCCAATGGCACTTGAACAGAGAGCCATGTTGATAAGCATTTACCAAGTTTCACTGTTGTTGTTGTTGTAGTTGTATTAATAAGCCTGACATTTGAGCAGCATCCAAGCCAGCACTCTTGAAGCATTCATCTGCGTAGGCGTTGGAAATAAAATAGAAATCATAATTAAAAAATAGTTTCAAATGCGGAAATGTTTTCATGAAGCTTAAAGTTTGAAGATGTAAGACAAATATATCAGATTTCAGATTTCAGATTGCTTGATTTGGGCACACCGTAAAGAAATGTCATTAAAAACGAGGTTCAATTTCTGGATGAGTAATTGTCTGGCTGTGTGTGCCTTCCCTTAAGTGTCTATATATATATATTAATTGCTTAATTTTAATACTAGAAATATCAAGTTAGAGGCCTTCTTGTTTAATTGATGTAATCATTTAACATTTCCTAATACCATTTAATCATAAACAATTAAGAGCAGAGGCGAATTAGTCACCAGGTTGGTCAAGCGTCCCGCCCAAGAATGTTGCTCTAGCTCAAGGAAACATTAATATTTCCATTTGCGCCTTCACTTTGCCTAAATGCAATAATTAAATATGTATGAATATATAAGTAACCACTAAAAGTTAATAACAGTTGCTGCTGCTGCTGCTACAGAAGCCTTTGTTTCTGTTTCATTCGATCGACGAGTAAAAATTTAATAATCGCCTGCGACGAGCATAAAACTATTTCAAGACGCCATGCCCAAAGCAACAAATGCTCAAACTAAGGCTTGTGTTGCAGGAGGTGGAGTTGCAGCAGCAGCAACAGCTCCTCTACAAACGCGACGCGATGTCGATGTGGATGTGGATGTCGAGAGAAGGTCAGACCCCGCACGTTTCATGGCTCATAGCGCACCTATCGTATAATTAGAAACGAACGAACGACGCGACGCGACGACAACACGACGAGACACAGCTAAAGCTACAATTTGTATCTGTATCGGTGCTTCTGTATGAGAGTGTATGTGTGTGGTCTATTCCTACACCAAACGGGGGGGCGATAGGTAACCTCCAGTCTGATGTGTGAGCCAGGGCAGCCAATTATAGAACGTTTAGCAAAACTTATCTACATAAAGAGAGCCAGAGATAGCAGAGAACGTAATTGAAAAGAGAAGCTCATGTGTCTCATGTGTAACTCAAATTTATGTTTGGATTGAAATCTGCTATACCCTTTCAGAGGACATTATAATTTTGTCACAATAGAATAGAAAGATGCATAGAAAGAAGAATCTCCCACCCTATAAGGTATATATATTCTCGCTTTTAAAGCTATCGAGCTGACTTGTAACATTGACTTCTTTCTACTGTAAGCTGCTCGTACAGATCGGACCACTATATCACATAGCTCCCAAATAACCAACCGATTCGGAATGACCTCTTAGTTCACCAAAATCGATTGTTTTTTTTTATCAGAATTGAACCAAATTTGGTATCTGGCAGTTTTAGAAGAATCCACCGGCTTCTGATCAAAGTTGATCCGGATCGGAGCTCTACATCATGAAGGTCCCGTATAACCACCCGATTGGGAATGAACAATTAATTCGGAATTGTTTTTTTCTTATTTTTGTATCCGATTTGAACTATGGTTTGGTACGCGTGTGAGTCTTAGAAGCCTCCAAGTGACCGAATTTCAATGGGAATGGGAAACTTAGTGCTTAGGCGTATTATAGTCCTATTCTGCAAGATGATATAAGCTTTGTTTACCCAAAGTTAGCTTTCCTTTTTTTTTAGGCATGGTTCAAACTTACCTGGACATGTTTCCGATAAAGTAGCATTTACTTTTTATAGCAATATGTGAACTTGATTTGAATATTTCGTAAATACGCGGCAACACTGGATGACAAGACCCCTCGGAATGTATGGCAATGTGGCCTAAGTGTAGATCCACTCATACAAAAAGAAAATTAATATTAAATAACCCATTTAATATGTGCGTGAAAATATAAAAATGTCAATAGAACTGAAGAAGTAGCAAAGATAATACAATGAAGGAACTATGGTGCAGGTCGAGAAGGAGAAAGGAAAAGGTGCAGGCAGGTCTGCCAACAGCATATTCAGACTTTTTGTGAGAACAGACAATCGTCTCCAATAAAACGCCCTAACGAACGATAGTTATAATCAATAGATTCGTGTTTGTTGGAAGTTAAAACCAGCTGCGGCAGTTGGAAAAACCAATTGATGGACTATTAAATGGGTTCAAGGCCAAAAATCAACCAAAATTGTTCCTATTTCACTCATAGTCCAGGCAACTCTTTAGTTTATATTTGTGTTTTTATATTTCTTATCCTAGATTTATATTCAAAGATTTTAAGGCAAACCGTATTAAAGTAAGCTCTACGAAATCAATTAGAACATAATCTTCCTACTTCCTAGGTCTTAATATTATATACAGACAGACTCTTAATGGGATCAGAAAGGCTTACCTTTGCCTTTTACCATACATCCACAAAAGTAAAATGTTCTGAAACTGTGGGTGTCTCTTCTGACAAGTATTTTCTTCAAGCCACAATGAATATCTATGTATAATGTTAAAACATGGTCAAAGCATTCGGATTCGAATTCCGCATTCGTAATGAGACGCACCGGCATCGGCATCGGCATCTAGAGACCGGCCATGCAAAGCTCAGCTCAGCTTCAGCTCTCAAAAAGAAAAAAAAATAAAACTCAAACTCAACTCTGATACGTCGACGGAACATTTGCCGAGCATCAGCATCGGCGCGCTTGGCTGGGTAGCAAATGCTCACTTTCGATGTATTTCATTTTGTCTTTCGTTTTCATTCGCTGCGGCGCGATTTGAAAACGTTTAAATAAAAAGCAACAACAGCAACAACATTAACTGGCGGGCGGGTCTTCAGAGCACACATACACACCCACACACACACACACACAAAACAACACCAGCAACAACAACAACAAAAGCTACAACAAATGTTTACGAGCATTTCATGTTTTTTTTTTCTTCTTTTGAGCCAATTATGTGCAACAGCTGCCGTTGTGTAGAGGAGGGGCACGGGGTAGCTAAGGAGAGGTGTTAAAAATCCTAAACGATAATGTTGCTGTTGTTGTTGCTGTTGTTGTTGTTGCTCGCTGTTGCTGTTGCTGGCTGGGCTAATTTTGTATCTACTTAGCGTCTTATATTTGTTTTTGTGTATTTTACTTAAACATTTATTTAGTTGTTAAGCGCCTTTTGTGGGTTTTGCTTTTGAGCTATTTAAAAAATGAAAAATGGGAAACATATTAATTAAATATCGATGGGAAAAGCATGTTGTATGTTAATTTAAGTGTAGTTTAAACGTTCGACCATAATAAAGTTTAAACGGAATGCTAATCAGGAAATTTTCGAAGCCTTGCTAGATCATGATTTGTGCATGTTGTCAAGGTTAGTCAAGCTTAGAATGTTTTTTATATGAGATAGGTAGATCGTGGAGAATGTCGAACAAAACATATTGATGGGATAATTATGTAGTTTCAGAACATGTTCAAGAAGCTTGAAAAGAGCTCTTAAAATATTTCTTGATTGTTTAATATGATTGTTTTATATGAGAATTGAATGATTCAGTTGAATGTATTTACGAAGGTGTCTAATGAAGAAGATAACTGATCAAGAATGATCAATGTTTTATTTGTTTCAAACCAATGAAATAGTGTATAAGTAGAGCTTCAAACCTATTAGCTATAGTCCATATAAACGAAGAAATGTACGTATATAAACACCTTACACACAGAAATAGAAATTTATTTAACACACAAAGTAATTAACGAAGTAAATCTAATAGACATTTGTAACTGACAACACACCTACACTAAAACACCAAACAACGATACGAGAGATACTTGAAAAAGATATATAAGATCACACGCATCGTGATGGCACAAAAGTCGCATTCATTTTGGATACCAGATGTCAGGTGAGGAAGTAGGAAAATATGTAGTTGACCATATTCAGGCTGTACTTAAACCTTCCTTTAAGAGTTACCACATGTACCATATGTGCTTACTAGCTATAATCCACCCCCTAGATCTTAAGGAAAGAAATTGTATAAAGCAGAAGTTTTTTAAATAAAAATTCAGTAGCTTTTCACCTCTCAAACAATACCAATTTAACTGAATTTTTTTGATTTAGAAACCAAAAAGATGAATTAGAGATTTTATAACAGACCAACGCCATTTCATTGTAAGAAAATAAACAGGCATACTAAATTATAATATGTGCTACAACAAAACAAATCTATTATTTTTCAAAAGTGCTGCTAAAATATTCACAACTTCAAAGTCATGTTACACGTTTGTAGATACAAGGAACTCTTGCCTTCTCTAATTAATCTCCCATAATCCACATTAATGAATGTCAACTTATCTTTAAATCCAAAGCCAATTCCTCGACTCGTTCAAAGCACATCACAGCAGCAGCTCTCCCCTTCTAATACACATATGAAGAGCCAAAAGATGTGCCCACTTTTTGGCCACTTAGGCTTTATCCAAACCATCAATCAAATAGGGACAACGATGCTTCCTTCGGCTGCTTGGAAAGTCATTAAGCCAGGTCTGGTGAAGAAGACGAAGAAGGAGGTGGAAAGGAAGAGTTGTGAACTCTCATTGACTCAAAATAAATAACAGCACACGCGCGACCGCGACTGAGGAGCTAAAGATGACTATGAGATGATGGCAGATCAACTCATCAACAACAATAACAACATCAACAACATCAACAACAACAGCAACAACAACAAGAATAACAGAACAGCTACAATAATAGACCAAAACGAAACGAAACATAACGAAACGGAACGAACTGGAGATTTGCAAATCTATGCCATAAAACTGCCAAGTGTTGGATGACGACGTTGATGATGAGGATGCCGAGGCCACCGCAGCCTCAGTCACCACTGCCACTGCTGACGCTGCTGCTGCTGCTGCTGCCACCACAGAGACTCATAAAAATGGACAAACGACCTGACTGCTGACTGCTGCCTCCTATATACTAGCTGGCCCGATGGTCGGTAAATGTACCTGTACCTGTGCCTGTGCCTGTGCGCTGCCTGCCTCCTTGCCTGCCACACTGCCTTGCCGCGTAACGGTTAAATTTCTACAAGGGAATGTGCTTTCATTTTGAAGTGTTTGTATTTTACACAGCCAAAGCCATGGACTTGGACTTGGTCTTGGGTCTTCGACTTGGACTTCCACTCATTCAAAAAATAAAAAAAAAATTAAAACAATTTACACACAGAAAAATATATGGTAAAAAATAATTAAAAGCAGTTTTGTAATTCTAATTGCAATTGCTTAATTAAAAACCAACCTCATCTGAGACATATTCCGAAACGATCCAAAAGAGAAGTCTTCCCAATGGATTCTATTCGAAAAATAGATTTTCTTATTTGTGAGCATCCTTTACATACACTTTTGATCCTGGTTTATGGTTAGTCCCTGGTAAATCATATGATAAATCAGCTGTTTGTATGAAAAAAGAAGAAACAGTAAGAGGTAATTAGTGGTTCAGATTTACCCGACACTGAGCTGTTCTTTTGTGATCAGGGAATTGTGATGTTGAATCAATTTTGATACAATTTATCATATCTTTTGTTTACAATGTTAATATGCAACGACGATGGTGTTCCAAGATGTTTTCCTGTATCTGATCTAATGGAACCATATCTGTCATATCCATTTTCCAAAACTTTGCCTAAATCTGGTATTCATTAAGAGTGATTTGCTTGAAGTTGTATATATATTTATATCCTATATTATATTAAACAAATAGTTATTATCTAAATCACAGAGCTTTCATTGAAATCGTATATTTTTTCTCTGAGTGTCTTTCAAGCTGGAAGCCTCAGCTGGCAGCCAAAATCAAAGCATGCTTACAACAAGGAGACCGCTACTGTTAGACAGCATGGAGTATGGCAGAGCGTATGGGTAGCTGGCAAGCGGCAGCTGGCAGTTAGTCACTTCACAAAGTCATTTTTGATTTGATCGATTTCGTGCAGCAGCTATAGCCTCTATAGTAGAAGTCGCAACAACAACAACAAATACAGCAAACTGCTGGCTGAAACTCAGCTCCAGCGGACATGAAGTGGCCAAGAAAAAGGCACATGACGTGGTCTTGGACATGGACATGGGAGATGGCAGATGCGAGCCACAAGATGCTAGCTAAGCTCAAGCTGAAGATGGAGCGTGCCGCCAGCCAAAGTCAGCAGGCGAGCCAAAAACCGAACACTTAGATGTAGAAGTAGGACAAAAAACCCTTCTCCTTTTTGGCCAAATAGTAACCACATATGTCCGTATGTTAATCGCTGGCCAGGTGAAAGACGGATTTGAACTTTCCATTCTCTTGCTTTTTGGTAAGGAAAACAACACACCAGAGTCGTGGTCAGCTTGTAGAAGTATTTACTTAGTAATTAGAGATGTGCTTCAGAGTTGTAAAGACTTGAAACTAAGCTATGTACATTGCCATATATTTGTAAAGCAAATCCTATTTCCCGCTGAACTATTTTGTTATGAAAATCAAGGAAAGGTCAGACCTCAGTTGACGACCAACCAAAGCAGAGCGGGTAAGTGAAAGAAAAGGAATGTTTCAAATGCATGTTGAGCAAACAGCAAAGCAATGGGCTGTCTGAAAAAGAGTGCGCGCCAAGAAGAAGAGTGTAAATAGTGGAAGAGGGGGCAACTTGGACAAACCTGAAGATATACATTGGGAAGATAGAGAAGTAGGAAGTAGAGCTAGAGATCACCAGAAGATTGTGTTAAAAATAAACTGCAAGTCCCAAAAATTCTAGTTGAATTTACAAATAAAATAATTGAAAATAAAATTTAGTAATATTTACAAGCCTGAAAGCCCTCTGGCTCGAAATTACACACACACACGCACATGTTAACTCCACGCACGCGCTGACGCACTACTCTAATGTTGCTGCAACATGTTTGCATAAGCAGACTTTGAGGAAATGTTGCTGAAACATGCTAGCGGATCGTCGCCCATTCAAGGAAATGTTGCCCACGACTGTTGATGTTGTGTGTCTGTGTGTGTGATGTGGAACGTAAGTGGAAGGCAAATGAATCGGCTGCTGCTTCGGCTAGTTCGGCTGGTTTCGGCCAAAACGAACTTGGCGCTTCGTGTTGGGCGGAAGATCTCCACCCAGTTTCGGTTTCGGATGCAAGCTTAGCTTTTTGGAATGTTGTCTCTACGTTTGACTATGTTTCATTGAGTAAAAAGCGGTGGCTCTGGCTCTGCGCTGCTCTGGTGCGGCAGCTGTGCAGGATGCATTCTCCTCTCCTCCCCGTTACCAGCCGCACCGTCTGGTTGCTTATGTCTGGGCAGTTTGGCGCGCGTCGATCTGTGGCCCCTCATTTACCGTTGTCTCAGTTGCAGTCGGCGTTGACTTTGCGCTGCCGTCGTTGCTGCTAAACTTGTCTAGGCTGGCGCTTGTCTGTGTGTGTGTGTATTCGGCTTGTGGATCGGATCGCCGTTGCTTCGGCTTCGGCGTTTGCTCTACATTAAGAAAGAAGAGTGTATTAGCTTCGATTTATTGCGGTTGCGGCTGCGCGCCTCTGACTCTGGCTTTGTGGATCGTGTGTATTGTTGTTTTTATACTCGTACTCTAGTAGAGTGAATGAGTATATTGTATTCGTGCAAATCTATGTAACAGGCAAAAGGAAGAGTTTAGGACCACATAAAGTATCAACAGCCGAGTGGATTTAGTCTTCCGTCCACGTGAACACTAAGATCTCAGAGCCTATAAAAGCTAGAGTCTCCAAATTTGGTATGAAGATTCCATAGTGTAGACGCAGATCAAGTCTATTTCAAAATTGCCCCCTCAATATCATCCACAATTTTTGACACATTTCTATTTATATTTCTATAAGCATAAATCTACCGATTGGATAATATTTGCTGACTACGAGTATCTTTTAGTCGGAATATCGACTATAGCGTTCTTACTTGTTTTTATTTTGGAGTCGGAGTCGCGCGCATCTCATCGTGTATTCATTCAGAGCACCTATACATAGACAAAAGACGTTGCCGTCGTTGCGCGCGCGTCGTCTATTTTGCGTTTATTATTAGGAAATCAGCTTGAAGCTGAAGCTTATAGTTTGAAGCTGAGGCTCCAGCACAGCCGCCTATCATCAGTCCGTGAGACGGTCTCAAAGCTATTGGTCGTGTTGTCGCTTGTCGGGTCGCCAGCCATAGGCCAACAATCACGTAACATCTCTGCACAGATCATCATCCACAACGTAAGCAATGCCGCCGCGTATAACTGTAACACAAGTAAACCCTAACGGTACAATATTCAAATGAACAACGCTAATGTAAAGCAAAAGAAGAAGAAGAAGCGAAGTGTGTGTGAAGTGTGCGTGGGCGAGGAACAAGGATATATTTCAGAGAAAAATAAAAGTGACAAGCAATTGTTAAAAATATTTCAAGTATATAAAAACATGCATAAAATAGAATCAGATAAATTAAAATAATAATAATTTTGCTGAAAATGATAAATACGTAACGTTGTCAAGTAAAATTTATGATTGAATATTAAGCATACGCGATGTTGTCAACTAAAGTTTAAGTATGCAAAGGAAACAACTTTAAGAGTTATGCAAACAAATTTCAAAAACATTTTTCAACAAAGATTATAAAAAATTCTCCTCAGATTAAATATGTGTAGACAAAGAGTTCATTAAATATATTAATTATGTAAACATTTTTAACAATTTAATCTAAAAAAAAAACCTAAGAAAACTTATATCCTACAACAACACTATAAAATAAAACAAAATTCCTTAATTCAATAAACAAACCAACTTTTACTCTCAATTAAGAATTCATTTAAATAAATCTATCTATCACAAATCTTTGCACATAAAAACCTCAGTAAATTCAAGGAAACAAGAAAACGCCCAACTTTTCCAGAAGCCGCATTATACAGAAATTTCTATCTATGGCTACATGGTCTATATACTCACTATATCGGTGCTAAATCAATGATAACTACATACTTAAATGCAATTAATGCAAATTGTGACAGCCCGCAAATGCACAGTGAATTAAGCCGCGGTAAGCAACAACAACAACAACAACAATAACCACAACAACAACAAGAGCAACTGAGACATGTGTACAGGTTGATTATGATTATGGCAGGCATTAAGCAGACAATCCATAATGAAATTATAAAAATAAATGAAACGATTATAGCGCTCTGATATGGGAATATAAGCCAAGAAGAAACCAAACTAGCACACAAATTACGAACTGGGAAGTGCAAAAAACTAAATAAAATAATATAATAAAGAACTGGAATTGATGTCAAATCCAGCGGAATAAGACGACATTTGAAGTTAATTACATTTGCATAAGACCCATTCAAACTTAGTGAATAATTATAATAATACATTTGATGACTTGTAAAAATGTGTACATAAAACTATTCATTGAAATAAATAAAATCGTTACTTTGAATTTGTTTATTAATAACTAAAAGTATAAACAAATATTGTTGAACATTACAATTCATATTTACAATATTTACAAAATTTTAAATCGTATCACAAACTATTAGAAAAATATTTTAAAAACTGCTTTAAAACTTATTAATGAAAATTATAAAAACAAAAATATTGATCTAGTTCCATTATAGAAATTTTTAGAATCCCCCTTCAAATCTTATTAGTTAAAACTATAAAAGCAAATATTCAGTTAATTTGTTCAAAATTCTATAGAAATCTATGAGAAAAATTCCATAAAATAATTAAATCAATCAAGTAACATAAAAATCAATTATCTTCAAAAAAATATCATAATCAAATTGAATTTCCCATGTATCGACGGATTGAACTTGTTATTGTCTGCGCAGGATGACAATAATAATAACAACTATAGCAACAACAATTACGATAAAGTTATAGCCAATGTCGCCCCTTCATCTAGACAAGTTATTCACATCCGTAAGAAAACGCACTGCAATAGCCAAAGCCAAACGGTGTTCAAATGGTGATATCTTCCTGCCGGCCAACGGATATCCGTGCGGATTTTATAGTAACAACAACAACAACAACAACTACGTCTGCCATAACAAGTTGTGCAATTAGAGCAACTCTGGCACTGCAACAACAGCAACAGCAACAACAATTGCTGTATCATAAACTAGAAGAGGCTTGCAAATTGATGCTACCACAACAACAACTAGAGCTCACATCTGCCAGCATGTAAGTATGTATCTCAAAGATACATTTTAATAAGCTTCATCGCAGGATCGACTAATATTAAACTTAATGTCATTCGATATACCGCAATGCCCACACACTTACATAGTCACATACATACAAATGTTTGCCAGTATGTGTATCTTTGTATCTGTTCAAGGCTTGCTCTTTTTTTTTGTTGGTTTCAGCTTGTGTATTGTAATTGATGAATGAATGAAATTGAAGTTCAGTTCGAGTAATGACATGGCAGATTTTGAAAGCCGACAAATAAAGTTGTCCATGCAGAGAGCAGCGCACAGTAACAGAAATCAAAACTAAAACCAAAACCGAAGCCGAAACAGATACAGATACAGATACTTTTTAATTTTAGCAATCAAAAGAAAAAATAAATTATATAATTTCGGTTACCGCCTAAATTCACGCACTTTTTGGCAATCAAAAAAAAAAAAGACAGTATGAATTGGAAAGGCTGAAGCGAAAAGCAAATACTCTATAAATGAGTTAAGGTGATATTGTAAAGGAAGATGTGACTAGGGGAGAAAACTTTAGAGATTTTCTAGAAGTTAATGTGTAATTAAAGAATTTATAGGTTCGTTTGTGTGTGCCTAAGAATGAGGATAGGATAAAAATTCAACGGTTTCTAGATAGATTTCCTTTAAGAAGCGATATTGAGGTGTTTGAGGGTTCAAGAAAAGCGTCTGCTGAGGACTTGGAGATTTGAAATCAATGACATTTCCAAATGTTGCTATAAATTGAAGTCCTTAGATATGAAAGTGTCAGAATCTCAAGAGTTTTCCCCCTATAATATATAGCCTTTCGCATATAAGTTGGGCTTGATCAATAATCAAATAATTATTTTACACCTGAAGTGCTCAATATATGATATTCGCAGTGCCAGAGTTTGGATATAATGAATGCACTTCAGTATATAATCAGCTTTGATCCATCTCATTTTTTTCTCGATCTGTTCTCGCTTCTTACTGAAGTTTGAATTCGAACCAGGTCATATTTGAAATTCCATAAGATATTATAATTTTGGTGCAACTTTTTCAAAGCATAGATAGTTAGCTTTTTGGATAAGGATGGCACTTAGAATCGATATAGCCAAGTTCGTAAGTCATGTCTGTTTATACGGATGTCTTAGCATACTTCTTAGCAGTTACAATTTACAAGCTTTCATATACGAAAACTATCCTAGGAAATCTTTTCCCATTCCTGATTTCCTACAAGATTTTTTTATTTTATACAAAGACTTTTCTTTGAATTTCAATTGACGGCTTTGAGAATATCTACTAAAACGTAAGGTGTTTACAATTTTCTGCAAATATTTCAAGTTATTCTTGCACAAAGTTTATGTACACATGTTCAACCCAGACCCTTGACCATAGAATATTGTTCAAATGAGAAAATTAGAATCAACAAAATTTGGTAGATTTTAATAGTAAACTTTCCTTTTCTAAATAATTCCTATTTAGCAGGTTTTAAAGGTTTAAATGAGTGAACACCTTGATGGTTTTGTGACTGCCCATAATCCACTTTCCATAATCCGTCGAATAGAATTGAAAAATTATCATACAAATAGTATTTTATTATTTGTACTTTGAAATATTTTAGTGGCATGAGTGGCAGCTGATATTTTGCAGACAAAAATTAATAACTAAATTAGGTTTCCTTTGATAGTATAAAGATAAGATAAATTGTAGTGGGATAGCAACAAATTCGAAAGATAAAGAGGAAATCTTAACCGAATTCTTGTTAATTTTAATCACAATTAGAAAAAAAAACAAAGCAAATTTGACTGTTTATAAGTCCATAAACAAGGTCGCGAACACCTTCAGCTGTTTTATGTAATGTATTTATGTGCTTTGATCTATCAAGTTGTTATGCCCTCAGTAAGAGTATATATGCATACACATCTGTATTTTTAAGTCTTCTAAGTTGTTTTAGTTTTGTTTTTTTTTTCTATTTTTCATGAGTTTTTCGAAAGTGATTAATAGCTTTGACATGTTACTTTTACGCTAATTGAGCGATCAAAATCAAATCGAATTTGGCAGCCAACCGAGTCAGTCAGTAGCCTTCACGGTGAAGGGTGAAAGGGTCGCGCAACTTCATATGCCGACCTCCCAGCCCTCCCCACAACAAAACTGTCCATTTATGCGTTAAATGCACGAAATTTTTGAATGTCTTGAGTTTGGTTTTGGAAATACTTATAAGCACATCGCCGAAATAGGCATTGAAGCGATTAGTAAAGCCTTTCGATTTTCTGAGTGAATGTTTTTATTTTTTGGGCGCGTCAGCGAGGAGGTAAATTAAGCAGGTTAATTTAATTTTAAATAGAAGTGTTTTCATGCCTGTCTCTTGGCAGATGGGCGTAGAAGAAGCCACACGAACGAAATATGAACAAAAAAATACTACAGATCATTAATTAAACGCATTTTGGAGGTTAGTGAGTGGCATAGAGCGAATAATTGAAGTTTCTTCTTTGTGATGTTAGACATCATTAGGTGAAGAATAGAAGTAACACGAAGCAACAAAGAATTGCAGGCAGTTTCTGAATCAATGAAATATAGATAAAATTTTAAAAGAAGTCAGAAAAAACAGAAAATATATGAATATACTTTTGAAGAGATTTTAACTATAGCTGATAAAAATATGAAGTTAGTTTCATAAAATCACTTCTGAATTACTTGAAGAATAGAACTCTTTTATATAGAGATGATATACATTTCTTACAAGCTTCTTACTAATCATTGGCGAGGACAGTTTTAGTTTAGTGCAGAAAACTTTTCCTTACTTTTTGTTCCTTTTTTCTCTGTCTCCATCTCTATCTTCTATACCTTATTCTTGTCATCCTTTCCCTTCATTCAATCACTTCTTCTTTCCACTCCCTATATCCTTTTTAGAGTTTATCTGCAAAACTTTTCCAACATTTTATACCTGAATAGAATTACATTTCCTATTTACCTCTATAAATCTTTCTAACCATTGTTAAGCTCCTAACGGAATTCTTCGCAAAAATAAAAACCAAAAAAAAAACGAAAAGGGAAAATGACTTTCGAACAAATTGGCAGTCGTAAAAATGTTTCCCCGAGCCTCGTCGAGCAAGCGAATTATGACATTTCATCATTTCATTAATTCAGCTGGTGAACAAATTTGTTTACAACATTAAAATGCCAATTACGCGCAACAATTGGAGGAAATCAAGTGAAATGCTGTAGATAATCTGCAAAATTATGACCATGACTCTATATAAGCATATATACGAGTGTATATATATGGAGATACAAGTTATTGGACCAAGCGAAGGCAAAGCCTAAGCCTAACTGCCGACGGGCGAAATGCATTGCAGTGGCAGTGCCAGTGCCAGTACCAGTGGGTGGGCAAGAGGGGCAGGGACCAGGGAGGCCAGGGGAACGATAAATCTGAAGGTGAGTGGAGCGGAGTTTGACTTGATGCTGATGCTGATGCTGGCTGATGCCCACTGGCAAACGTAATCCAAGGCAGTTTAATTGCGCCTTAAACCGGAAGCGATGGCTTTGATTGCGTTACACATTTTGCTGTTTGCGCCTCTGGAATGTGCGCTGATTTTATTTTTTTCAATTTCAACTTTACCACATACTCTGTATATCCATAAAGGGTTAACAAACGGGTATATAAAGCTATGGCAAATGTGGATTAGATGTTTTAGAAGAGCTTGGCATATGAATTAGTACAAAGGGAGCAGTGTGTAAATGTTTCAATCAACATGCTCAATTCGTTGTGTGACGATGACATTTATACAGGCTTAAGCGCTTCCATTTCAACAATTTGCTGTTAGGGCTAACTTTTTCAGACTATCAGAAGTCCTGCGCTTGTTTATATATGGATTAACAGAAATCGATGTGCCTACTGTCTTTGTTTTGGTTCACAATGAATACTAAGAGAAAATAATTACGTCCTCTGTTAGCTCGACCTAGAGCCAACTAGCGAATAAGGTACATATTCAGAAGTACAGTACATTCCT
Source organism: Hirtodrosophila duncani (assembly GCA_037043425.1). Taxonomy (NCBI): domain Eukaryota; kingdom Metazoa; phylum Arthropoda; class Insecta; order Diptera; family Drosophilidae; genus Hirtodrosophila; species Hirtodrosophila duncani. The sequence goes on along the minus strand of JBAMBM010000057.1, from coordinate 13,002,641 downwards.
TTCAAAGATCGGTGAGAGCATTTTAAGCCACATTTTCTTCTTCTTCCATCATAGCTGTCTATTTCACGTTGCCTTCTCGCAAAGTTTCAAAGAGCATCTGCTACCTTCTCTTGACTTTTTGATACCGAATTCATTTTCCACCCACGTCACTGTCAGTCATGATATGCTTCACTCCTTTGAGTTCATTCTTCCCTCTGACCATTTCTCTCACTCGATAGCTCTGAATCGTGACAACACTCAGTCACAGTTCAGGAATTCGATTACAGAGTATCTTTTAGCCTAAACCATAGTAACATTCTTATATGTAATTGTTGGCTTTTTTTTTACAATGACGATGACTCTGGTTTTGTCTCCAACACAAACTCCTCGCCGCGTTTCGTCTGCAAGTTCAGCTCAAGCTCGACCAGATAACCGCAATCACTTTGAAAATCTAAAAAACAAATCACTTTAGGCTATGCAGAGACCAAAAGGCATACACTTAATCCACATTCAGCTGGGAAATGGCAGCTGCATCTGTAAGCTGGCCGGCCTCGCCGCCGCATTGAACAATGAAAGTTTCGCCCGACTTACATCGAGCTGCCTGTAATACGCAAATCGATTAAATGACAAGCCTGAGGAGAAATAGAGCTATATAAAATCTATACCTATATAGTATCTACAATATAGATTGCCTCGCCTGGTGGTACTTATGTAAGGCGGTAATTTGCAATGCAAGTTTGCAAATGCAGCCACTGCCACAAGGAGATGAGTTGTATTTTAATTGGGGCGACAACGGCAGAGAATGGAGAAGAAGAAGCGGAGAAGTAATGCGATCGATCGCACATTGAAGCAGTATAACAAATAAACCAGATGAGATCACCATTTGTTGGCATTTCTCATCAGTTATTATCTTAGAAATTTATTTAATTATCAATGATTATATGTAAAGTGAAGCCAGCGTAATCTACACTTGGGAAATTTGCATTAGCCTAAACTGCGATTTAATTGGATTTAGATAAAATTTAAACGACACATATACGTTTTGGGTAAAGTAAATTTATATATAAAGTAATTGAGAGTTATAAATATTTATGTAAATCAATTTGTTTATCGGAACTGATCGATGCACAGTCCAGGTCATAAGTTCTAGGTGGCTGGAATTGTTGTCGCAGATGAGCACTAAGCGCATGCCCGATAAATTCTACCTTGTACGAAAGAAGACAATGCTAAGAAGTCCGAGAAAAGAACAGCATCTATAATAAAAAGGATATATGCAACATATAATCTGCCTCCTTAGAGACAAACTTGTTTTTCTCAGTCTGTAAATTCTAACAAAATAACGAAGATGTTTGACTAAGACTAGACCATTCCATTGACTGATATTCTTTAGCTTCTCTAAACCATATTTGTCAAACTAGCAGCTTCCAATAAGCCCCCTCCCCCTCCCCCTGGCACTTCACCACAAAATGAGGCACTTTCATGTCAACTCACCATTCAACCCACACAACTAGCCCTAACTAGCCCACTTAGGATTTGACAATGGAGCCTCCACTGTCCGTCCAAAAAAAAAAAGACCGCAAAAAATACTTTTGTTCGGCATTTAAGGCCCCGGCGCTGTCATCAAAGTAATCTCTGGTTATAAATTTATAGACCAAGTACACCTGCTCTCTACAATTGAATGGGTTCCCATAGATCATGCATACATTCACAAACACAGCACATATGTGCTCTAAAATTGCTATTACATTTTTTGGTATCACAAAAATGCGAAAAACTCCACACACACACACACACACACAAACACACACTCACATGGGGCGAGCAGGAGGTACAAAAATTTCAGATTCAATGCGATGATTACATATTACTTTGCTGTTGTTATTGTTTGTCTGCAGAGTTTTATGGTCCAAGGTTAAAAGCTTTGACTTGAAAAAAGAAGAAACAGTACCAACAACAACAACAACAACAGCAGCAGCAACAACAGCAATAACAATAAGAAACGTTTGCGACTTTTGTGTCGCTTGGCGATGCGGGCACAACTTCATTTGATTTGCAGTGAATATTAAAGCAATTTGTGGGATTATTTCCTATTGTAATCAACGGTTCGTTTGCTTGGTTGTGTGTGTGTGTGTGTACTCATCAGAGTCGGGCCCCAAAAATATATATATATATATATCTTTGCTATGCCTTTTTGACCACCGTTTTCAAAGTGTAGCGATTTAAGTTGTACTGTTTGTAGTTGTTAACTAGAGATGAGCCCTTGATGGCAAAGTCAAATGAAATAAAGAATTTATTGAAGGATTAAATTAAGGGGATATTATGATAAGCCTACTTAGGTTATGCTAAGAGATACTTGAACTCCTTTCAATTTTGCTATGCAATCTCAGACTCTGTATAGAGTAAACGAGTATATTGCATTGGTGTAGAGGTATATAGCAGGCAAAAAGAAGCATTTCCGAACCCCTAAAGTATATACATTCTTGATCAGCATCAAAAGCAGAGTCGATCTAGTGATGCGTGCTTCTTCGTCTGTCCGTAGGAACAATTAGATCTCGAAGACTATGAGAGCTAGAGTCCACAAATTTGTTATTTAGGCTCCCCTTGTATACACGCTGATCGATTTTGCTCTAGAATTTTGGCTAGCCTTCTTCAGCCTCCTCAA